>OZ034807.1:17196154-17726676 GCA_964028335.1 Altica lythri | reverse complement strand
TGGTAATTGTGACTTAACAATGCTTTTAATTTACAGTACTTCCCTTTGTTGGAAAAAGTAGACTGAAGCTATTAGTTAAATCACAACATTAATATGCAATAATGAAATATCTTTTATGTAACTACTTTTAATATATTTAGATATATTAGAATTTATATGTGTTGCACATCATTTTAACAACATTACCATTAAAGTTCGAGGTTATATTTACAAAATGCAATGTGTTATGAGTGATTTTAGGATAATAGTTCCACTTACCACATACCACATAAAAATATAACAAGTTTAGTTTAATTTTATTTACACGATTATCTTGGGAAAACGTTTTGTTCTAAAATTAGATTCATCGAATAGAGGGTGTAATAGAAATAAAAAACGAGATTTGGTACTCCAGGAATGAACGAGGAGGAAAGCATAACTTTTTAACGCCTTGAAGTACTATTTGATCAAACGGAACTTCGTATGAATGACATTTTTATTTTGTTTTAATTATATGTATTAAATTTATTTTAACGGAAATATAATAAACCGTAATGTATCTATAAAGTATAGCTTGCGACTCAGTGCAGTATAGGTACACTTTGATGCTTGAGAGAGAAAGAAGGATATCCGTTTCGCATCAGTAGCACGGAAAGCTGTCTCTAGTAGTATATGTTCGAAAGGTATACTGACCATTCGTTTGGGTCGTGGGATCGATCTTTCAGTTTTTATGAAGTTCATACGTCTCAATGATCCAGACGCTCTATGCGTAACCCTTCAAAAAAAGCCATGCTTCAAAAATTCTTAAGGAAGTCCGGTTGTTATATGATACATTAATATAAACTTGTATACTCCTGAAGTTTATCGACAGTTATTAAATAAAAAAAATGTCCCAAGTGTCAGATAGTACTGTAGATTTAAGTTTATTCGTACTATTTGTTGAAATTGAAGTACCTACAAAATAACTCATATGAGTACATAAGATTGGAAGTCAAAACAAAAGTTGAGTTTCCTTTATTTGAAATAAGTTTCTCATGCGATTATTAAATTGGTGAAAATTAATGAGTAAACAAGTAAACTGAAATGATAACTGTCAATTTTATCCTGGATAACATATGAAGAAAAAATTCAGCTGTTTTGTTAAACATAAAATTTTAATTTCAATAAAATTTACGAGTCTCGGTATTAAGAAATGCCAAAAATGCATTTACTGATTAAGCTCCGACACTGGTTTGGAAGTCGATTACCACCTTAGAGTAAGCAGTACCCGGCGAGCGGTCTGGAGGGCCGAAGAAAAAGCAACTGCTCGGCGGCCCAAGTCCATTGAAAGGCCCACCACTTGGCTCATAATTTATTTCGATTAGATCGGAATGCGGCATGATTAAGATGCACGCCTTTTCTCCCTAACCTAACTAAATTAAATCCCCACGTAAGTGAACGGCCGACAGACGACTAATTAAATATCGTCCATGGTTTGCGGTCCGATATTCCTTTTGCAGATTTCTATGCCACTTAAAGTTCATCGTAAGGTTCTTTTTATTTTTATTCTTTTTTACCAATTTAGTTGCGTCCACAAATTCTACCTTTTAAGGATGCGTGTTTTAACGACTTAGGCGCCTCGTAGCATACACACTTTTTCTTTTTCAGAATGTGTCGATAAATTGTTGGTATTAATAGTGCCTCAATAAATTGTTTTACCAACATTTTCAATAGTAGAGAGTATAACGACTTTTAAGTTTATTTCTGAACATGTAATGTTGATTTCAGTAATTCAGATATATGAACAATATTAGTGACTGTTTGGAAGATACGTATACTTGTTTTAATTCATGTTTATATTACAACAGCTTTTATACAATGAAACAACTTACAATTTTATTGAAATTGTAAAAAATTGATTACACACCCCCGTATCGTTCTCTCTCGGTATAACTTTTCAGTCAATATGAATTACACTGATAATTTCCTTAATACGAAGATTTGGATATTTCAGCAAGACGTTGGGCAAGACTGATAGGTACTTAAATATGTGTCACTAGAAAGGAGCTTCTTGCTGTAGTTAAAGGCGTGGAACATTACCATTCGTTCCTTTATGGCCGCAAGTTTTTAATCAGGACCGACCATTCAGCGTTGCAATGGCTTTTTAATTTCAAGACTCCATAAGGACAGATTGCGCGATGGTTGAAGAAACTCCAGACCTACGACTTCGAGATACGTCACCGAAAAGAAAAAGTCATGGAAACGCTGATAGCCTTTCAAGAAGACCATGCCTGGAGAAGAACTGCAAGTTTTGCGAACGCCCGGACTAGTCCTAGAACTGCAATTCTGAGACTGTTTGCAACAAGAGCGTATGATCAGTATTCTACATCATGATACATTGTTAACATTATTTATAAGGATTTAAAACACGATATACAATGGTGTGTGTGTAGCTTAATCACCCTCTCTTGTGCTAACTATCCTTGTCTGACTAAGTCGCGAAAGCTATAAAAAAGATAAGGATAGTTATCTGTAGGGTAGGCGATCGAGCTGCACAACATTGTATAATTAGACTGGTGTTCTCATACGCTTATTCACAACGAACGAAACATTATTTTTTGAAAATTTAGGAAATAAATAAAGTTGAATTTAGTTCAATAGTTCTTTATATACTTTGATGTAAATCATTAACGGTTTTAGTTATATTGTTGGTGAATGTAAAACTTTTAAACAATTAAAAGAAAACTATTAGAAGTTAACGATTTAAAAAATCCAATCTTTACTGGACATTTAAAAATTTAAATAGTAGGTAGATGCTCGACTGTTGGAATATAATAGATTTGTGTTTTCCCTATTAATTACGTATAATGTGTTAGGTTTGAGATACATATTTCACTCAGTCAATTTTCAACGTTCTGACTTACTTATATTAGGATCTAACACGTTAAACAATGCAAATGTGAAAATAAATTACACTGCCGATGTCGCACAAAAGATCATCTAATAAATTCAAATTAAAAATTTCTGTTGACAATTTTTTACAGGTTAACTGTTTGGTGTTTAAATCTGCAATAATCTTTGTTTCGTATGTTTTAAGAAGAAATAGGGTATATGGGAATCATGAAATAAGACCAAGTCAGGGTCGTAGACGCATTACCAGTGCTGTCCAGGATCGCTACATGGTCCAACATGTCCTTCGCAATCGGAAGTTAACAGCTTCTGAGGTGCAAAATATGGCTATAGAGACTTATTGAATCCAAATAAGCTCAAGAACCGTTGGGAGATGCTTAAGAGCAAGAAAACCTGACCCACGGATTCCAGTTAGAGGACCGCGTTTGACCGTAGAGCATCGGAGGAACAGACTTCAATTTGCGAGAACGCACATCAATTAGGAACCGGCCGATTGGAGTCGAGTTTTGTTTACCGACGAATCAAGATTTTCCCTTTACCATTCAGATAGACGCGTACGAGAATATCGACGACCTGGAGAACGATATGCACAGTGCAACTACGTTGAAAACATTTGCCATGGTGGTGGCAGTGTTATGTTTTGGGAAGGCATCCCTTTGGGAGGACGTACAGAGCTAGTGACACTTCGAAAGGGCCATGTTAATGCCTTTCGGTATATTGTGGACATTCTGGAACTGCATGTAGTGCCATGTGCCGATAATTTTGGTGTCGATTTCATTTTTATGCAAGATAATGCACGGCCGCACACAGCTCGAATAGCACAACATTTTCTTCGTCGTGAAAATATTGAGACTATGGATTGGCCAGCTAATAGTCCTGACCTAAACCCCATCGAATATGTATGGGACATGATAGGTAGGCGTTTTAGAGCGCTTCCAAATCCTCCGAACGACCTAGACGGGCTTACTGTGGCCATTTATTTTAAGCATGAGGCTACAGTGTGAAGCTGTCATACAAGCTAGGGGTGGAAACCTCGATATTGACATTTTTGTTTGTTGATGTGTGTGTTGAAATTTTTGGAGTTTTTCTTATTTTTTTAACTGAATGTCTATTTCATTATCCTTTTTGTAATAAATGGCGTGTAATAAGATAATTGGCGTTTTTTTATGTCGCTTGCGCAAAACCAACAAGATAACAAATCGTATTTAGCAATTTATCTGAAATTATTGTGTGATCTAATAATTTTGTCCGGCAGTGTATATGCTTTTCTAAACACTCTTCTTAGCCTGAAACCGTTCTTTTTATGAACCCAAGAAATTCATCTGTAAAAAAGTTGGTCATACACAAAGTTCCCATACACACATTAGAAAAACCAAGTTTATTCAAATAGTGCCAACTTATCAATACTCTCTTTGTTATTGCTCCTACATCATCAGTTTTGGAGTTTGTTTTTGTTATTTTAATTTAGAAAAGTGTTCTCAGGATAAATGTTTTTATTTTGGATTAAATATAAGATAAAGTCAGTGACATGAAAGTTAACCACAATACAATTCACTAATTTATAATTGAGACTCACTTTGAAATTCACTCAATTAAGCCATATATTTGCATTGAGTTTAACTACCAGTTTTGTATTTCGACATTTTCGATCATTTGCACCCCCAAATAGTTTACAATATAATATAGGTATAGATAGAGCATATTATAACCGTACATTTAAAATTTTACGGAAATGACGTAAACAATGGCAAGAGAAAGAACCATATATCTTTTAATTACTTAACAAAAAACTGTGTTCTGGAACAATGCTTCAAAATAATTAACAACGCTGAGAAAGCCAGATAAAAATGCGGGCATATCGAGCTTGAGAAACAGAAATAGTAGAGTTATGAATTATTTACGACGGAAATAACATTCACTGGTTCATTGTACACGTTGTATCATCTACTTAAAAGTTGAGGGTTTCAATCAATAAATAATTATTATAATGTAAAGTTTTAGTGTTGCGTAATCAATGTTCTCTTCATTAAACAATCCTAATGAAACTCTGTAAATAAATGATATATTTACGAAAATAGCTTCGAACAATAAGTTAATCGTATAATAATTTCTCTCCTGTCTGTATATTTTCATTCCAGAAGAGGTTAAAATATGTCGACGAAACGTTGACTCGATTAAAAGTCCTTCCTCTACGATCGCTCAAAAATAAATATATACCTACCGTTAAATATGAATGGTGTTTGTTATTTATTTTGAACAAGTTCATCATTTCCTTTGATCGCAAGTGTTAACATATTGCATTTCGATATTTCTAAAACTTTAGAGATATTTATTTAAATATTTACTTGCTATTTCCCATAACTAGATACTAGATTAGATATTTAGAGAAAATAATTAAATACAGGCACAAACATGAATTTGTAAAACCTTCACCGGGAGAAATTTTGGACGTGTTACGTATTGTTAAAGGAATAAAATTATGGTTAATGCACCTGTCTTGATTTAATATGCATCTGCCAAATTATACATGAATATCTTGTTGAATCATACCGAAAATTTCTCGTAGAAAATTGATATCCACTATTATTAAGGCATTATTTTTTTTCTTTCAGATGACCGGCAAACGATCCAGAAGCTTTAAATGTGCCGTCCATCATCGCGATCGCGAAGTTTCGTCAGAAAACGACTTCCATCTGTTGTTTGTCGAACCGCCATTATTCCGCAGGTAAATATTTAAATATACGAATTTTTTTAATAATTACATTTTTTATTTTGTCTATCTTTGATGATGCTAGAAATAATAATACCTGCGGTGTTTATACACGAATTTTTAATTAAAAGTTTCCAATGAAGGAAAAAAATCGAGCAAAAAATAATTTTAAAAGTCGAAACTTCACTAAATACTGATTAACTAGTTATGAGTCGCGCTTAAGGCCGCTTGACATGGTGCAATACAACCTGCAAGGGATTGCATGCAATTTCTTGCAAGGTCAAAGTATTGCATGATGAATCTTTCATTCTTTCTTCACGCTGTTTGACATTATGCAAGTCTCTTGCAATTGCGTCATGGTTGCCAACAACCAAAACGAATCCTTTTCTCCAACCCTCCAAAAATAAATAATTTGTGTAACCTCAAATTTTATTAATTTTTTGTGTGATCTGTTTAAAAATGAAAATAGCAAAACAAAGCAAAGTGGTGAAGAAAAAGTTTATCGGTGGATCACTGGCAATAATTATAGCTTCTGCTGCCTTGCTTCTGGAGCCTAATGAACAGGAAAGAGCACCGAGGCGATGGTGGGCCAGGCCCTGGCTGGATAGAACTAGAGGAAATATAAGTTTGGCTCTAGAATTAGATGAAAAAGCATATAAAAACTTTTTGAGAATGGATGAAGGAACATTTGGAAAACTCCTTAGAAAAATAAAACATAAAATAACAAAAAAAACCTTGGTGAGTGATGTAATATCGGCGGAACAGAAACTCATTGTAACACTGAGATACCTACCTACAGGGGAAAGTTTTCGAAGTTTGCAATACTGAAAGTCACTAGAATTCTCCCTAGAATTGCGACTTGCATGCAATAGAAATGGCACCAAACCGATAAACTTGCAATTGCATCGAGTTGCAGAAACTGATCAGCTGGATCTCAACTGCGCATGCTTTCGGTCAAGAAATATTGCGTCTTGCATTGCATTGCACGTTGTATTGCACCATGTCAAGTGGCCTTTAAGGAAATCGGTTGCTAGTTTTTGTTTTAGTTTTGTAAGAAAATAGGTTTTTGTTTACGTTATCAGGAAATTATTATTGATTAGATTGTCACTTAATATATTCTTGTTTGTATGGTTTCTAAAAACTTTCAAAATTTCAAAAATCCCATGAGAGATATCTCAAATAATCGTTTACTAAATAATCCATGGTTTGTCACGTGCAGAAATCGGCGCCAATATATTTAAAAGTTAAGTTAATGCTCGATTGTTAGCCTCTAAACGGGTTCCGATCCGTGTGGTGGGAATCTTTGACCTGACCCGTGGGGAGAGTAGAGAATTTGATTGTCAGGTCGAAAACATATCGGGTTTTTACTGTTTAAACTAACACACTAATAGCTAAAATTTTAAATTAAGTAAATAAGTGCATCGAATCCTTTTGATATTAATAATACATTTAGTTTAATGAATTCGATTTAATTTTAACATCATTTTGTAAATCAATTTAACATTTAGCAAAGTCATTTTTGGCACAACAGAACACACCAGTTCCCCTTCTTATTCCCAAATGTCATTGCGAGAAACATATGCGTAAATTTCCGGACGCGAGACCCTTTCTTTTCGATTTGAACAGTTGAACGAACAATTTCAGTGCTATTATCGAATTAAGTGACGCCATTTTGTGAAGTTGAAGGTTCTTTTGGCAATATTCAAGCCATCCGTATGGGTTTTTGAACTTCACTTCAATTTATTTTATCTAAGCCTCATTTTTGGTTATTCCTTTGTGGTATTTTTGAGTAGGCGTATAGATAAATCCATATTTTTGGGATTTGATTAAATGGTGCTTCCTTCGTGTGATTGCTAAGAGGGTTCGTTTCGAGAAGCGTGGACATCCGATTTAAGATCACGAAATTTACCACCGGGTGTTAGCGAATTAACATCGCAGTTTGGGCTGCTTAACCCCTAATCCTATTATAAAAGGGGTTTTTTTTTGGACCTGGCGAACATTTGTTATTTTTGGTCCTGGCTGAACTTGTTTTTGGACCTGGCGAACATTTGTTCTTTTTGGACCGGGTGAATATTTCTGGATCAGGCTAATCTTGTGCCTTACCAACATCAAAGCAGCAGGCTAATAACGAAAGCCTCACTACCAGCACTGCAGATAACAGATAAGCCAAAAATTTAATTTTAAGATTAAGACATTGTAAAAGTTGTTGGTTGAATATTGATTATTTATAGTAATTTTTAATTTTTAAATCTTTCATATTGCGCTGGGTGATCACTCTTAATTAAAACTGCCAGGGTTTTGATATTATTGTGGAACAAATTTTCTGATAATCGCTAATTTTCTTATTTCATTTATATATATTTTTATATATTGTATAACTCAACTGTTGGGTTTATTGTGCGGGGGGTTATTTATTTATTTTTGTGAATATAATTGATAGATCTAACTTTGTGTTTTACTCAGATCTTCACCCACTCACCACATTTGTTACTCAATCAATTTTCTTTTTTTTTTTAATTAAGATTCTTAAATTCAATATTTATTTCCAGTAAGATAGGTCAGTGCCTGGAACATCAGGGGTTTCCGATTTGAACCGTTAAAATCGGTGGCGCGACTCACATTATTTTGTTTTGAATTACCCTCTACGGCTGAGCTGGGCACAAATTTGCCAGTAGAGAAACCACTTACCCATCTTAACTGGAGTTGGAGATTTCAATATAAACCATAAGTTTAATTTATCAAAATTTGATTTTTATTTTACTTTTACTAAAAGTACGTGGCAAATTTTTGGCGCCCAACGTGGGGCGATTTTTTTTAAATTGGGCATATTTTTTTTAAATTGGGCCATTTTTTTTTAAATCGGGGCGTAACTTTTTCTTATTGTGTGAAATTATCACTTTTATCTTGTTTTAAAGTTCTTTTTAATTGGTGAGCTGAGTAAGACTGAGTAACTTGGTAACTTTTAGGTATTTACAGCAAATATTTTTTTATTATTACTATCTTTTTTTTTATGCTAAAACATATTTCGCATTTATTGAAATTCCGCTAACACCCTAATGATTTTAAACACCTATATTGTTTCGATTTTATTTTGAGACATATCCGGACATTTGTTTTGCTTTTATCTTACGTGATATTTGTAGTTTATCTTCCCGTATCATGGGGAATTTTCTTTATTGTGTAATTATTGCTGCCCGGTTATTTTTCTCATTATTTTTTTTTTTTTACGTAATGTTATGATGCATTTCATGTGGTATGTTTATCTTATTGTAACTTACCTTATCTCTATCGTGACATTTTAATTTGTTATCTGTTCTGTAAATATGGATATTCTCGTGTTGTAACTTCTATATCGGAGATCCGAAGACGGTTGAAATGTAATAAAGCAAACACTTCTGGATTCAAGTAATTTCCTTATCTTACCTTGAGTTACCTTTATCTTACCTTTACCTTACGTATCTTTACCTTACGTTACCTTACCTTACTTTATCTTGCCTTACCTTATCTTACCTTTTTTTGTTGTTGCCTGCTTCGTCGACTCTTAATTAACCTCATGGTTTTGGTCTCTTTTTTTTATGAAGTCGTTGTTAGGTACTGCTTCACATTTTGTGGATTTTGGAGGCCAAACCTTTTTGTTTTCCCGACTGGACCATCATTGGTTTTGGGTGTCCAGTGGGAAAAGCCTTAGTGGTAGTCGAGGGAGATTCTCTGGAGAGAATCCTACGAACATCTTACCTTATCTCTCCTACCACCTTTTGGGATTTGTCGAGGAATTTTGGTCGACTTAGTGGGAAACATGTGTTCGTTACCTTCCTTACCTTTTGCTACATTACTTGAATCCAGCCAAATCAACAACCATCGTTGATACCTGTCTGCGTTTTTCTTTTGTTTGTTTGTTTGTTCTCTTTTTAGTTGTCTTTCGTTGTTTTAGTTTGATTTTGTTCACTTTCTTTTTCTTTTCTCTTTTGCGTGCCTTGTGGCTGGAGGCCTAAGAATTTCACCACCCGAGGATATTCCAGGCGGAGTGGGTAAGAGTCCCCTAACCTTAACACTTTTGGGTTCAAGCTTCGTTATACTTTGGGTTGTTTTATTGTTATTCCATCTTACCTATCGTCTTGAATCCAATCTTTTCGACAATCCCATCGTTGATCTCTTTTGCGTGCCTTGTGGCTGGAGGCCTAAGAATTTCACCACCCGAGGATATTCCAGGCGGAGTGGGTAAGAGTCCCCTAACCTTAACACTTTTGGGTTCAAGCTTCGTTATACTTTGGGTTGTTTTATTGTTATTCCATCTTACCTATCGTCTTGAATCCAATCTTTTCGACAATCCCATCGTTGATCTCTTTTGTGTGCCTTGTGGCTGGAGGCCTAAGAATTTCACCACCCGAGGATATTCCAGGCGGAGTGGGTAAGAGTCCCCTAACCTTAACACAACTGGATCCAAGTTTCGTGGTTTATTTCGCCTTGCGCTGTAGCGAATATCTTGTACGTTATCTTATCTTTATTATCTTATCTTTATCGTACCTTTTGTTGTTTCATTTACCTGCTTTCGTATTAGTCATCACCGACTTTAGTAGTAACCTCATGGTTTTGGTTTCAATTTTAGTGTATCTATGTCACTTAATTGTGGATTTTTGAGACCCTAACCTATATTTTCCGACTGGACCATTGAATCCTTTTGCGTTTTGGCTTTTAGTTTGGGTTATTGAGTGTCCAGTGGGAAAAACCTAGTTGTGGGATTTGTAGAGGAATTCTCTGAGTCGGATTAGTAGAAATCATATTACTGTCATATCTTATCTTTCGTACTTGGATCCAACACATTATTTTTTTTTCCTCAACATGACCATCGTTGACTTTAACAGTTTAGGATTCAGTTTTGTCGTAACTTTTCTTACCTTATCTTGTCTTATCTTCCGTACACTGAATCCTCTTCCGTTATTCGTTTTCTTCGTTACTAATTTCTTTATTTCTCTTTTATTTTTTTTCTCTCTCTCTGTATCTAATCCCAACTTTTTTTTTATCTCCATCTCTTTTAATATCAGGTAAATATATTTACTCCTTTCTTTTCCTTCTCTTTGGTCCTTAATTGCTAGTTGTACTGGTTGTCCCGAGGTTGACTGGAGCCAGATGCCTTTTGGTTTTTGTTTTTTTTGTTTTTTTTTTTGGAGTACTGTTCAACGTTAGGTGTTGGGTTTAGTTCATTCTTGCTGTTATTTTTATTTAGGATGTACCCTTCAGGTACACTTCCAAATTGTCACCGGAACCTTCTGATTCGTTTTAGTCTGGTGTGGGCTTTATCACACTGGGTCCCTTCAGGTCCCGGGCTTCGGCCCAAAATGTCCCTCCGCGATTTCTTTGTTTATGGCCTTAGGCTCTGGTGGGTGCCGGGGCTGCACGGGGTGTCGCCTTAAGTGGAACCGCATTGGTTACGCTCCGTCAGTGGGAGGTGGATTGCTCGCCGGCAGGGACCCGAGGGAAAACTGTCACTATGCGGGGGTCCACTACTGCTGTCAGAGTCAGATGACCTTGCGGGGCCTTCCGTGGAAGTCTCGGCAGTATCAGAATCTTTGATACCCTTTAACTTGTCCCTTTTTATTTCGTGATATACCGACGGAGGTTTAGAAGTGGAGGAGGCTTGTGAGCGTTGTTAACCGGGTGAGTGGACTTTGTACTCTGTAAGGTGTGAGGTCCAGGGGTGTGTAACCACGACGCGATTGAACACCTTCTCGCGAGGTCGCCCCTGGAAGAGTGCATTGCCTCTGCTCGCCTCGGGGAGCATCGCTCATGGTCCTCTGAAGTGGATAACCGAAGTTGTTTCAGTTTGGTGCAACTTTATTGCACTGGGTGCTTTTGTTCCCGAGCTTAGCTCGAAATCTGTGAAGGTACTTTTGGTTCTGCGACCTTCCTTTTAATTTTATGTTTCTTTTACTTTTGTTGAGTCTTATATGAAGGTATGTATGGTAATTTCTAGCGTGTGCTTATTTCCGAATTACTCTTAGTGATCACACGAATCTGTAAGTCATCGTCGAAAATCTTACGAGTAAGCTTTTCTCCTTTCTAAGGGAGGGGGATGTTGTCACGTGCAGAAATCGGCGCCAATATATTTAAAAGTTAAGTTAATGCTCGATTGTTAGCCTCTAAACGGGTTCCGATCCGTGTGGTGGGAATCTTTGACCTGACCCGTGGGGAGAGTAGAGAATTTGATTGTCAGGTCGAAAACATATCGGGTTTTTACTGTTTAAACTAACACACTAATAGCTAAAATTTTAAATTAAGTAAATAAGTGCATCGAATCCTTTTGATATTAATAATACATTTAGTTTAATGAATTCGATTTAATTTTAACATCATTTTGTAAATCAATTTAACATTTAGCAAAGTCATTTTTGGCACAACAGAACACACCAGTTCCCCTTCTTATTCCCAAATGTCATTGCGAGAAACATATGCGTAAATTTCCGGACGCGAGACCCTTTCTTTTCGATTTGAACAGTTGAACGAACAATTTCAGTGCTATTATCGAATTAAGTGACGCCATTTTGTGAAGTGGAAGGTTCTTTTGGCAATATTCAAGCCATCCGTATGGGTTTTTGAACTTCACTTCAATTTATTTTATCTAAGTCTCATTTTTGGTTATTCCTTTGTGGTATTTTTGAGTAGGCGTATAGATAAATCCATATTTTTGGGATTTGATTAAATGGTGCTTCCTTCGTGTGATTGCTAAGAGGGTTCGTTTCGAGAAGCGTGGACATCCGATTTAAGATCACGAAATTTACCACCGGGTGTTAGCGAATTAACATCGCAGTTTGGGCTGCTTAACCCCTAATCCTATTATAAAAGGGGTTTTTTTTTGGACCTGGCGAACATTTGTTATTTTTGGTCCTGGCTGAACTTGTTTTTGGACCTGGCGAACATTTGTTCTTTTTGGACCGGGTGAATATTTCTGGATCAGGCTAATCTTGTGCCTTACCAACATCAAAGCAGCAGGCTAATAACGAAAGCCTCACTACCAGCACTGCAGATAACAGATAAGCCAAAAATTTAATTTTAAGATTAAGACATTGTAAAAGTTGTTGGGTGAATATTGATTATTTATAGTAATTTTTAATTTTTAAATCTTTCATATTGCGCTGGGTGATCACTCTTAATTAAAACTGCCAGGGTTTTGATATTATTGTGGAACAAATTTTCTGATAATCGCTAATTTTCTTATTTCATTTATATATATTTTTATATATTGTATAACTCAACTGTTGGGTTTATTGTGCGGGGGGTTATTTATTTATTTTTGTGAATATAATTGATAGATCTAACTTTGTGTTTTACTCAGATCTTCACCCACTCACCACATTTGTTACTCAATCAATTTTCTTTTTTTTTTTAATTAAGATTCTTAAATTCAATATTTATTTCCAGTAAGATAGGTCAGTGCCTGGAACATCAGGGGTTTCCGATTTGAACCGTTAAAATCGGTGGCGCGACTCACATTATTTTGTTTTGAATTACCCTCTACGGCTGAGCTGGGCACAAATTTGCCAGTAGAGAAACCACTTACCCATCTTAACTGGAGTTGGAGATTTCAATATAAACCATAAGTTTAATTTATCAAAATTTGATTTTTATTTTACTTTTACTAAAAGTACGTGGCAGGTTTCTGTCCCTAACCGAATAAAAATATAAGACAGGGCACAAAAAAATTACTTAAGAGTTTGATGTTTCAATTGTCGATTTGACAAAGTCTCTCTCTCATTAACGTCATGCTATATGTGCTTAGGGAGAAAGTGAGTAAGTGTCACATGTGGCAGGAGTAGAATTTAACGACCGATAAGCGATTTGATGGCTAGGCATTCATAGCTTAGTTGTTAGAGCGTCAGCGCGTAGAGCTGAAGGTTGCGAGTTCGAGTCTAGCTGGGTGCGACATTTTTTCAATTTCTCCTTAATGTCATTTAATATATTCTTGTTTGTATACTTTCAAAAATATATACCGTATATCCAGTTAATATCATATAAAAAGCTTATTTTTCTTAATTTTTTAAAAAAATCTTCATAAAAAGTTCGCATGAATTTCGAAGACATATTATTAATTTTGATATAGTGAAGACATGTAATTCTGGTACAAATTATAAATATGTTATAGATGCCAGTAACAACTTCGTTTAGAAGTTCATACACTAGTAAATTATATACATATATCTCTTCTATCCTACACTTTTAAAAAGACTACGTGTGTCGTCTTTGAGTCTCCGTTCTATTTTTGTAAGAATTACCGTTAAGTTTGCGACAGTCTGTCTGCTTTCCCCGTTTAATTGTTTTCTTTTGATGACATGTTCGTATTTAGGACTAATGATTAGCAGTAAGAGTATGTGTGGTTCTAATTACAAATGATTCAATCTATTTCTTATGCATACAAGGTAATAGGAGAGAGAGGTGCTTTTACGTCTAAAAATACGTTCTAAAGTTCAACTTTCCACTTAAGAAAATATCTATTTAATATGTGACTTTTAAAATATCTTTATGATATTTGTAACGTACACAGTTATAATAAACAAAATAAAAATAACTTTTGAGTGGCAAAATTTAGTTCTGAAATAATTTTACAATATCAAAGTTGCTCCGACATTTTTCTCCGCGAGACAAAACAGCGCTGCGACAAGACAGCGCCATCCCTACTAATATTATAAATGTGAATGTAAGTTTGTTTGTTACGCTTTCACGCGAAAACCACTCAACCGATCATCATGAAACTTTGTACACATATTCTTGAAGGTATTAGAAGTAACATAGGATAGTTTTTATTAAAGAAAAATATTTTTTATGAAAACTAAAAAAAATGTTTGTCAAAAAATCTCAAAAACTAGCTTCTTCAACGCCATCTAGCGGTTCAGTAATGAAGTTTCAACCCTAAGTAGGCCACCGTAAGGTGGTGCAGTTAATATCTTATAAATTTAAACTAGCAATTACGACTAATAAAGTACTATGGCGCCAGCGTAAGGTGGAGCAGTTTATATCACATATATTTAAACGAGCAATTCTTACTTAAGGTTTATGACGCCACCGGAAGGTGGCGCAGTTTATATCTAACATATTTCAACAAATTCTTGCTAAATTAAATAAATATGACGTAAGGGTCGTAAGGTGTCGCAGTTGCTACCTAATATATTTAATCGATAAATTACAAAATATAATCAAAAAATAGTATACACCTGATAACTTACGAGGAAATATGATAAAAACGTTAAAATAAAAAATAAAAAAATAAAAACGTAAAAATTTGAAAAAAACAAAAAAGACATTAGTTTTATGCGGTACGAAGTCCGCCGGGTCAGCTAGTATTATATATTGTTTTCACATTGAAGACGTGAACTTAAAAAATTAATTTTTTCATCGCTTAAAATATCCTGATATATAGCTCAGTGTCAATAAATAGAATGTTTAAAAGAAATCTCTTCGAGTGAGACAATTTTCATAAGGAATTGCAAAAAACTTTACTCTCCTTTCGAGTTTTTATTATCTGTGGATTTCTTTAGTGGATGTTTTCCTGCGGATTTTTTTCCCATGGATTTTTTTTCCTTTACCGCAGGGTGACCCATTTGTGTGACAAAGCTTGATTTATCTGTTTTCTTAAAAGTGACGACACAAAGTGATTAACATACAAAAATGCATTATAAAACTTCACACTTTAAAATTATTTTAAATTATACAGGATGCTTTGTTATGTCGTAGCAGTACAAAATTATATTTTTTAAATGGAACACCTTGCAGTGCTGCTAATGAAACTGGGTATTTTTACTTTTAGAACCATTTTTCAGTGAAAAACATGATGAATTCATCAACTCCTTTAGGTTACAATAAAAAAAGTTATGGTTATACTTTATAGTATAGTCTAATTTTATTACAAAGTATTAGATTTGTAATCGTGTCTAATTTACATATAGGGTAATACACAACACGAGGACAGAATTTTCTATTTTCTTTTAAATTTCATATCGTATTATGAAACTCATTAAATATTCCTTATAGTCACTACCTGATTTCACTACAGGCGCAAAATGTATATAGGATTAAAGACCAGATCATTAAGAGGCGCATATTGCAGTCGTCCATATTAATTAAATAATATGGTGCTGTTTTGTCCGGCGCTGCTTGGGCTGGCGCTCTTATGGTCTCGCTGATTTGTCCTAGACCGGGAGGAGACATAGGAAAACACGTGAAAACACTAAATAGATTGTCAACAATTAATAAATTCTCGAATAGATAATGAAAATTAATACCAGTCACACATAAAGAATACCAAGTATGGAGTGCGCTATATTTCACGCCCGAGTGTTAAAGTTTGACGAATACACGATTGTGGGGTAGCTATTCCATACGATCCAAAGACTTTATTATTTTACCACTACTTGTAAAGTCGATTTATATTTTTTTAAATTCTCACTAAATTATATTTCACTTAAATAATTATTTTGTTGTTTAGTTTGACAAGTATAACCGTGAGCAGTCGGTAGGGCGCTAGACTCTTGAGTTGAGCTCTGACTTCAATCCCTTCCCCATAAGACTTTTTTTATTTGAATTGTTATAGATTGGTTAAATAATAATGCAGAAGAAAAAATACTTTTAACTTTAATTAATATAGTTCACTCTATTTAAATTTAAAAAAATTTGTAGGCGATTACTGTTTGTTGTTAGTTCCAAGATGATCTGGGAGTGCATACAAAACCTCAATGAACTGGCTAGACACAACAAGGTCTTCTTGGAGTGGTTGCCAGGGTATAAGGGATTTGAGGGCAATGAAATCGCGGACTTTCTGGCCAAGAAGGGAGCGGATACACGATTCATTGGTCCAGAACCTCTACTGGGACTGCCTAGAGCCTGGGTAAGGAGCAAAGTCAGAAACTGGGTCTGGGAAGAGTCGACCAAACACTGGAGTAATACTGTAGGGCTGAGGCATTCGAAGCTGGCGCTCAAAGGCTACTCCAAAAAACTGACGTCTGACATACTGAATCTTGGCAGGAGTCAGATAAGAGTACTGGTGGGCCTGCTCACTGGGCATGGACCATTCAGACTACACCTTCGAAGGATGGGGATTCTGACACAGGAACCCAACTCGTGCTGACTGTGCGCTATGGAAGATGAGACGGCAACTCACATTCTATTTGAGTGTGAGGCCTTGGACCATTAAAGGTTTCTCATCTTCGGTGACACGAACCCTGAAACTTATCACCACCTTGAGGAATTAGTCACAAGACTCAGATCTCTTATAAAGGGAACTGCCCTGTGGTAACAGTAACTCAAGAATAGTCATCCAAATCCTCAAGAACTTTGGACACCTGGATTTATGCCTACCTGCGAAGATCAGTGGTGGTGATGATCTTCAGCTGATCAAACTAGAGTCCTGCACGCATGGGGTGCATGCAAGGACTCTTGGTGCCGAACCCGGTCACAATATTCCCATAGGAAGCAGTGTTTAAAACATGGAGCTCTACAGGAGAGACCATGCCAGGTTTATTTAGATTAGATTAGAATGTTTGTTGTTGAAAAATTAGTCTTTGAAACTATGTTCAACGAAAATTCAAATTTAACAATCTCCAATTTCAATGTAACACCTATAATTAGTGATTTTAAACATTTAACTGTTACTAGAGAAAAAGCCCTAAAAATAAACAATTTTTTATCGAAATCTTCTTCATCTTCTTCACATACTCATTTTTTTTATATTTGGATACAAAACCCACCATAAAAGCGAGTTTTTAGAATATTTTCAAACTGTGGGTAGTGCTCTTACTTTAAATGTTAAAAAAGTTTAAAGGTATTGAGAGATTTACATTCTATAATCAATTGTCAGAATTTATTTAAAAATGTTGACTCATACATAGCTACATTTTTTTATTAATAGGTAAGTGGCCACTGGTATTATTGAATGTTATCAATCACTAAAAACAAACATTGAATATTAGGAAAATCCTATTACTATACTATGATAAACTGTAAATCAATATTTTCATAGTAAAATGTTTATCCGGATTTTTGAATGAATTCACAATCAGTTTATGGTACTAATAAATTCCTTTTAGATTAACCAATATATTTGATTATGTAATACCAAATATTTTAATTGTTGTTGTTTCATTTTTTTTAGGAAAATTTCTCCTTTCTAATGGTTACTTTTTCTCATTTCTTCTCTTAATTCTGCTTAGTGGTGTATTATCAAATAATTTGGTAGTTTGAAAATTTTAAATTTCAAGCAAATAGCACAGAAAAAAATTATTTTATTTTTATTTTTCAGGATGGTTACTATAGTCGCTGACGAATTTCTGACCGATGATAGAGATAGGAAATATTATGCCGACCACTACACATGCTGTCCCCCTCCATTTTTTATTCTTATTGTTACATTAGCAGAGGTAAATCTATTTTATTTTTATTTTATATTTCTTAAAGATAAGAGCATCATTTTTGTTCTTTTGTTGTTTTACATTCACTTCAGAAGATTTTTATTTTTATAACAAAAAAATATTTGTATTATTTAAAGGCAAATATAAATAAACACTTAGGCTAATATAAAATTTTTACGAGTATATTGAAGTGTCTAAAATATGTTGAGGTACATAAATTTTATTCCGGAGACAGCGAACACAATGACGCCATTCTATAAAAGGAATAAAATAACAAATCGCGCAGACATGATCCAACTTGTAGAAACCGTATTGTGGTTATATATAAATAAAACTGTTTTTTTAGTAAAAATATATATTCTGTCATGCTAAATTTAAACAAATATTTAAAACATTGTTATAAATTTTAATTTGTACGGAACTGATGATAATTTATCTCAAATTACGAAATTATGATTTTTTCCCTACATTTATTTTTAAATAAAATAATTTATGGCTTTTGCTTTGATTATATTCATTGTTGATATCCTAGTGCCAATTTTATATGACTTTGATTAGCACAATATTTTTTTTATGTCACGCCAATGAATGGCACGTGTGTTTGTGTTTTGTCTGGCTGGCTACTGATCTGATACAAACACATATAGACAGAAAACGAGAAGGAAAGAGAGAGAAAAGCTTTCCGTATTCCTGAAATAAATGAGGCACATTTTTCGACACATTTACCCTAATTTAATAGATAGAGGGGAACGAAAGGCCTCTTTAGGACATGGATGACGTGGCCTACGCTATACAACTGACAGAGGGGTTCGAAATTATTGCATAGGCCCAACATCCATACACTGATTAAATTACCAAGTTTTATAAACTTTTAAGCTTTCAACTTTCTCTGATTATAAATCATTTTTTAGTTGAATTTACTGCCAGGATTATCCAATGTGGCGCCTGAAGCGAAATATGCTTCCCTTTTGGAAAACAAAAAAAATCAAGTTGGAAATAAAATTTATTGTAGGGAAATAATCAAAGAAACATCATACATACTTAAAACATAAAATGAAATTATTAAAAAGTAACAAACTATAAAAAAATGAAAATTTCTTACATAGGAAAAAAAATTTCTGGTTAAATGGTCAACAATATCATCATATTCTACATTTTAATATATTTCATGTTCAATTGCGAGAATTTCTAGAAATCAGTTAAAGGCCGGCCTTTAGTTTTGTTTAATATTTTGTTTGTGTGCTTTGAATCGAAAGCTCGTTTCAGGTCCTCTCTACTGACAGTATCAAACTTTGAGAATAATTTAGGAACGTTTCACGTTTGAATTCAGAGACCTTATCACAACTACATATTACATAACTGTATAACAACAATTATCCAGACTCTTTTTTTACTTTTTAAAAAGTAGCAATGTTCTCTGTATTTTTCCCATTTGTCATTTTATGTGAATAAAATAAGAGTCTTCCAAAATTATCTTTTGGAAAATCGATATAGTCCATTTCATCGTTTTTGGCCGATTTGATATTAGAAACTACTGAAATAAGATTAAACTGTCATCCAAGTTACCAATGCCGGACAGTTTTTTTTTCTAAGTTAGGTCGCAAGTTTCTGAAACTATCAGTGTGATTTGACATCTACAAAAATATGACATTAATAATTATTAAATTCAACCCTTCAACAACGAGCCGTATATGACGGTTACTAGGAATGTGAATTAAGACAAGACTTCCGTATTGAATACTTTTTATCTACCGGTGAAACAAGATGCAGTTACGTAAGTGTTGTATTAAAAAACAAACGTCCTTATTTAAATTTCTAACTTGCGTGTATCTGAGAGAGATGTAACTCTAAATTTACTTCGAGTATGATTTCTGTCATCGGCCAAAAACCGTGAAATAGACTATACCTTTAATCTATTGTAGTCATTTTTAATTATTTTCTGATAATGTAAAACAATTCAAATTTTTGCAAGATGCTGAATCACATTATCTTCCTGAAATTCTGAGTCTAGTTTATTATTTGTTCTTGGGGAAGTCGAAGAAGCAATACCTTCTGCGCTTTTCCTCAACTCTACAATGTAGATCTGAACCGGAAGGTGTGGAAGACACTACAATCTTTTCTATGAATCCACTTATTTACTTTGCTCAATTTTTCTCGCTAACTTCTTTTTCTTATATGCGTTTCCAGGCAGTTTTTTTAAGTTACAAGAATGTGCACACAACCGTGTAGGTATTGTAATTTATTTACGTCAAGAGGTGACAAAATTCATATGCTAATTGTTGGATGTTAGCTGTCTTAAAAATGTACTTAATAGTCACCATTCCTACATATTTCTCTATGTAGGTACAACTGAAACCTTATTTCTTTTTATGCTAATGTTAGTCAGCAATGTTGACATATTGATAAGGCAATTTTCAGGGCATTCGAATAAACAGCTAAAGACTAAAAAATGTGAAGCCACTCTTGGATCTAGAATTGCTAGTAGTCTAGTTGTCGATACAGAAATTAAATTTTGAGATAAAGCAGTTTTATGCCTTGAAATGTGAACAATTCTTTTATTGATTTTAAAAATATTGCTGCTCCACAAATAATGCTGCCTGGGGCGATTGCTTCAAAATCTCACTCTGGGAATACCTACTATACTTCCCATGCATCTGCTACTTTTTTTTTTATTATTATTATTTTTATTAAAATGGAATGTAATTTATTTAATTTCAATGGAATCTTCTGTATCAAATATTCGTTTCACAGAGAAATCGTTAAAAGTTTTCTAACTGTTCTTAATCCGAAGAAAATCGATCAAAACGAACGGTGCACGATGGAATCGAACCGTAGCGGTTAATGATTCAATAATTTAAAAAATCATGAGAAATTCAGATTTTTGCAAAATATAACACCGTAACAAAATAATAAGAAAACCGGACATACCTTTTATATTATTTAAAATTAAACCCCTAGTGATATCACAATAAATTTGACGTATGGTGTAAATTTTTTATTTGTACATTACATTTTTTTATATTCTTATTAACTACTTTATTTGTCCTATATTTTTTTATTATAATATAAACGAGCTACTTTAAAATATTTATAACAATAGGGTACCGGACAGTAATCGAAAAAAAAATCTAAGATGTGTTTTAAAATAAACTTTGTTATACAACAATATCACTCAATAAAGATTTTTAAGAAATAACAATGATTTATATTTTTAAATCAATAAATAAAGTTGCGTAAATTATCTGTGACGTGTAAGAACCCAAACGCCAATCACAGTGCGTAACGTCATATGTAAGTAGCCATAAGTAAACAACACTGCTTTGTATGTTATTTCGCGTTTTTCTACGATTTATTTGCATTTTTCTAAATATATTTAATTGTAATTAGTTACGAATTGAAGGACTATAGTCATAACAGAAGTTGTCGTAAGTACTTGAAGCCTTCTGTTAAGTTTTTATTATGGAACAAGGTTATACAAAAGCCGACAATAAAAATCTCCCAAAAGTTGATATTTTCATGGTCAGCAGTTTTTTGCCAATAATTCAGACTTTTGTTCTGCCGAATATAGAAATATGAAAACATTTGTGTAAGTATTTCAATCTCTTTTTGTTTATCTTAACCATAGAAATGATTAAAGAAATAAGTAAAACATAACCTATAACACCTACATTACATACACACTAAATATGATTATTTGTATTATGGGCTGTGTAATAACACTCTAGGTACAGTACTTACATCAAAGTCATCTTCACAAAAGTAAACTGGTGAAGTAACAGACATTCCATCGCACTTTCGTCTTGCTAGTTCTAACCATTTCTTTCGTATGTCTGGTTTTCGAGGTACATCAATGAAAATTTTATTTGGAGTAGTTATTGATCTATTTCCACATCGAGGTACAACACACCAAAGATGTCTTTTTCGGTCCATGATGATTAAGAAACACAAAATACTTAATTATCCAAGCACTGATCACTTGTAATATGGCTCGTAGTTTGTTTACCTCCATATGACGTCACGCGATCTGAATTGACATGAAGTGCTGTTTTCGCGGCAATTTTAAATAAATTATGTTTTTGACGTTTTGAAGGACTCCAGAGGATTTATTTAATTAAAATATTATTTTTTATGGCTATATATATGAATAAAGATTATTTTTAAACACTATTTGAAAAGTTGTCCGGTTATCCGGTTATCTTTTTATTAAACCGACATTTTTATTGCCTACTTTTTTATCAACATCCAAGTAAATTACTTCAACAAGAAATATGTCTACTTAATTAAAAAATCCTTCTTATTATCGCACGACATTAATGATATTTCTTTGTAAAGATGGATTTAAACTTACATAGCTAAAGCCATTCTGTGGGTAAACTTCTTTATACATTGACAAATAAAATATCTACAACAATATTATTATTGTATATTAACTGATAGAGAAAATGCATATTTTATTACGAATGATGATAATTACAAAAATATTTTTCCCATTCATTCATGTATTCGTTCTTAAATTTCTTTCTAATTTCACAAAAAACAAACATGGGGTGCTTAACTAAGCGCGTGCCTGTTTTAGACATATGTTTCCAAAATTGTAGAAACTCTGACAAACACCGTCTTGGTAAAATTAATTACTTCCTATGCAGATGCTAAATAAATTTAACCTATTTCTATATTTATCTTTCGAGAAATACTTCGTTTCGATTTTATTTTATTCTTCTTACTTATTTACAAATGAAAAATACTAAAAAGTAATATATTTTTTAAACAATATATATAACACAAAACATTGGTAACAATTTCTGTTCCCTAAGGATTTGAATATATCTTAATTACAAAACACTTAATAATTATAAGATAATTTTACCAAAAGAGCATGACTGATCAGATCATATTTTAGTTTTTTTGAATGGGAGTTATTAAAAACCTCATAAATACAAAACAAAAATATTGTTTTTTAAGAATCGTTTATAATATCAACATTAAACAAAAGTGATCAATAAAATTTGCGAGATTAACCAAAAATGAAGTTTAACAAGAAATTCAATATTTAAACATTAGAAAAGTTCCTGGGTTGGACATACTAACACCAAAGATAAAGGAACTACCAGATAAAGGAATCATACCTACTGATTACTCTTATCTTCAACGCCATTCTACGCTTAAACTACTGGCCAAAACTCTTTAAAACCTCTGAAATAATACTAATCCCAAAAGCAGCAAAAAAATCCAAACGAGGTTTCATCATATAGACCAATAAGCCTACTATCAATCGTATCCAAAATACTTGAAAGGTTACTGTTACAAAAAATTAACTCAGATCCCAATACAGAGGACTGGATACCCAACCACCAATTTGGCTTTCGAAAAAAAAAAACACTCAACGTTTATAGAATAGTACACACCATAAATTCTGCAATGGAAAGCAAACAGTACTGCACAGCTGCCTTTCTAGACGTTCGTCAAGCATTTGATAAGGTTTAGCACACAGGCCTGGTTTTCAAAATCAAGAAATACCTGAAACTGTTAAAATCTTATCTAAGTGGGCGAGAATTCCGAACAAGAGTGAATGAAAGTAATTCCAATAATTTTCCTATAAAATCTAGTATTCCACTGGGCAGCGTTCTTGAACCAATATTATATGTGCTATACACAGCGGATCTACCATCCAATAATGGAACCATCACTGGTACGTTTGTAGATGATGCTGTCATTCTTGCAACCGACGAAAATCCAACTATAGCTTCTTACATTCTACAGGTACAACTGAATGAAATCGAGACGTGGTCAAACAAGTGGAGAATTATGATGAATGAAACAAAATCAGTCCAAGTAACTTTTACCTTGAGAAGAGACCAGTGTTCCCCAGTTTCACTTAACAATATCCATCTTCCCCAATCCTCTAGCACCAAATACCTAGGAATACATCTTGACTCAAACCTCAACTGGAAAGAACATATTCTTAAGAAGCAGAAACAAATTAACCTAACAATGAAAGATCTAAACTGGCTAGTCGGTAGGAAATCGAAACTGACCCTAGAAAATAAAATCCTTGTTCACAAAGCTATCATAAAACCTATCTGGACGTATGGAATCCAACTCTGGGGATGTGCGAGTAAGTCAAATACAGCCATAATTCAAAGAAGCCAATCGAAAATACTGCGAACGATAACTAATGCACCCTGGTATGTGTCATTCATGAAGACCTAAGAATCCTGTTCGTACAGGATGTGATCGTTAAATATAGCACAAAGCACCATGATGGACTGGAATCACACAGTAACCCCTTACTCCAACTTCTAATGGAACATCAAGCCAATAGAAGACTCAAAAGGAACTGGCCAGCTGACCTGAGAAACGGTTGAAGTGGTCTTGTCACTGGAGAAAACCTCACCACGCCATGCGCCATTAGGGGCCCCTTGCTCCGCAGCCAGCAAATTAGCTTATAGAACCTCATTTGTGTTTTGATTGCTAAAGAATGTGACATAATAAAGAAAAGAAAATTGCGAGATTTTTATTAATTACACTTACAACTTTCTCTTGAAGACCGAAATCATCTAAAAACATGTCATACCAAAATTAAAAAGATAAATTTCGACCAACTTTTTTTTGAGTAAAACTATTGTTTTCAAATAAACCTAACGTAACTAGGAAAGTTAGTTTAAATCGTATAATATTTAACTTAGGAGATGTAGGTACTTGTGGAGAGATCTTATATAATAATGGAAACTGTAATTCATACAACGTAATACAATTTAAATTAAGTTAATTAATTATTCGCTTATATTGGAACGATAAAATATTCTCACTTCAAACTATACTGGCACAATTAGTAACATTAACGGTCTTTAACCTCATAAAAGTTTGAAAAGTTTCGACTTGTTAAACATAAACCAGTACCGTGAGAACCGCAGTTCTCCTTTTTTTCAAGTCCAATTTTTATGATCAACGATAACAATGTGTTGCTAATTGACATTTTTAATTGTTTTTTTTTTATATTTTCAGCTTGGATTTTACCTTTATTACTACATCACTACGGGAGAACTAAATCCGTCAGGACCAGTATTAGTTGAGTCAATATTTATATATAGACCGGATAAAAGAATTGAAGTTTGGAGGTTTTTGTTATACATGCTGTTACATGCAGGGTAAGTGTTCAGAAATTATATAAAATTTTTTCGTTAGTCTACATTTCATCTAGTCACAAACAGCTATCATCTATTTATTTAAAATTACTTCCTGTTTGTTACATTGTTTATCAAAAAATTTTCGAGTTGTTAGATGAATAAAATACGTAAATAGCACCAATTTTCTTATTCTCGTTAAATTACATCAGACGTCATTACGTAAATAAGAAAATGTTTACAAGATTCCATATTTCATAAGAATTTGTGTTATCAAATATAATTAAATTATTAAAAAATGAATTTGTTTCAGATGGCTTCATCTAGGCTTCAATTTAGTCGTCCAATTACTTGTAGGCCTTCCTTTGGAAATGGTACATGGTTCTGGTAGAGTAGCAATGATTTATATGGCAGGTGTAGCAGCTGGTTCTTTGGGTACCTCAGTTTTTGACAACGATGTTTTTCTAGTCGGAGCTTCAGGAGGAGTTTACGCTTTGCTAGCTGCACACTTATCGAATGTTTTGCTCAATTACAATAATATGCAGTGTGGAATCTTGAGGCTTTTTGGCATTTTCGCTATTGGTAAGTAACAATATGAATCAGACCACTCAAAAGTAATATTGTTTAACTTAAACCTTCTTTTATATAACTTTGTTTTTGTGGGGAGGGAAGAATGTTTGTTTTGATTAAAAACTAAAACAAATGTTAGCACTTTATCTGAACAAATTCAAATTTGGTACCAATGTAACTACAACGTAAGGGTAGGACTGGTGTATGCACTGGTTTGCAAGCCAATGGATAAAAAAGACAATTAGAATGAAAACTCGAGTGTTCACTTCACAGTCGTTCTACAGAATCAGAAGTATAGACACTTTGAATGATGTTTTATATTCAAAGTATAGACACCAGGAGTTTAAACGTAATGTTAAAAAAATTTAGGGGACAGAACTATTGCTGGTAGAGTGCGCTCGTGTTCCTAAGATACTCGTTTAAATCCTTACGCGGGAAGTTTTGTTGCTATTGACAGATTTTATGACAACTAATTTTAAATAAATAAATTAATATTATATATTGAATTTAATTTCGCGACATTTAAATGGCATAAATGTCATAAACATCGGTTCTTTTGGTTACTCGCGCCGCCAGTGGCAAAAAATAGAACTATGATCTGGGTTGATTATTGAGACCAGAAATATTATGAAAAACCCTATACCGTGTAGACTCCTGGTATCTAGTCTTCGTGGTTGACGTAAACAAACTTAAAAAATGACACTTAATTGACAGTTCAACAATATATTTGGCATTTTTTTGTGGGGGTGTCGAGTCTCCATATTTCAATTTAAATTTTTTCTGATTTTAATTTTGTTTCTTTTAGCATCTTGTGATGTTGGTTATGCGATATACTCACGATACGATTCCATGGGACTTCCAGTATCGTACGTAGCGCATCTAACAGGAGCCCTTGCTGGTTTAACCATTGGCCTCCTAGTTCTGAAAAATTTTGAACAGAAACTCCATGAACAACTCCTTTGGTGGATTGCATTAGGAGTTTATGCAGCATGTACTATTTTTGCTGTACTTTTTAATGTAATGAATACAACAGAAGAACCAATTGAAAATCTCGGGGATGGCGTTAATAGTCAGTATGTGATGTACAATAAGTGGGGAGTGTAATTGTTGCTGTGTTTTTTTAGAAAGTCCTGTGTATCAATTTATTAACTCAAATCATAATTGGAATTTCTACTTAATGTTTTGTTTTAAATTGTTTGTTATAGATTTGTTTATTGGTGCTTTATACTCTAAGTATTCATATTCGTACTATTTATGTAATCTCTGTGTAAGAATAACTGATATACAGGTCTTTAATTTCAAATTAGTACTGAATTCACATAATTGTTCACTTACTAAATATGTGCTTTTTGTATGAGTTGTTAAAGAATTGTGATTGTATGATTTTGTATATATGATTTATGTACATAATTTATTTATTTCTAAAAATCAAGCCAAAGACTGAGTTTGAAAGAAGTTATATTAAACACATGTAAATGTCAAGTAGAATTTATTGCCAACAACTTGTCAAAAGATTCCTTTAAATTGTTATGTATGATTCAAATAATTTGGCAATATATTCTAAACTAATTCTTTTATAGAATGTCACTTCACTATCTTTAAATGGAAATAATTTATGTTTTGGTAATCATTGATTGTGTAACCAAATTTTTATGATTTGTAAGTGACATTTTATGTAAGAATATTTAAATTTAGTCCGTTCACTGTTGTTCCATGTCCAAAATTGAGGAGATACTTACACGTAGAAATATTTTAAGACTGGTAATTTTTGTGTAATGTAATAATTATTATGAAACATTCAAGTAACTTCTCTAGTTTGGATCTAAATGGTTTTGCTTGCATGAAATATGCAAGTGAAAAAACACTGTTTTCAGTGATACAATAACTAGTCATAATTTAAGTTAATAAGCAAAGCTTACCAAAGAAAGTGCTAGTTAAATATTTTTTACACACTTGAAACTACATAAATTGCCTTATTAAGGTAGAATACCACTATCACAAAGAAAAATGTATTTTTTACACTCAGGTAGAAACAGTGTTGTTTAGAAATAGTTTTATAAGTACTCAAATATCGTCAGATATTCAATTTTTGTTCATTTTTTAAAATATTGTTGCAATTAAGCATAGCAACTTTTTTGTAAAAAATAAAGTGATTTAAATGTAGATTTTAGTTTTATTTTGTTTAAGTATATAGTATATACATATATATCCCACGTATATCCACAACGGCGTTTAACTATTTTACCATTTTTTCTTTGGTCTTCCTCTCCTCTTCTTTCCTCCTTCTCCTCCGATCAGCAGCTTTTTCACAAGTCTAACCTCCGGCATTCTGTATAGATTACCCAACCACCTTGCCCTTTAAGCTTTAATAACCTGAGTAATGGAAGGTTGACCATATGACTGCGTAACTTCATTTGTTTGGCGTCTCCACTGCCCGTTCAGATCTTTAATGCCACAAAGATGTTTCACTTCCATAAAGGACAGATGCTCGTACCACTGATCTATAGATTCTTACTTTTGTCTTTCTCGATAACATCTTAGAATTCATTATGGTTGATAGACTTCCCCAAGCTTTACTTCCTTTACTAATTCTTTTATCAATCTCCGTCTCCTCCTCATTATTGTTTGTTATGATGACTCCCAAATACATCTGGTCTATACTCTCGAAATTGTAGTCTCTCCTTCCCTTTTGATTCTATATTCTTATTTTGAGCACTTTATTTGACGTGTTTTCCCCTCTGATTTCTAAATACTTTGTCTTATTTTCAGTCCAAAGTCCATAGATGCCATTTCTAATTGCTTAAATGCATTCTTTAAGTCTGCTTTAGATCGTGTTATCAACGCAATATCGTCAGCATACGCAATCACCTGAAGCCTATTATAATAAATGATGCCTTTTACTTGTAGTCCACTCTTCCCAATAATCGATTCCAATACCAGATTAAAGAGTACAGTAGATAGAGGATCTCCCAGTCGTAACCCTACGTTGACTCTAAAAGGTTTTGATACTCTTCCCTCAATGGTAACCTTACTTTCCGTTGCTCCAGCTTCATTTTTATGAGATTAACTACTTTGCTTGGTATCTCCAGGTCATTTAGAGCGTTGAACATCTTCTTTCTGTTTATCGAATCATTTTGTGTAGGTAACAAACAAAAAACGTTTTAAATAAATATATTTATGATTAAACTTACACAGCCGTTTCTATAAAAAGTAAAAATCATATATGATTTTTAGAAGTACATGCGATAAATATTTTTTTCTATAAAATCCAGTATATTAAAAAAAACTTCTACAAAACAATACAAACGTAGCAACCCAATAAGGAACTTTCCTTTCCGTTTCTGCCTCTGAAGATATTCGATAGAGTCTAGAGCATTCTGTTTCCAATTTGTCCTGTAATTCTGAATCTTCTGTTAATATCGCAACTTGTGTTTCTATATCTCTTTTCACGGACCGTTCTCCAAAATTTGGGGAGCCGATTAATGTTAAGCAAGGAGTACTTGCATCTGGTGGATAATACCTAAAAAAATACATTAAGGTCACATCATTCTCAATAAAAAAATATTTACTTACCATAAACCTTTAGCATGATAAGTCCAACCTTCTTTATAATATTCAAATAATTTTATTCTGTCTTGTTGATTTCTTCTTTCGTACATAGACTTAAAATTTTTAGCTATAAGTGAATAAGCATACGGAATACCTCCTGCTAAGCCCTTAGCACCTAAAAACCCGTTCGCCTAAAAAAAATACTTATTTGAAACAGACAAAATGCATTTATTGTGGGTGACTTGTTTAAAACAGTCCTGGACGCACAGCCACATAATAACAGACTATAAAAAAATATGAACGTTTTTCAAAAAATGTAAGATTTTTTCTAACGGAACAAGTGATGGAGGGTTAAGAAATAATACTTCCCAGAAACACCTAAAACTTGCTAAATAGCCCAGAATAAAACAATATAAAGTAGGATTTACGTTTGATGTTGCTACTCACATAGCATTTTATTCCGTTCGTATACAAAAAGTCCTTTATGAAAATAGTTATTTCAAAACAAAAATTGCAATGAATAAGATATAAACAAAAAACTAAAATGGATCCTTAAATTTAAAAAATATATAATATACCTTTGGATGTGCCATAAGAATATCACAACTGGCTTGACAGCATTCTGTTAAAGTGGCCATATACTGATCTGTAAGATTAAAATATCCAGTAGATATTTTTAATTTACTTCCATATGGGGCATTTGCAAAAATTTTATTTGTCACAATAGCATCCTGCTCTATGCCAAGTTGACCCATTTGGATTAGAGGAAAAATCCATGTATCTGTAAAAATTATACTATATATATTAATGAAAAATATATTCGGCTGCGATAAAATTTACTTACCACAATTCTGATCATTGATCGAATATTTTTGTAAAGATTCGTTTAAATACGATTTTATATTATTTGCAGCTTGATTTATGAAATTATTTTTGTCGCTTTCATATGGTAATAACTCCCAATTTTCTGATAACTTTACATCATTATTTGTATCTAAGTTTAAGCTAAAATCTTGAACCTTATTGACTAGACCGCAATAAAAATCAGACAGTTTTTTATCTTCTATAATAAAATATCTATCTTGGCGGTTTGTGAAATAATCATTAGATAAGTTAGCGCCAGAAATAATAACTGTATTATCAAAGATATAAAGTTTCATATGCTGCAACCCCAACAATTCATTCCATCGATCTGGTAAAAACTTTTTTAAAAATCCATGTAAAACAGGTGTATGGTATAAGGAGACTTTACAATTATTTTCTTTAACTAATGGCAACAGCATAGTTCTGGAGTTTGATTCTGACCTACTTCCTCGGGTATAATCTAGTAATATATTTACAGTTAAGCTTTTTTTCTGGTAGTATTGATTATTTCTTATGGAATCAACGAAGTTTTTTTCCAAACTTCCATTACCCAAATAAAGACTAGCTAACGTAATTCGTTTTTTGGCACTTTGACATTTTATTATCAATATATTGTAAAAATCCTCAGGTTCCGTTAGGATTGTAATATTTTTTGCTTGAACAGGGAAACATGGTGCAATATCAGTAAACCATAAAATAGGTAAAGAGGTGTGTTTAACATACAGTAAATTGGAATACACTACGGGTTCGCTTGAACCTAACGCATTTTCGGCAATATTACTTAATAATCGCCTGATCATTTCCTAAATATTATTATATGTTTAAAACTGCAAAAAATGAGGTTACATCAACATTTGACATTTGTGGAAACTAAACTTTTACCTAATAAAAGATTTAGCTACTATTGACATATTTTTTATTCATGTTTATTTAACATTGAAATTAATCAATTTTGTTTGCCTGTTTATGTGGAACGAGCAGTTTAAGTTTTAATTAATCTGTGCGTGAAACTTGTGTGCTCCCTTCTTTAGAATTCAAAATATTTTGTTGGCGACTCTGTTTTGCTGTTTTATGAAGTTCATGACCATTCAGTTTACTTTCAAATGTCATGTATGTAAATAATTTTATTTTTATGCTTTTTTGAAACTTAAATATACAGTTCAAAGTTCTTTTTATCAGATAGTGATATTTATGAATATATATAAATACGTTTTAATCAGTTTGTTTTTTAAATCAGGTTAGGTTTCTGATATTTATCGTTAGTAAAATTTAAATGTATTCTATCCTGTTGAATGTAAGAAATTGACTAACATTCGATTTATTATGATAAGGTTTCTTAGCTCTCATATACCTGATAGTATTCTTCAATTTGCAACCGCTGTATATTTTAGAGGTAACTTTTATTTTCCTTGATAATATATGTATGCGCCAACATATTTTTACTCCCACAATATCCGAATTTAAATATGCGTTAGAATTTATAAATATCATTGGGTACGATATTAATTGAGTACAATTTTAAAAATTGCTCGAGTTGTCATTTTCTGAATCCTGCAGTTTTTTTTTCAGGTTTAAAATATATTAAAATTATTGTTTCAGCTCATGCTCATTGGACAAACGGGTACAGGGGGTTTCATAGTTCTCAGGTTACTATTAATCTAAACACAATGAAGATAAGAATTCTTCCTGCTCTTTCAGATAATTATATGTATTTGGTAAGTGTTTTATCCAGAACTGTATCTATTCATATGCTCCTTGCATACAGTAAAATATTGAGTAAAATATATTGTCAGTTTTTTATTAGCAAAAAAACTATTACACTCAAAAATACCGTAATTATTTGTCTTAAAATTCACTTTAGGCACAAGACATTTTACGAACTTAATTATGAAAAATAATAGCAATACCTATATACTTTATACTAAGTTAAATATATGAAAAAACGGGCCCAGACTTTTTGATAAAATCAATAACAGAAGAAATGGTAGGTCGAATAATTGAAAAGTCGGAATCACTAAAAACAAAAAAATGCTTTCTACCTGTTTGTGGTTCTCGTAAAAATTTAGATCATTTTCTCAAAGTGTATGATATGTATACAATACTGTTTAGAAAGAAATTAATGTTAAGTACGTAGTCTATACTTATTAAATTTTGTTTGGGAGTTGGAACCTCATAACTTTAAGCAATAGATAATTGAACTAGCATTTTCTTAATATTACACACGAAATTCTTACTTACAATACCTACACATTTTTACTAGATTACTGATGAAAATACGAAACAAGCAGCTGTTGTCGATCCAGTGGACCCAGATACAGTTCTCGAAGCAGTAAACGAAGAAGGAGTTAATCTTACTAAAATTTTAACAACACACCATCACTGGTATAGATTTATAGAATTTTGTAACAAGATTATGTATATTAGATATCTTTATTTATAGGGATCATGCGGGTGGTAATGAACAACTCGTTAAAAAATCGCCAGTTCCTTTACAAGTTTTTGGTGGAGATAAAAGGATCGGAGCACTAACAAATGAAGTAAAACATGGAGATAAATTTTCAATAGGAGATATTTCAGTGGAGTGTTTATTTACTCCTTGCCATACCACTGGACATATTTGTTACTATCTTACAGCACCTGGACAAACTCCAGCAGTATTTACAGGTGAATTTAAAATAAAATTTGTTTAGAAATTAAATTAATAATCAATTTCAGGAGATACATTGTTTGTGGCTGGCTGTGGAAGATTCTTTGAAGGCAACGCTGAACAAATGTATTCAGCCTTAATTGAAAAGTTAGGAAGTTTACCTGATAACACTTTAGTGTTTTGTGGGCATGAATACACTCAGCAAAATCTTAAGTTCGCTCGTGTTGTAGATAATGATAATATTGAAATAATCAAAAAGTTGGAATGGGCTGATGAAAGAAGGAAACAAAATCTGCCAACTGTAAGTTAAGCTGATATAAGGCCTTATGTTAAAGTAGGTGAATGTTTTTATGAGATTTCATTTCCGGAAAAACAAAACTACTGATGTAATAAAAAGTTCCCTTCAATACATTGACTTAAAAAATGTGTGTGGAAATAGTACATTACGTAACGAGTGCGGAAAGCATGTAATCCCACCACGAGTGCTGGGATTACCAGCTCACCGCACGAGTTGCGTATTCTATTTTTCATCAGTCCGTGAGGAAAGTTCTTGAATTTATGTAAAATAAAAGGAAAGAAGATAAAAAAGTAGTATTAGGTCGCTCGAGCCGTAGGCACTGAGTATCGCGAAAAGAGGTTGGTGGTTAACACTGCATTTTACTAAAATATGCTGTAAACATTTCTTTCGCAGGAGGACGAGGAATTTTTTGTTTTTTCTCCATGTTTTAAAAGCATTATATGTAGCTGTATATCGTTGTTTTGACTTCTCTGGTCAGAGATTTGTCTATGTCTCTGGTACAGTTTTGGCAGTTTCTCGTACTTCTTCCGGTATTAGTTCCGAATAGGAATCAGAATCACTCATTGTAAAAAAGATCGGGAGATTCACCCACTATTCGTTATATTTTACTCTATATGCGTTTACAAAATGACTGAAATTATTTGTAAGTCTCTTTAGTATGCCAGCTAATATTTTACAGGTTTGAACAAGCACATTAATAACAACATTAAAAGTAACAATGTAAACAAACATCAGCGTCGCGGCGAATTTAATATGTGTACAGTGTATAAACACGTATTTCAAGATTAATATAATACCTGAATATACACTCAGTGCGTGGAAGTTTTACATTTCGTAACTGTTGAAGGAAGCATTGCTTTCCGCACGGTCCTGCATGGTCGAAAGCGGAGCTTTCCGCACGGAATGATGAAAATTAAATTTTCGGTTGTTGGAAAATTCCAAGGAAACTTTTCGGTGATTCTAACATGTACGGCGCTTGTATTTATACGTTTTTACTTTTTCGATGATTTTCTATTTTTTATTAATGCCGTACAAACTTGATGGCGATTAGAGTGACAACCCTGTCTTATAGATTCCTAGGGTAGCAGTCATTGCATCCCATTTTCAAATAAATAAAAAATAGAATAAGGAAATATGAAAATGCCGTACATTTTTGTATCAACGAGACTATATTTTATTTATTTACTTATGCATAAGGCGTTACTTACAAATAATTGTATTGTATTGTTAAGGTACCATCAACTATTGGAGAAGAAAAGAAATTTAATCCATTTATGAGGGTTATGTTAGGAGAGATACAAAGTTATGCTGGTTGTAACTCAGCTATTACAACAATGCAGCATATAAGGCATGAAAAGGATAATTTCCGAGCTTAAAATACTTTTTAAATAGTTATGTATATTTTATGCAGTTTTGTTATGGTTTTTATTTTATTATATTTTTAGAAATATGTACGGTGTAGATTATTTTTTTAGGCATAATTACTTTAACTGAGTTTAATGAATTATTATGTGTAAATAATTACTTATGAATTGTACACAATATTAATAAAAGTACTACAAATACAGGTTTAATTAATAAATGGAACGGATTTACGACAAGAATCCAATATTTCAATTAATTCTGTTATCACAGTTTGTCGTTGTAATTTTGCAACTTCTGTCGAAGTAAGATTCATTTTATTTTGAGTATTTTTCGTTTTCTTACTGTACAATTTAGCAAAACCAACTTTATTGCCAAAATAAGCAGTTATATGTAATGGCAAATCACCATGTACTGTTTTAGCTTCAACATTAGCATTATTTTGTATTAATACTTCAATAATATCACCGTTTAAATCATTTCTTGCTGCTAAATGTAAAGGAGTATAATCATCTAAATCACGTTCATTTACATTTGCTTGATGTTTTACAAGTAAAGTAACCACATGTATATCATTTGTAATAACAGCTAAATGCAGTGGTGTAGAGCCATCAATATCTTTTGAATTGATATCTAATTTAAGTTCAATTAATTCTTTACAAATTGTTGGTGACAATGCATCAACAGCCAAGTGAAGAAGAGTTCTTTTTCTATGATCTTGAATCGATATCGATGCTCCTTTATCCAAAAGTAATTTAAAAATATCTAAATTACATTTCTTTACAGACAGTTGAATAGGGGAATCTCCTACAAGATAAATAAATAAAAAGTAATTAAACTGACAATTGTGTTTAGTAAATACAAACCTGCAGCAGTTAGCACATTAGGATCTTCTCCTGAATCGATCAGTAATTCTACTAATTCTTTATTATTAGAAGAAACAGCGAGGTGTATCAGTTTTTCAAGTGACTTATTACACTTCCACACTGCCGCACGTTGTAGTAACAAAAAATCTGTTACTAAGTTTTTGTTTTGTTGTACTGATTTGAAAAGAGGAGTTTCATTTTCAACATCAATAGCCTCTAAATTAGCTCCCTTTTTTAAAAGTAGTCGCACAGACCTTATATGTCCATTCAGACAAGCTAAATGAAGTGGAGTTTCTAGTTGATTATTTGTAATATTAGGATTAGCTGAATAGGTAAAAAGCTTTTCCAGAATTTCAACATCTCCTAAAAAATTGTTATCAGAACTTCAATCAACGAATGAATTAATATCATAATTACTTACCACCAGCTGCAGCATAATGCAACAATGAATTTCCTTTCTCATCTTGAGTATTAATATTAAAATTATAAATGTCTAAATTATCTAATGCCACATTTAATACCGAAAAACAATAATTTTGAGCTACGTTCAGAATATCAAAATAAGGCAACGAATAATCTTGTTCCATGTTTCTCTTATCTGATAATTTTTTTTATCTTTATACTGCTCTGCATAATACCCAAAACAAAACTTTGTACAGAATACAGAGTCGTACTATTAAAATTTAATAAATTGCTTCATTCATAAAGTTATAATTTGAAATATTATTTCATTTATTTATTTATTTAATAAAAAAAAAGAATTTTAAATAATACATTGTTATTTTAAGCTACTTTTTATTTTTTCATATTATACTCTTCCATTTGAGCTGCATATTTTTCCTTAGATCGTTCGTATCTATCTACATATACCTAAAAAAAACATAAAAAAAACAAATTATGTACTAAAAAAATTAAATTAATCTGAACATACTTTTCTATCAGGTACAGATAATGTCTTCCACTTAATAGCTAACTGCCTTGTTAATTCCTGTTTCGAAGGTTCAACTTCACCAGGTTTTAACTCAGCTGCAATTTGCTCCATTAACTTTTGTCTTTGTTCCTGACAAAATTGAAAAAATGGATTTGAAGGTCTTTTTGGAGCATTTGGATCTCGTTCAGAACGTGAAGATTTTCTCTTGACAGGTTTCTTAACTGATTTCTTCTCTACCTTTTCTTCCACTAAAATGTATTGTTTTGAATTCGTAGAGATCGATAAGAAATTTTTACCACCACTCTCCTGTGGTCTAGTATCATGAGACAATAATAAACTTCTAGCAGTTTTTGCTTTAATATAGTCCTACAGTTTTGTTAGTTTATTATTAATAGTTTTAGTAACAAGAATAGTTTATGATCGGACACAAAAAATTCAAATGTTCGTTTTTGGTTTCTTAAAGTAAACATATATGGATATTAATATTATTATTTTACTCAAAATCTAAGAATGTGATTTTTGTACGAATTCGATAAAGTAGCATATTTTATGAATTTTTATATTTTAAGGGAGATGTATTATTAAAATCTTTTCAAAAATCGATAGTTAAAGATAAATCACAGAGAGAGAGAGAGAAAAAGGGAAGCAAATAAAAACCCTTTGAACCCTTTTTTTGTCAGAAAACATACAAGTGAAGGAATATAGAGGAAAAACTGCAATTGAAAGAAAATATACAAGAAATAATAAAGTAACCATGCAAGGACTTTTATGCATAATTCAACATATTGGGTGAAGAAACAAGTTTCCCTATTTTTCGTACATAAAATTGCAAATTTTAATATACGGAAATACCACCAAAATAATTTTACTACAAATATATTCAAAAGTAAATACCTTCATCAATTTTCTCTTCTTTGATTTTAATAGACAATAGATGAGAAAGAGTTGACTTGTCATTTTCTTCATTCACTATACTATCTACATTTGGTATTACTTTCCAGTCTTCCTCATAATTGTTCAACAACCTTTGTTTAAAAAATTTAATGTCTTTCAGTCTTCTTTTGGTAATTTTATTTATTTCCTGTATCCTAAAAATTTAATTGAATCTCTATGTATAAAATGTATATTTAGTTAAACATTTACCTAAATACAAGAATTTCATTTGATCTTTGCAAGTTGGAACATTCTTCCAGAAGTAATTTATATTTTTTGTAATACACATCTTTTTCTTGATGATCTATAAAAGCACCGTCGTTCTCGGATTCATCCGACATCATTTTGTAGAAAAGAAAAAATATAATATTAGTGAATTGTAACTTAGTTTTCAGTTATTAATAACATATAAAATTGATTCATTAAATTTAAGTGAAGCTGTGACATTTTCTCATTTATTTATATAACATAACATAACCATAAAAATTCTTCTTATTTTTAAACTTTTTGCAGTGTAAAATCAATATTTATGTTGGTAGCATTGGTTTATAGTTTGCTTTACTTAATTAATATTTGTTATTGTTACGCGATAGTGTCCACCGCTGCTTATAAATTTTTATATGTTAAATAAAACATTTTTGTTATTTATATATAATCAATAGTGCTTTTGCTCTTCTTGGATAATAATTCGTTTTTTATTGATACATACATAATTAAATCCTTTTCGCACATTTAAGTGACATACGTTTTGGCACGGTTTAAAAATCAATAAGCAGCCCTTTGTACCGGTGTTACTTAATATTGGCAGTTCTTTTATAGTTTATCGTTGTTTTATCTAATTTCATTCGGTTTTTTCAGCTTGTCTTTTAATTGCTGTAAAATACCGTGATGGTTTTTTAGCATTGACTTTTCTACTATAAAACTAGGGTGAGTATATTGTGTTTGTGTACTAACGAAATTTAGTTTTCTTCATAAACGTTTATTACTTATAATAAATTTTAGATGAATACGTAGAATCATAGGATATAAATAAAAATACTAAAATTACATAGGTATAATGTTATATAGAGATTGGCTGGTGGCGCACAGAAAATACACACACCATAATGGTCTAGGGATATTTTTATTAAATGAAATTAAAAATGGTAAAAATAAATATGGAAAGTGTTTAATAAAGTATATTATACTAAACATTGGATACTTATTGTTTTTGCCATAAATTTTTAATTTCAACAGTATATTTTCCTTGAAGCATATGCCATGCATGCTCTATCAGATTTAGATCTGGCTATTGAGCAGGCCATGGCAAATCGTTCTAAAAATTGTCTTGTTGCTCTGGTGTTATGTGGGCGTTCATTATTCTGCATTAAAATGAAACTGTGTCCAATATCTCTGCTTTGTGACGAGCTCCAGTTTCGAGCCTTCCAAGAGCTCGTAACATTTGATCGTGAGTTAAATGATTTCGGTTCACGATATGAAATAGTTTATTCTTTAATGTATGATTCCAAACTATCGAAGAATATACAAATAAGTTTATCTTTGACATCTTTACAAGTTTTGCAAATTCTTGTTTTTTTTTTGGCAAAACAACAATACCTATTTGGATTGCAAAGAATTTCTCTGACTGAGCGGTGTGAATAAAATCGAGTACGACGAGTATTTACTTACAAGTAAAGTGTAACTAGTATTTAAACTCCAAGTAAACCGATGTGAATAAAGCATCGAGTTTACTTGTGACCGTGTACTCGCCAACCCGAGGGTAAACTAGCAAGTATTTACTCGCGAGACAACTGAATTCACAAGAAAGGCAAGTGAATACTTGTAGCGCCACACAGACTACGCATCCTTTTCTGTTGTGACTTGTTGGGAAAACGACGTTTCATCTGGCCAAAAACTCGTTCAATTATTACTCTTTCCTGAGCATGGGTCGAATTGTAATTCCGCTCACGAGCATTTCTTGGTTCGTCAAAAGGAGTCAGAAACCAAGGAGTAATTCCATATCCGCTATCACCAAGGAGACAAACATCACCATCATATCGGCACACCACGTCCTGAATTCCACTCACTCGCCAAATCCTGCCATCATGTACACTCTCTGGCCATTGAGCGTCCACACTTGGAATTTTTTCATTAGCGTCACAAGTCATCTGAATGTTTATTGTTGTTTTTCCTTTTCTGTTCACATACTCGTCGCCGAATTCCGAAACCCAATCAGCCTTGGCCTGACCCATATCTTCAATAGGAAATTTAATCCAATCTTCAGACTTCGACAATATTTTATCCAATACACTTGAAAATGTTCTGCTGACGGTACTTCTTTCAACCCCCATGTCGTTGGCAACACCACTTTGGAATCCTGGATCACTAACGTATTTCCATCTTTTTCCGTGCAGTTAATCCTCCACCCCTTGCATCAGTCTTTTCATCAAGAAAGTACGAAGTGAAAAAATCTACGTTTTCGCTCTCAAACCGTAATAGTCCCTTAGATAGATCGGGACTTATATCACGCCGGTCTCTATAACGCTTCACACCACGCAGGTTCATAAATGAAGCCATCTTTCGTGTACAAGTACGACTGCAAGTCCGGGGTCGGGTTGACTTGCGAATGGACGAGTATTTACTTGCTACAGAAGTATTTACTTGCGTTTATTCACACCAAAATTGGCATTTTTCGGGGTTATACTAGCCTCTCAAGTATTTACTCGCGAGTAAGAGTAAATACTTGTTTTATTCACTTCAATTTTGGCGTTTACTTGACATTTTAATATGTTCAAGTATTTACTTGTCCTACTCGTTTTTATTCACACCGCCCAAGGCAATACTTAACATTATTTCTAATAAACTAATATGTCTGATAAAATATTTTTTGAATATTTAAACAACTTAAAAAGCTACATACCAAATATCTCTAGACCATTGTGGTGTGTAGATATTTGTTCCAAAATTTTACCTGTTACATACATTTGAAATGTAAATGATCCTGGACTGATATATTATTTTTTGATATTCTATATATTGTTTATGCATGAATAGATTGACGCATGAATTTTCTTAAAAATATTTATAGGCATCAAACAATTATTGTCAACAGTAGAACAATTGCAATGATCAGTATTTGTTTAAAAATATGACCCTTATATATCATATCTATCCAATGTATAGGCAGTATTTATTTAATTTTATACGTATTCAATAGGATCGTTTTAAATATGAATTATACTGATTTAGTAAATGAATTAGATTTGGGGTAAAAAAATTGATACTATTTTTGGAATTGATTGCGATTGAGCATAAATCAGTTTGCTAGATTTAATAATAATAATAAAGGTCTTTATTTGCACTTTTGTATACAAACATGTGCCTGATTAGGGCGAGATTTAGCTTATTAGAGCTATTCTTACATCTAACCCATTGAAGACAATTTTTTTTTTATAATAAAATATATAAATAAAGTACAAAAACATAATAAAATATAAATCACAGATTTGAATGAAAACTAGAAACAAACACCAAGCAAGGCATCCATAAAGTTTAATTTATTATTTATTTGGTGAATTGTATTGAATCATTGGGTTAGAAACCAACCTTATAATAAAGGAACAAGAAGTTGTTGTGAGGAAAGTGTTGTACGAAAATTGTCTCAAATGCTTGATTGTTGAAAACACTGTTTGTGGGTTTCAATGGTGTCCATTTAGTTAGCTAACTACCCTTTGCCATTTTTTTACTGAAATGAGACAACCGTTGTATAGAACTTAAAAACTAAAAAGAGTCAAAGTAAGATTTTGGTACTTCAGGACTCATCGTAATCGATTCTATGCCCCAAAAATTTTTTTAAGTTGTCTGATTTATTTACCCTAGATCTGATTCTTTTATGGGTTTACCAGAACCAAAATTATATTTTCTATCAGTGATATTATAAAAAATAAGTTACTGTGAGTAAATATTGTTGTGGGTGATTTTTTTTTACTTATATTTATTTTTGTTTTTTTTTGCTTTAACCGTTGCTATGTTTTTTTACCCACAGAAATTACTACTATCTACTTCATGAACTACTTTCTTTGAAAATGAATGATGCTGTTGGATCTAAGAAGGCTCATTTGCCTGTTAGCCGTATTCATACTATTATGAAGAGTTCATCTGATGTCGAGATCGTTGGAAAAGATTCATCTGTACTAATGTGTAAAGCTACAGAATTATTTATAAAACAGTTATCTCTAGAAGCATTTAATGTAGCTAAGAATATACATAAAATAGATTATAAACATATAGCTGAAATTGTTCATACAGATGAAAAGTATAATTTTCTTAGGGATATTATGCCTAAAAAAATAACTGTTGCTGAATATAAAAAAATTATGGCAAGAAAACATGGTATTGAAGATGAGATTAAAAAAGAAGATGACCGTTGCTCGGATTCTTCGGATGAAGAAGACGATTCTAGTTCAGACAGTGATGAAAGCAGTGCTAGTGCATAGTTAAATAAAGTTAAATATCGTTTTAAAAATAAATGGTTTTTTGTATTTTTTTATAATTTTACATAAAGTAATCATATTATAGTGGCCTTTTATTCATAGCTAAGAATCGCAATTATGTGGATAAATTAAGGTGTAGCTAATATTTTTCTATCGTATTAACTGATTTAACAATTTAAAGACTTTTGCCAAATACTTAATTGCTTTAAAACTGCTAGATAATTATTGTTATGAGCTCGTTTATCTTTAAGCACTTATTCCATTAAGATGTTAATGAAATAAACATTAAGTACTTCACATGTTGTACACGCATAGACGTGTTCCTTACGCACTCATAGTTGTGCTACTCTGGTTATACCAATCGAGAATCGAGGAAAAAATTAACAAGGATTCTGTTTTTGTTTATCTTCAATCAATTTCACAACATATATTTTAATACGGTATGTTTCTAATAGTTTATAATAACAATTATATATATTTAAGATAAAAACATGTAGAAAATTAGTACAAAATATTTTTGCTTAAAATGTTTGGTAAAAATTAAAGGGGGATTAAAAAATTTGCGTCATTTTACTGGGATGATTTACTAGAGAACCGTGAAACCAGATTTATGTTGCCGCATTACCTCATTTCGGTATTGATTTTCAGAAAATAAAGATCGCAAGGTCAGGTTGAACCGCTCAGATGTTGGGATGAAGTAGTTTCCTTTCTGTCCTTGTGACCTTTACCAAGTAATAAATTTTTACGGGAAGACCCAATATACAAAGATTAATTATATAGCAAAATTACAAAAGATTTGATAAAAGTTACATGCATATACATAATGAAACATTATTATTGTTATTTACACAAAGTACAATATTAAAAAGTAGTCATAATTAAAAACAAAATACATGTAAATGATAATACGATAAAATAAGATCCTGTTAGAGTCAAAATTAATTAAAATATTATTGGAAGAAAGAGGGATCGCAACGTTTCCAACTTTTAAAGTTATTGTTTTTAACAAATCGGTGCAATCAATTTTGCCCATCAGGATTTTGTGAAGAAAGATCATGTCCGAGTTGGTTCTCCTTTGTTGCAACAAATGAAGATTCAAAGATTTCTCTGTATCGTTATAATCGTATTATCACGGATCACGGTTGAGACCCATTTTATAAGCACAATGTCTTAAAACATTTATTTTGTACGCGTTCCATTTCTCGAATGTAGCATTCATAATAAGGAGACCAGACAACTGGTACCTATTCGAAAATAAAGCACAATACAATGTTTTTAAAATTAAAATACTAAAATCGTTTGAATGTCTAAACATAAAGCCCAATGTTTTATATGCCTTATTTGTAATCGAGTTTATGTGAAGTGAAAAAGTTAGTTTGCAGTTTACTTGAATTCCCAAATCCATAATGTTTTCTAATTACATTGCTTTAAAATTTATAATCGTAGCAAATCGGTGTGCGAATTCTAAAAAATATGAAACATTTAGGTATCTATGTTTAATTTCATTTTACTAAGAGAACACCAATGGGATATGTAGTTTAAATCTATTTGGAGGAGTCGTGTAGCATCTTGTAAGAAATAATTTTTAAATCGTTAGAAAATGTTAAATGGTGAGAGTTAGTAATGCACTCGGACAAGTCATTAATAAAAAAAAAAATAAAAGAGCCTAATTTACCCTAGGCTAGCTCCTGGGGTCGTGGCTTACCTCTGAGTTTTATCAATTTTCCCCAAACAATTAATTCTGGGCGCCAGTACAGACAAACAAATAAAAAAGCAAAAATCAGTTTCAGGCAAATTTATTATATCAAGATTAAGTTAATAAAATTTTAAAAAAATAATTAATTATTTCTCTTATCTTATTTATTCTGGCTTCTATTTCGGTGAAGTTGTTGAATATTCTAGATCAGGATTTCATTCCAACAAATAATTCTGGGATGGAACTGCTTTGACATATATAAATCTTCCTATACTTTTTTGCGGAAAGGTAGGTTTTTGTCTTCGAACGGAATTCAATTACAACAGCAAAATGGCGGACGGCTTGTCACGTTCTCAAATCAATCAGAATTTCGTCTAATAGGGCCCTTCTGGATTTGGCAATTACCTATTTGAAGGGCTCCGTTCAGATGAAAAATCAGCGAGTAAATGAACGAACCGATATCATAAACGAATAAGGAAACCGACAGATAACCGATCGAATCGTTCCCACTTAATAATAGTAATCGGGTGCAAAAATCATAAAATAAATATTAATCCATAGTCAGGTGGATTTCGGCACAAAACGGACCCTGACCGTTACAGGGCCTAAGTGCGATCCTTGAGGAACTCCCGATAGAACATTCACATTGTGTACGGTTTTTTAAGAAACTACTAATCCAACTAAGAATTCTACCATCAAAACCAAACCCTTTTAATTTAACAATAAATTGTGGTTAACTTTATCAATAGCTTTGGAAAAATCTGCATAAAGATAGTCCATCTGGCTGTTATTACCAAATGCTCAAAGAATTTAGTTTTGATACAACATAAGATTTGATGCTGTCGATTTACCATTCCTAAAACCGTGTTGGTGTTCATTGATTATATTGCGACAATTGATTTGTTTACTAGTAAATCCAACAATTTTGGGATATTTGACTGTATAGATATCGGTCTATAGTTTACGATATTCTCTTTTTTGTCATTTTTAAATATCGGCGTTAAAAAAACTGTGTTTCCAGTAAGTCAGGAAAAATACATGACGAAGTTTTGATATCTATTAAAGGATTTTTTATAGTGACACCTTACAATAAAAACTTTTATCTAGTCCTTTGACAGTAAATGTCATTTATATTCATTGTCACCATGCAGGGTAAGTAAGCTATAACACACAGTTGTGCGTAATGAAACGTCATGTTGGAATGACGTCTCATTACGCACAACTGTGCGTTATAGCTTACTTACCCTGCATGGTGACAATGAGTATAAATACGTAATACGTAATATACTATTTTAAAAAAGTTGAACCGCCTTCAAAAAAAAAAACAAAGACAAATGCACTAAAAAGCCAGAAATAAAATCTTTATTTCTTAAAAAAATTGGAAGCAACTATTTCGAATTCTTTGAAGTCGGCTTATTCTGTTGAATTTTGTGGTATTTCCTGGGAATATCTTCTACATTGATGACTAGACCATAACCAAATTTCTATGGGACCACACGGACACTCTACTCTTTTAATTGCAAAAAGAATTTTTCAAATCGGATTATAAATACCGGAGATATTCGGTAACATACATAAAAAAATATGGTCGAATTCAGAACCTTTATCTTTTTTGAAGTCGGTTAAAAATAGATATACCTAATGATAAAATATTTTTGTTTAAAAGGAAGCTAAAAATAATTATTAATATGTTAAGTACTTCTAATGATCTTAGATATTTCTTAATTCACAAAAAGGCAGTGAAATAATCTCATTTTCCATTGATGCTAGAATATTATTGACCATGATTCGAAAAATTTTTGGTCAAATTCAATACCCCGAATTATCCTGTATAAAAAGTAGTCTTATTAATTTGTTAAGACATAAATAAATTTTAGATGTAAAAAATGAACCTAAAAGATAATAATTATCACTACCAGTCTACGGCACTGGTACTGATAATAATGAACAGTACAATAACAACTATTTACTTTTTATAACATTTCTTAGTCTTGTTGTATGTCTTGTGTAGGTTTCAAAGATGCTCGACAAATAAAATTTCTTAATAGCAATTTAGGATTTTTTCATACTTTAGTATAGTAATAAAAATTAAGTATCCAGTGGATGTCTGTTATAAATTATACTGTGGTTTTGTGATGTGATCATCAATAAACTGGTCAATATATAGTGGTGAACTAAAATTGAACTGTATGGACTGTTAAATTTGCTGTTGAGGAAATGACTTTCCGTAAGTTTCAAAAATCGACCAAATCCAATTATTACAGTTAATATGTTTTTAAATAAGTAGACTTTCTGGAAACATTTATTTATAGTATCTTTTTGTTTGAAAACTGATAGTAAATAAACAATGAACTAAATCAGACAACCTAGTACTATTTTTGCAACATCATTACTGATAGTGGATAAAGGTTCTTAGCAGGTCATCATCATCATCATTTCTGTATCCGAGTAATTTGCTTAGAGTACAGTTGTACCTACTTCTTAAGATTTTAATTACAAGATTTTCTTAAAAATTGCTCATTTTCCTTAGTGGATCAATTTTTGTTTATAAATACTTATTTCTTCATACACAATTTAATTTCTCAATCTAGTGGTGTTTACTTACAAAATTTCCATCACAATTTATTTTTTAAATTTAATATTACTAAATAGTTAAACTACTCAATCATCTATTCAATTTAATTCTCGTTTAAGAGTTTATTATATAGACAATTATATAATTAAATTAATTAGTTGTACTGCTTTAAATCATTATCATATACAAAACAGAGAACAAAATAAATATATCTATTTATTTTTTAAACATTAAAAATATCAAATTTGCCCCAAAAAAATTTATTTATTGAAAACATGATAAATATACCGAAAATGTATGCACAAAACCACGATTTGGCTGTTGTTTTTTGTTGTCGTCAAAAGCGGATATCTGAAATGATTATCAACAATTCTTATATCTTTTGTACTTCAATAAAGAAACGTGCTACTCGGTCTACATGATAGCCTTTGTCAATGAACAGTAAATGATATTATAAACCATCTAATCTTTAAAAATGGAAATAGGAATGAACTTCTTTGTATCATAATTGATATATCCAAAATTATCAACTGATACTACTTTTAAACATATACATAATTATGAAATATTTTTAACTCTTATGAACTAATTTAACGACCTATAAATCTACAGGATTGCTATTTATTCGATAAATTATCGAAGAATGAATGCATAAAAATTTTCAATATAACATACAAAGATTTTATTACATAATTGATTCAGATCTGTTGGTAAGAACTATGAGAAGTAAAACGAATACATAAAAAAATGGCAAAAGTAAAAGTGGAAAGTAGTGAAATCGATCCTGAAACAAGATGAAAATAAGTGAAAGAATTGAAAAGCTGTTTTTTAAGAATAAAGAAACAATAAAAATTTAAACAGGAAAAAGTTACAGCAGTAATTTCAAAAATTATTGATGAATAATTCAAAGCAAAAATATAAGAGTAATCAAATAAGATGCAACAAAAAAAAAGATAAGAATGAAAAAATAATAATAAGTCATTGAAGATTACAGATAGAAAAGAAATCAATAATTAAACAAAATAAATATTAGTAAAGTAATGACCGAAAGAAAGAAAAACATTATAAGAATGAATAAATAAGAGGAGAACAGACTTTGATAAAAGAAATGGAAAAAGTAGTTTTGGCAAACTCTAACCGACAATGAAACCGGGGAGAGGAGTGATGTAAAAGACACTAATTTTAAAGATAACTTTAAAAAATGTGACATGACATTAAAATATACTTGAGAAATCTGGATCTGGAAATTTGAGAGGGCGAGCAAGTGCTCTGTCGGCACTGAGGCCACATATGGCTCATTGTGCACCCTCCCGTGTGTAGGGATATCCACATCTCAGTCTGTCATCAGGCCTAGAGATTTAAAATAGCTGATGAGACTCACGAGGGGGATTTCCCCGATAGCGGCTGGTGTAAGCCAGTACTCACCCAACACGGATCTTCCGATTTCAGAAAAAGCAGAGCAGCCATACATTGTATGCTCTACTGTTTCCTTTTCTTGTTCGCAACCTCTGCATAGCGGTGATTCTGCTAATTTCATCCTAAAGAGATGTTGTCGCAATTGGCACTGACGTGTTAAGATTCCCACAGCTGTTCGCAGATTTTATCGGGTCAATGCCTTAAATTTCCTTGCTGTTGCCTCGCCAGGATGAGATAATAACTCTCTTGCTAGTCTATAGTTCGTTGTTTCATCCCAGCACTGTATAAAGTTTTGGTGCGTGCTGTTTGATAAGGACATTATTGTTAGCTTGGTAGATGGGAAAAGGCTAACATATTTGCAGCTCTCGTTGCTAAATTGTCCGCAGTGCGGTTGCCGTTAGAGTTCCCATGTTCCTGTCAAGGATAACACCTAGGTATTTCACTTCTGTAGTAAAGCCTAATTTAACGTTGAGAAGACTATAGGTGCTTTTTAAGCCCCTAGGTTTCTATTTTTTTGTGAAGAGAATCATTTATGTCTTTTTGGGATTAATAGACAGCGATTGCTCTTTACACCATACCTCTAAAGTTTTGAGAGCCGCTTTCATTCTGTCGCATAGGGTTTTTTCAAACTTTCCTGTTGGCAAAATTACAATGTCATCTGCGTAGGCTACTACTATAGATTTTCTCATGTTCATTACGGCGGTGTATGAGGCTGTCTATCTCCATAGTTGTCTAGAATCATATTACACAGTAAAGATGATAAACCTCTCCCTGTGGACAGTCTTTCGTAACCTTGCCTCGGATCTTGACGTCATTTACAGTTATTTCTATTGCACGCGTGGAGAGCATGCTGAGAATCCACCCGCTGATTATTGTAGGTACATTACAGGCAGTAAGCGAGTGTATTATGTTAAGGAACGTGGTTTTATTGAAAGCTCACTCGATATCTATGAATACGCCCTGGGTTATACTTGAGGAAATAAATACTCCGTGGAGTTGCAGTAAGAAACAGAGAACAATAGAATAAATTAGTATAAATAGCTGAAACACACTACAGTAAGGTAGAATATAATAGTCCACGGATTTATCACCAATCCTGCCAAGTGTATCTATTATATTCAGTTTTGAAATCACATAATGAAAAGATTCTAAAAGTATCAGCGAATAAGGTTTACAATAAAAATCAAAACTGTCTAAATGGTAAAATGAATTTAAAGAAATATTCCTGAATAACTTTTAAAAATGTAGCGATATCCCCAAAAATCTGGTGGCATATCAAGAACTAACATTATTTAAAAGAACCGCCAGTTGTATTTCAAGATACCTACATCAAAATAAGCGACTCGAATACCAGAATGTCGGTATCACCAGCACGATATAAACTGGAAAATGATTGCATGCACTAATTTTAAGTTTATTATTTTAATATTTAAAATAAAATGAGCATCATTTTGACTTTTATGAAGACAACAATTTATCATTATCATCAAATAATAAAATATTGATAGATATAATTCTGTAAACATGTTTTTAGACCTTTTGGACTGCATCAGGGATTTGTCCGTATTTCTACAATGTCACTTGGACACCACTTTATTTTGACCTAAAGTGACGCCCTGTATATATCCTTTGAAAGCAATTATGACGTTGGTGAAATTTTTGACTATTAAACTAATTTTATATAATAAAGAAAAGAAATAGTACTACAAGAAAATATTGTGATCATAATGGAAATTAAGTTTTAAATCTCCTTTAATAGATGATGATACATTAAGTATTGACGCACTAGGTATTTTACAATATATTATTACATATTGGTTATAGTTGTTCAAAAATTTAATTTAAATAGAAATCCAAACAATGATAAATGGATTAAAAGACTAATTACTTTGTTTAAAATGCTTTCAAGATTATGGATACTATATTCTTATCTGTACATTCATATCTCCAAACTATAAGTAGATTTCAGTTTTGAAGAACAGTTAAAAAAATATGTTTATAAGTTTTGTATCTCCGTTATGTTTGGTTGCGCTTTTTGTAACATTTTAAAACTATTCCAAATGGAAACAAGGTGAATCTAGATTTCTATACGAATTTATGCAATCTGAAAGTGATAATGTTAAAATGTATAATTTAAACATTAAGTATTTAAGGACCAAGAACAATAAAAGGAACGTAGTCACTACGAAAAATTGGTAAGAAAAACTTGGGCGAACTTCAAAAGATCCACATTCAGAACTCTCACCATACATTTAATTAAATTGCTAATAAGAAACTTAAAATGCTAAGTAGGTCGATCCATGTATTGGAAATTCAGTTTCCTGGCACGTGTACAGGATAATATAGTTGGAGGATCTAATTTCTATTATTTTTTTATTGGATATTTTTACACGATTTAATTTAGATTCACTTGTATATAGGTATGTTTGTTTGTAATGCAACATTTAAACCTATTTTTCACATAGGTACTTAAAATTCTCTGATTAATTTGAAATTTTGCACTCTTGTCAAGGACCGATGACAACATAATAATCTTAAAACTTTTGTAAAAATTGTATAAGTACAATTTAATTAAGTATTTGTAGAGAACGGCAATACCATACTGAATGCACCAGTTCCGTCGTTGGAACAACGTGTGTCGTTGTTATTTTCATTATTTTTGCCAACACGCTTTTTTAGCATTGTTCGATATTAATTAATTAATTTAAGAACACTATTAGCTTATCTGTTAAAATCCAAACTTGTATCATGAAAGCTGAAAATACATCTTTATAAAACTATAATAAGGCCAATAGTTACGTACGCCTGTGAAACATGGATACTTAGAGCAGAGAATTGGAGAGAAGAACAAATAAGAGATTTGTATAATAAGTCCAGTATAACAGTAGTAGTAAGAGCGCAAAGAATTAGGTGGATACTTGGATAGGACATATTCAAAGAATGACACAAGGAAGGATACCGCAGGTCATATTACAGAGAGTTATTGGTTATTGGAGGAAAAAAGCAGAGGTAGACCCAAACACAGATGGAAGAAAAAGGTGTTAAATGATTTGAATGCTTTGGGAATAAGAAACTGGAAAGAGGAACATCTGGACAGAAAAAAGTGGTCAACCGAAAAGCCTTGTGCCAACTAGGCCTGTAGAGCTACATATTAGCTTGTCATATTTTTTTGTAGTTCTATTCTAAAATGCAAAGTTAGTGTATTAATCAAGCACAGGACACTCAGCGCTTTTACCACCATGACATTTGTTTATTGTTAATAATTTTATTTTCCATTTTGTTTTGAGTTCTAAGTTATTGTGTCTGATTTTTTCAAATAAAAAGAGATAAAAGTGTTTAGAACATTTCGATTAAACAAAGTTTGTATGGGTAAAGAAAATGTAAAATATATTCTATTTTTGCAATAGTTTCTTTATTTCTTTTAGGAAACAGCTGTTAGTAACAGCACCGTATGGCATCTAAATCTAAAACATTTAACAATTGGCTAAGTCCTCAATTTGCTTCACATATGAAACGTCGCACAACTTTTCCACACCTTGCGTTATTACGCAGACAGTTTTGTAGAGAGTTAGAAGAATGGCTGACCAGAACTCGGACACTGACCGATTAAACTTCAATAACGTTGATAAAACAACAAGTCAAGTACACATAGATTATCCAAACTCTACAGATGATGACACGAAAGAGATTCGAGCAAATGGAGATATATCTGATAAGTCTCGGGACTACGTACCACTTATCAAGAATAAACCTAATAACACCGTACAAATAATATCACCAAAGAACTGTCCCAAGCCACAACTGGAACTCATTTTTAATGAAAAAAATAGAAATAAGAAAACCAAGGTTAAAAACAATAATCTTTATGCAAATCCTATAAATTCAGATAATTTAGTAACAGACAAGCTTCTTATTTGTAGTAAGGTAAGAAAAAAAATCTAGTCTAACATGCATTAACCCGTAATTTTCAAAAATACTGGTACTCAATAATTGAATTAACATTAAATAAGAGTTAGGTAACATGTAGGAATCTTTTACAAATACTAAATCGATTATATTGACCCAACTTTTACAAATTGACATAGCATACTGATGATTGCTATACGAGGTATCAGAAAAAAAACGAGAATTTTTTAATAACTCATAAAATCTTTATTTATTCATCAATATCTATTTTGTCCCCTTCAAAGTAATCCCCATCATATATATCACACTTGCGCCAGCGCTTCATCCAATCTTCGAAGCGCTTCTGGAACTCGATTTTGGATATGGCCATCAGCTCTTTTTTCGACGCGGCATTTATTTCCTCAATTGTGCCAAAACGTCGTCATTTTATGGGTCTCTTTAGTTTTGGCAATAGAAAAAAGTCGCAGCCGGTCAAGTCCGGAGAATGCGATGGTTGAGGCATAATAACAGTGTTGTTTTTGGCCAAAAGCTAACGAACAAGCAGGCATGAATGTGCCGATGCATTATCATGTTGCAAAATCTCTGACTAGTTTTTCCACATATCATTGAGTTTAAGTCGTATTGCTTCACGCAAACTTCTCATAACTTCCAGGTAATATTCCGTGTTGACCGTACGACCTTGTGGCAAGAACTCATGATGCACTACACCATTGTAATCGAAAAAAACAGTATGCAAAACCTTCACATTCGTCCAAACTTGACGTGCTTTCTCAGTCTTTGCTACTCTGGCCGCTTCCATTGGGATGATTGGGCTTTGGTTTCGATGTCATTGCCATATACCCATGTTTCATCACCAGTTATGATCCGTTAGAGAAAATCTGGGTCGTCGTTGACGGTATTAAACAGCTCCTGAGCGATATTCATGCGACGTTGTTTTTAGTCAAAATTGAGCAATTTTGGAACAATCTTCGCTACCACACGGTTCATGCCCAAAACATCCGATACAATCGCATGACATAATTCAGTTGATATGCCAACGCCCTCAGCAACTTCCTTAATGGTATTCGACGATTTTCCATAACCATTTGCTTCACTGATTCGACTTTTTCATTAGTTGTTGACAGGCTCGGGCGTCCAGACCTGTCATCGTCATCAATGTGTTCTCGGCCTTCTTTGAAGCATTCATATGATTCATAAACTCTTGGTTTACTCATAGTAGATTCACCAAATGCCACAGTCAACAGTTTGAAAGCGTTTGCACACTTTATTTCATTTTTTAACGCAAAATTTAATGCAGATTCTTTGATCCATTTTGTTCGATAGTAGAAAATCGAAGATTATACCAAAACACGTCTAACCATTTTTCTGTCTTTCAAACTGAAACTGATATTGTCAACACATATTAGGGACATGTCTACCAACATAAGGGAAAAAATTGAGAATCGAATGTACGTAGCCCGTGAAATTCAAAATTCTCGTTTCTTTCTGAACAAAACTCGTATATTTGCATCAGCATAAAAATTATGAAAGTTGGTTTTTGTTAATGAGTCTAAAAAGCAAATCATATGGGTTCTCATCCAAATCACGTAGCTAAATAAGGGATTCGTTTCTGTTAATATTGATGATTGTAAAAGGGATCTCTCTAGTATTATGATGAGGTAGTCCAACAAGGACTCTTTTCCTTGATTGCATTCAGTATAATTACATATGATGAGTTCCATTTTATTTTTATTTTAGGAAGAAGATGATAAACCAGTATTACATGTTCAATTCAACAGTGATAACCGCAGTGAAGTATCTTCTGTTAAAGATAAGAAAACGTCATCAGCACCGAGTAGTATAGAATCCGATTGTTCTTCTTCTTGTAGTGAATCCTTAGATATATCTGAAGCTAGACCTCCAGATGGAGGATGGGGTTGGGTGATCGTATTAGCTTCGTTCGTAGTTAATTTAATAGCTGATGGCATAACATTTAGTTTTGGTGTAATATTCGTTGAATTTTTAAATTATTTTGGTGAAAATCGGGGTACGACAGCGTGGGTTGGTGGGTTGTTTATGGCAATGCCACTTTTGTCTGGACCAGTAGCATCATTTCTTACAGATCGTTACGGCTGTCGAAAAGTGACTGTTTGTGGTGCAATTATGGCATCGACGGGTTTTATAATTAGTTCAAGAGCGAATTCTATGACTGTACTTTGTATTACTTTTGGAGTTTTAGCCGGTTTCGGTTTAAGTTTATGTTATGTAGCTTCAGTGGTGATAGTTGCGTATTACTTTGATAAAAAACGTTCTTTCGCGACAGGGCTAGCTGTGTGCGGAAGTGGCATAGGAACTTTTATTTTTGCTCCACTAATACAATTTCTTCTTGACGAATATGGCTGGCGTGGCACCACCTTAATTTTGGCAGGGCTATTTTTAAATATGGTAGTTTGTGGAGCTTTGATGAGAGATTTGCCATGGACGTCAAAAAAACAAAAAAGTTTAGCTAAACAAAGAAAGAAAAATAGGTATCTTAAAAGAAAAAACAAAGAAGCGTCAGCTGATTCATTTTCCGTTAGTAACAGTACTAATACTGCAAGTGTGTTACAACCTATAATAGAACAAAAAGAAGAGGAACTAGAAAATCGGCATAATCGCTTATGTAGCTCTCTTGTTAATTTACCAACGTATATCAGAAATGGGGAACAAGTTCCTGTTGAGGTAAATTTAATATAGGAGATAATTGTTTACCTATCAATCATAGTTATTTGTGTTTTATAATGTGTTAATAATTAACCAGAAAGTAATGGCTTTAAGTAGATCTATTTTTTAGGTATTAGAATTACTTGCAACACGTAAGAATGTATACAACGTACTATTAGCAAACTATCCCAGTCTACTGACACCTTCCAGAAGCTTCAGTGATTCTGGGCGGATTCATGAGGGATTTTTGGTTCCAAAACATGCTGCCACCCAGGCGTATTTATCGCCTCCTAATATTAATTCTAACACTGAAAATAAAGAAGATCTTGTGGGCTTGTCAAAGAAAGATCAATTTTCTAGTCCTACTAATATTTCTTCAAGAAAATTACCAACAGCTTATTTAAGAGATTTGAGGATACATAGATTATCTGTTACATATAGAGGGGCAATGTTAAATATAAACAGGTAAAGATAGTGATTATTTAAATAAATAAATTTGTTTTAATTTATGTATATTTTCAGGTATAGGTTAAGAGCTAGTTCATGTCCAGATATATATAGGAATTCCATGACAACTATATCAAAAGAAAAAGCTCAGTGGTACGCTGGTTTGTGGGACTTTTGGGATTTACTTGTAGACATATTTGATTTTTCACATTTTGCCGATCCGAAATTTTTAGTTTTTGCTTTCTCAAATTTTTTGCTCTATACTTGGTATGATGTTCCCTATGTATACCTTACGGACAATGCCATAATGAATGGTAGTTCAGAAAAAGATGCTTCATTATTAATATCTATTATAGGAATTGTAAACATGGTGGGAGAGGTGGGTATTTATAATAGGTATTATTTTTTTTAATATCGAGTTGTTAAACTATTTATATTTTTAGATAATATTAGGTTGGGCTGGAGATAGACAATGGGCAAATGCTAGTTTAATTTATGCTATATGTATGTGTTTCTGTGGAGGTGTTATAGCTCTTGTACCAATGATCACTAATTATTGGATTTTACTATTTATCTCTGGATTGTTCGGATTTTTCATAGCTGCCAATTATTCGTTAACTTGTATTATATTAGTGGAATTGATTACGCTTGACAGGTTTACTAACGCTTATGGATTATTACTGTTAGTTCAAGGTGTTGCTAATCTTATTGGACCACCATTAGCAGGTAAATCTATATTTATTTTAAACTAAATGTAATGAGACCCGGTTATACAATTATTAAAAATTCTAACAGTTTGTTTGTGAATTGCTCAAAATTTTTCGTCTTTTGAGTTAAATTGCTTACAAACTGGTTAATTTTTAGAGAATCCCTCAAAATGTTGTTGGCAACGTTGGATTTTTTTTATTATTATTAAGGATGTCCTCGTAGGTATAGACCTAAATACAAATGTACCGAGAACATCTATTGGGACAGAAGAGACAATTTATTAATTAGGGATTTAAAGGCCTGCAAGTTAGGACGAGTGGGGAAGACGTGGGAAGGTAAAGAGTTCCACAATCTGGAGACCCTGGGGATGAAGGAACGATCAAATCGATCCGTTCTCGATGTCTGGCACTGAACAGTATAAGAGTGCATAGAGTTGGCACGTCGCGTTGCTCGGGTTGGTCTGGCAAGTGGAGGCGCTATAGAGCAGAGTTCTTTTGAGCAAAATCCGTTTATGTATTGGTACAACAAGGAGAGGTCAGACACTGCTCTTCGGTGGGACAATGGGGCTAGGTTTTTGGTGTTACTGGTGTCGTTTATTAGTCGAATTGCTCTTCTCTGTATTGCATCAAGAACTCTGAGCCTTGACGGAGCTGCTGAACCCCATACATGCGAGCAGTATTCAAGATTAGGTCGTATATTTGGGCTTTGTAAAGAGTAGCTAAGTTGGATGGAGAGAAATAATTCCGTGCTCTAAACAGAAAGCCTAATAGGCATGTTCACTAATTTTTCAAATTGCTTTTATTTTATAGATAGAACTTATATAAACACGAAAAATATATTTTTGTAAAAAAAATATTACTAATTTCAGTAAAAAATTAATAGAAAGATCTGTTTTCATAATTGCCGCCAAAACGCTCCATACTGTCACTTGATAGAAAACTACGTCACTGACCGGTAAACAAAGCTCTCGTTCTATTTAAGTCCATTGTATTTTGCTAAATTATTAAAAACTTGTTGATTACAAGCTGTAAAAATGACATCGTTTTACAAAAACTGTGCAGTGCCAAACTTTTTATAAACGTTCCAAAGAACATTCTAATAAGAAGAAAGTGGTTAACACTTGCTAGAAGACACCCACAATCATTGTCACCAAAAAGTAGGTACCAGTAATTTTTGTAAAGATCATTTTGTGTAAGTACCTACTAGCAAACTAAAAATGTAAATACAAGTATTGAAATTGGATCTAGAATAGAGCTTAAGTAAACTGTTAAAACTTTGTATTTAACACGGATTTAAGGTACATAACCTCTCTTTAAATATTTTTTTGTTTTATATGATAATTAGTCCCAAATGTGATAACGTAATATGTAATTCTGACTTTAAATTGGAAATAATCTAGATCAAAAAAAAATTATAAGTACCTACTTATAAAGATATTTTCACATTTCTGAGTTCTGCTGCACAAAAGTCCTTGTTTGTAGCAAAGAAATTTGCCACCATCAAAGAATCTATTTTTGGTAAGTTACTGCTATTTCCTTTCATGAAATCCCACTCCATTATGTAAATAAGTAAGCTGTTGTAGTCGTTATAATAAATTAAAGATATAAACAGTTCGCTGGTGGCTTTTGAATATGACAGATAAATTAGATTATTTACCGGACTGTGACGTCATAGCGCTCTGCTTGGTGTTAGCAATCACGTGAATATAGATAATAAATAAAGCATTTTAAATTGTTTTTATATAATTTCAGACTAAAAAATTAGGTTCTTTTAATTTTATTTTAGGTTTTTAAATACTGTATTTAATAAGAGAAAAAAAAATAAGATGGATTTGTAACATGAGTGAACATGCCTATTTCTTTTCTGTTGCAGTTGCTATGGATGCAATATGTTCGTTCCATAGTAAGTCCTGGGAGATCTCTATACCAACCAGCGTAATGTAGTGGCTTGCCTCTAGTGTCTGATCATTCATTGTGATGGATAAGTCATATGTTTGCCTCTTGTTGGATAGGCAACATGTCTTTATCTTGGAAGCGTTGAAATTAACAAGATTCTTTCTTCCCCACTGGTCAATAATTCTCAAATCTTAGTTGAGAGAAGCCGTTGTGGATCTTCTGTCCTCTTCCTGAATATCTAAAGATCTTGGACCTCAGCGAGACTATTTTGTAGCAAATTAGACATTCTTTGTTAGAATAAAAATTTAACTATCCAAGTTCACCTCGAGACCTAACGTAAGGACTTGATTACGATACAAAATACAAAATACTAAATTATTATCTATGGCTAAGCTGTCTTATTATCTTATGATAGTATAGGGTAGTTGATTTGTATAAACTCATCCTTGCTGCTTTATGAAACTGATCATAAAACAGAAAGTATATCAAATTAGGATCCATATCATGATGATGTATTTTAAAAAATTGTTTTTAAATTCAATACTGTTTAATGACTGTAATTTTTATTTATTTTAGGTTGGATTTACGACATTACTGGAACATACAGCATGTCCTTCTATCTAGCGGGTTTATTTATAGCTATATCAGGTTTACTGTTAACTGTTATACCACTTTCTAACTGCTGTAGAAAATGTTTAAAAAAAGGAGAAGAATCGGATAAATCAACTATAGAATAATATAATTTCTTACAAAATTATAAATTTTAAACAAATTTAATAGAAATAGACTAATACCTACATCTAACGTCCACAAGTGAACTTAAAAATATAGTTTGTAGGTAATCGCAAAATCGATGATAGAAAAAGTATACTTTACAACGCAGTTATAAATTATTAAATTATTGCGAATAAAATAGTTATTTCCGACGTTTAGAAGATAGAATTACACAATTCGTAAAATAATCCGAGCAGTACTGTTTAATAAGTATCAAAATCCTCAACAGATTCGTTTATGGTAATAAAGTTTGATAGGTAAAAGGAATTATTTTCTTGTTCGATTTATTTTAAAACTTGATAGAAACAAAAGACTATCAAGGCTTGTTTTTAATTAATATAATATTTTATTTATTCTCATTGTTGAAATGAATATTTCTTATGAGCAGCCTAGCCTGACTGTGTATGTTTTAAAGCAAGAAAAATCTTCAGTTTACTATCTAGACTAGGCAGGATTTGTTTTGGATTGAATATTTTCTATAGGAAGCTATTTTTAGAAATTAAAAATTTAATGTTTATTGTTGAAAAATAGCAACTTATAACCTCCATATTTCGCCTAGAAAAACTTTTTAATATGATTAAAACGTGTGCTAAATTTCGTTAAGATCAGTCGGATATTTTGTGCATAATAATTTTGCAACGCAGCCTAGTGGAAAAAAAACGCAAATTTTCAAATTCGTTCTAGGCCCTAAATAAGGCTATTAGATAATTGACAATTTTTTTAGATATAAAGAAAAGCTCAAACTTTCAAGTGTTTTTTGTAAAATTAAAATCGATCCACTAGAAGAGCCTAGAAATGTTTTTAAACTTGTATTTATGTTTAAAGCTCGTAAAATTGTTCCAATTTTTTATAAGCCAAAAAAAAATGTTTAAAAAAAATTCTAGGCTCTCCTAGTGGACTGCTCTTAATTTTACAAAAATCAGCCTTTCTTTATATGAAAAAAAAATTGGCCACCATCTGAGAGCTTTATTTAGGGCCCAGAATGAATTTGAAAATTTGTGATTTTTTTCCAGTAGGCTGGATTGCAAAATTATTATGCAAAAATTATCCGACCGATCTTAATAAAATTTAGCACAAGTTTGTCTAAGCGGAATATGTTATTTTTCCAACAATACACATTCAATTTTCAATTTTTGACTAACAAAAGGTTGTAAAAAATAAAATAACGAAACTTTTGACTTTTTATAATTTTTTTTCTAGGAATTTTCGGAATTATACACGAAAATAGGGGCAAAAAATGAGAAACATTTTTTTTTTCAGATTTTCTTAAATAAAAAATTTAGCACAGGGTTTGCGACTGGCGCATATCGTGATTATCGATATTGGGTACATCCTAAAGGGATTCCAGGAAAAAATAGGTTTCTATGGAAAATGACCATTATGGTCTACATTTCGACTGGTCTAGTCACGCTCACTGGTCGTCACGAGACGCTCTAGAATATTGATAGTATTTATTCACATGCGAACTGAGAGAGAAAAATTTACAACATTTACAACATTAAAATAAACTTCATTAATTAAATAAATTTAATCGTCTATGTAAAATTATTTCAGTTTATTATACACAGTCAGGAATGCCATTTTTTATAACCAGTATTGTTATTTGAAATGTGCTGCTGGATTGTTGCTTCTTTTTAAAATGCAAGAACTGTTAAATAACTAATTATTAAAAGTACCTAAATCAGTTTTTTTATACAATTAAAAAAAAATGATAACTATGCTTAAAACTTTGTTAACAATTGGCATTCATCAAATATTTTTTTCAGAGTTAAACTAAATGTTTAAAACTAATTTGTTTTATTTCTAATCACACATAGGGTACAAGATACCAAATCTTAATCCAAAAGATTTTTTAATTTAAATCGATATTTATGTCAAATAATTAGGTGCATTACTTTTAGTCCTCTTGAACTAAGCATATAATTAAAATTTGATATACAAGTGTTTGGAATGTTTGTTGTTTTATATAATTTATTTTTAACATCATAGACACTTAAATTAGTCGAAAGCTTTCTTAGGTCCTTTTAGTAGTAAGCGATTCAATTAAAGTTAAAATTGTGATAGCTGCAAAACTAGACCGGCAGATTTTGGCAAGCAGTTTTTCAAATAGTTGAGCTGTTTCTAGAAAATTGAAATAATAATAGGATTTGTTCAAATTTTTATAATAATATAGATAATTTCGAATTGTAGATATTTTTAAAAAGTTGTGTAATTATTATAGATTTCGTCTAGTAAGTTACCAACAAATAAGGTGATAAATTTTTTATTTACTATAACTTATTGAGCTTTCTCAAAGTTATTTGTTGTTCTCTCTTTTTAATAATGTTATGTTTTAGTAGAAATTTATAAATTATTTATTGTTTCTTTCAATTATTGTATTCTCTCTTTATTTTATTTTGATAATTATTGTTTTAAGTATATTTCATAACCTGTTAACTCCTTTTTGTCGTGAAGCGTGGAATCAATTTATACGGTTTAGGGTAGAAAAAAATATTTATAATTTTAAAAAATATATGTATACTCATTAGAAATTTAATTCGTTCAGTATGTTTGTGAATTTACTAAGTTTTGTGTAAATTATCGTATATTTATTATTTCATATAATTAACTTCTTAGTTATTATAATTATCAGCAAAAAATATGATTAAAATTAATAGTTTTTTGTTACATTTCTGTATTTTTTACTAGTTTCCATTTGCAACCATCGTACAGATTATATTTTAACGCCGACACTTCTGACTATCGAGATTTCATAACAGCCCGTTCAGACGGCATATTCGGCCCGGTTTTAAATAAGAAACGGTAATCGTGACACTCATTCACACGACACCCGGCGAACCGGAACGAATTTCTATATTCATGTGTTTTTTTATTCAATTATCTCGGTTAATTGTTTATGGATTTAAATAACTTTTATTTATTTTTATTTTGACTATTTTTCTCCTAAATAAAATGGAAAAATTTTATTAACAAATGATAATATAGAAATTCGTTCCGGTTCGCCGGGTGTCGTGTGAATGAGTGTCACGATTACCGTTTCTTATTTAAAACCGGGCCAAATATGCCGTCTGAACGGGCTGGGCTGTAACAATTCGAAATGCTCAAATTCGTAACGTTAAGATAAAAGAGGTTATTTAGTAAACGATTATTTTATGATATCTCTCATAGGATTTTTAAAATTCTTAGAAAGTATACAAACAAGAATATATTAAATGATATTAAAAAGAAGTTGAAAAAATGTCGCAACCAGCAGGACTCGAATCTGCAACCTTTGCGCAACGCTCTAACCTCTAAGCTATGACTGCTTATTTAGCTTTTGTAGTTGTCAAATTCAATTCATCTCTCTTATTAACGTCATGCTATATGTGGATAAGGAGAAAGTGAGTGTCACATTGGACATGAGTTGAGTTTAACGCCAAAAAAACTTAATAAAATCTAAGTATTCATAGCTTAGTGGTTAGAGTGTTGCCGCGTAGAGGTTATGGGTTAGAGTTCTGTTGGCTCCGACATTTTTTCAATTTCTCCTTAATGTCATTAATATATTCTTGGTTCTATACTTCCTAAAAATTTCAAAGAGAGGATATTGTTATAAAAAATGAAAATAATACAAATTTAATTCCAGGAAATTCGCTTTACAGTTGAATTTTTTAATTTGTCATGTTCTGCTAAAACCAGATTTAAGTTTTTTAAATATTTTAAATTTAAAAATAATTTTAAATTTTGATATCAATATACTCAATATGTCTCTTTAGTATTTATTTCCATCTTGACTAACAATTTTTTTATTGAACATTGACACTTTATAAATATTTAAGACGTACTGACAGGACAAATATTTGTGACATTCGTTACTCATTTAACCGTTACGAACTGTCGATGTTAAGAAGTGTCGCCGTTACGAACTGTCCGTTACCATGGTTACCATGTTACGATATGTCATTAAATTCCATTTATGCGTCACTTTTTTTCCTGTTTTTAATGAGAAGATACATAACTTTGTAAACTTTGTATTTTTCAGCTCAGACACAATTCTTGATTTTCTCAGTTTTCGACAACCCAGTTGATTGTGGTTTTTACAGTAGCCTTGTAAATTAATAATTACCACAAAATATTAAATTTTCTTTAATTCATTATCCGTAGCACACAATCTCAAAACTTTTATACAATGAGGAACAGATATATTTTTGATTATATTTTAGGAATATTAATTAGAATATCACAACACATGACTGTTTATTTTGCATTGGCTTACCATCTTCAAAACTAACAAAAGAAATATTATATACACCGTACATAGTCTAGAATAGTACGATCACCCTTGCAAAAACTTGTACCATGCCGCCGATGCACTTGGTCCGCATTTCGGTCTGCATCGCTCACGATCTGCGTTGCCAACCTAAAATTTCTGAAATCGGTAGATTGACACAGAAAAAAAATAAGGTGAAACAGGTGGATATAAAAAAATTGAGACAAATTTAAAAAAGTGTTTATTTAATAAAAAAAGGCAAGTCTAAATTAAGTTACAAAAAGTTAAATAATTATGAAAGAAAATGATAACAATATAACGATAAATTACTTTCTAAATCCGTAGATTTACTTAAAATTCGCTAGAGTTCTCACAAAACTACACCAAAAAACATCTGTAAACCTATCAAAATGTGGTACAAAGAACTTCAAAGGCGGCGGGCAGAATGATCCTACTATTCTTCTCTATATACTATATATTTTTTTATATTGGTTGGAGATGTCTTGTCACTATAATATATACAGCTAATACTGTATTTTTTATAAAGCCCCTTGTGTAAGATTATTTGGATAGATAATGTTGATGATCATAAAAGTTACCCAATATTCCAACCTTTTTATACAGATAATGTTTCTGTTTATTATAAAAGGTCTTTATAAAAAAAATAATATAAGTAACAAATGGAAGAAAACTAGTAGATTGGAACCACTAAAAATTTTCTAAATTTAAAACCGGGACTGACATGCCGTCTGAACGGGCTGTTATTCAAGTATCTTTTGAGTCTAATTAAATTAATCACCTTTTAGGGTAATTAAAATTGTGTCCAGATAAAGCAGAGATTAAAGAATTTAAAGGCAATAAATATTACTACTTTAACTATTTTGTGATCTTCCAAGTCGAATAATTAGTTAAGAATTTATTCGGGTAAAATAATATATTATAATCAGCTCTCAGGTTTGACTTTTAAATCTGTATTAAATAGGAGTTTTAAAGTGTTTCTTTTTGCACTGTGCCACACAAGTAATAGTTTTGATGTTGATAAATAATACACAAAATTAACTGTGATTATAAAAATAAAACTTAAACTAAAAATAAACATCGCGTTACTCTATTTATATAATATTTTTTTATTAGAAACACTTTTTTCCTATATGTTAACAATAGTACCTCTTTAAAGCCAAATTAAATATTTTAAGTAAGCTATAATATATTTTAGATTAAATAACAACGTATAATAAGTTATATAAATTTGTATTATACAAAATTATTGTTAAAATTCTTTGTGATTCCCTAATCAGTAGTCATGTTTACATGGCTAAAGATATTCTGTAAATATTTTTCCGTAGGCTGTGTTGCAACTATGTAAATTAATAACTTACTGAATTTGTTTTAAAAAAAAATGTATATTCTACACGTTAATATATCATGCACTGTTTTTACCGATGTTATTTTGGAAAATTTATTGTAGATTTATTAAGTCTTCAATAAAAATATTAATCGATTTCTTCCATTATTTATTAGTTGAGCTTATCAAGAAACTGAATATTTAAAATTTACTAGCTGACCCGGTGTACTTCGTACCGCGTAACAATCGGTAATATATAATATTTTTTTATTCACAATCGTTTAAAAATAGACTGTTTTCCACCCTGCAAAACAGTTGAAAAGTAGACAACTGTTAACTAGGGTGGAAAGTCGCTACTTTCTATCCGTTATCCTTGGTTACGCGCCTCCGCATAGATTAGACCAGTGCTGATCTGTAAAAGAACGTCTATATTTGGATGTAACAAGTGGAATTTCGATTTTTGCAGAAAAATTGTGTGATAACTTCAATAATAATAATCTGGTTTCCTACCGCTCAAACAGGTCGGGAACATTAACAAAAAAATTAAAATGTTTAAAAATAGTCAAAAACGTCGATTTTTTTCTACTTTATTTGCTTATAACTTTAAAACGATTCATTTTAGGGAAAAGTTGTAAAGAAATAAAAGTTGCGTAATTGAATTTCCTATAAAATACAATTGGTTAAAATTTTTTAAATTTATTACCCATGCTGCAATATAGCAATAAATACAAAAAAAAGGATAAATTGAGCCTTTTTTTATTCAATTTTTTTCAACCATTTAGATTTTATGTAGGACCTTCATGATTCGCCTAGAAAATCTTTATAATATAATAAAACAGTCCACTAAATTTCATTAAAATCGATTTAGTAGATTTCGCATAATAATTTTGCAATCTAAATTAAAAAAAAAAAAAATTGAAATCTTGCACAACAAAAAATAAACCATACATGGTTGCTGATTTTTAAACATATAAAAGAGCACCCCACCTATCAAACGCACTTTATAGAATTAAAATTGGATTATTTGGGCGGCCTCAGGAAAGTTTTAAAATTATAACCAATTTTTTGGCTTATAAACAAATAGAATATCTCGGTAACTATTAATTTAAATTAAATTCAGAAAACGACGTTAGAAAGAACTTGGGAAAGACGCTTCTTTAAACAAAAAAAAGTTCATTTACAAGCAGTGGTTCTTGAGATACAACCGGTCAAAGTTGACCGGCATTTGCGACGAAGTTATAAACAATAGAATGGTAATCTTTGAACCATTACCTTTCTCTTTCGTAGCTCCTTCTCGATAAAAATTTTCATGTCTTTGAGATATCTATAACATATATTAAAATAATAAAAACTATCGATATTCCGCGTGAAAAATACCAAAAAAACCAGGCAGTGAAAATTTAATTTCAAAATCGGTATGCGTAAAAAATACATTTTCTTAGCTTCCGATGGAGCAATTTTCTTCTTTATTTTTTTAATCTGATGTAACTCGAATAGAAAATACCAAGTAACGCATTACCAAATCCTAAAGATGCTTTTATTTTGTTATAAATAAATATAGTTATTTATGAAACAGTTCGTGAAGTATGCTTTTTGCGCACGCACGCGATGTTTAGAGCACGAGCGAAGCGAGTGCTATATATCGCGTAAGTGCGCAAAAAGCACTTCACGCACAGTTTCATACAATATTTTATCTACGATAAACAAATAAAAAATAATTACAAATTCAAATTTGAAAATTTAAACTACAAAACTGTCAGAATAACTTTGGTTTAAATGTAATGCTCTCATAGCAACACCATGACAACGCGAATGCTAAGGATATTTGATTATATGAAGGTGTGTCAAAAACAGTGCGAATAAGTAAATCCCATTTAATAGTATATTATAGCAAGGGACTAAAGTGAATGTTTTAATCCCGCACGTGATGTTTATTGCCTGAGGGCTCGTAGAGCCCGAGGGCCAATAATCACGTAAGGGATAAAATATGTCTTTAGTCCTGAGGCATATACGCTATTTTTTGCACTTCCCAGTATTATAACTTTTAACTTTGATACAATTAATAATTTTGATGAGTTATATAAACACGGTACTTGGATTACTCAGTAGGTAACGTTATAGCAACAGTGTCAACAAAATTTTTCAATTTAGTGACATTTCATTTAATGCTGACAATGCTGACATTTAAAAGGAATCGCAACTTAACTAACAGAATATCAAGAAAATGAATCAAGAAATGAATGAAACTACATATTTTGAAATAGATAAGGCAGCTGACATGATAACGGAAGAATTAATACCCAAATATAAGTAATCGCCCATTTAGTTTCATCAATTGTAATATTGTTAGTATCACTTACAATGTCAATTCAATCAATAAAGATTCATAATGGAATATTTCCTAATTTTTGTCCTAGTTATTAATAGTGATGTAGCTGCGGTAAAGTTTAATTCTTACTTTATGTCCCTAGGGATTTGAAATGCAACTTTATCTCCCTCGGGACTAAAAGATACACTTTAGTCCCTGTGATACGGGACTAAAGTTGTCACTTTAGTCCCGGAAGTGCAAAAAATACATTGTTACTTCACGCACACTTTCAATCCTTCACGCACTGCTGTCTATAATGACAACTAAAAATTGATACATAATATGACGTAGAGTAGATAAAATTTATTTATAACAAATAAAACTACATATGATTTCCTATTTTGTAGACTTTTTTTAGAAAAGTTTACTAAACCTTTTAACATTTTAAATTTAAATATTTTCATTTAAAAGCTGTATAATTATTTAAACAATCTTTGTTTAAACAAATTATACGAGTGGAACAAATTGCATATTTAGCTCGTTTCTTTAGCCCATTCGCTCGCAAGCTCGCTCATGGGCCAAACACACTCGCTGTAATATGCAATTTACTCCACTCGTAAAGTAATATACCTACTATAACGTCACCGCTTGTGCAGTATCACGTATTTCTGGAGGTTTACAATCTTCTTCACTATATCAGACATATTGCAATACTCTCAATTACAAAAGAATAAACCACGAAAACTGTCAAATTTTTCATAGATTAAACAGGAAGATTTGTCTGAAATAAATGTTTCTCATAATTGATTACTTTATTAATTTCATCATATTATTAAAATAGTATACATACCTCGGTGGAAGTACCATTTTTCTCAAGAGAAAAAGATTGTTCACCGAGGCCGAGATGAACAATTTCACGAAGTAGGTACTATTATATGTACTTTTGATTCTCATCAATTGTTGCCTATCTCTCATTTTGAAGGATTAAAAGTGATTTGACCAGAAGATGTTTTAACAACCCGTAGTAAATTAGCAAGCCTTGATTGCTGAAAGAAGAGACTTACACTTCTGAATATCTTTATAAGAGGATTGAGAAGGGGTTACCAACGAACATCCGATTCCTATACTCAAAAGCGATTGAATGAAAAAGGATTCGAACGATGGATGGAGAATTCCCGAATTTGTTCTTCTATTACTAGCATACTAGCACGTTAGTATCTGTCTCTATGAGATAGGGGAGAGTAGGTAGCATTCGTACACTTTTTACATTAAGTCTTATAAAACAAAAACTATAAGCTGAATATAAATAATTTTAATGCTGAGATATCGCCTAAGTATCCAGCTTTGACAATGAAGTATTTTAAATTGATATTTGGAAACGTTACCAAGCTATAACGTTCCGCTTAAAAAGTGGAAAATGTACGAATGCACCCTACACATGGGGTAGCTTCGTACGCACTATGGGGTACGTTCGTACATAGTGGGGAGCATTCATTCGGTGGGGTAGAAACTGTTGTAAATGCAAAAGAAACTGCACTATGTGTATTAAAATTATATTTATTGAGATCAAAGTTACAAATAACACAGAACTATTAATTACTTAACATTTTAATCTTCAATATTGTTTATCAACTAATCAACAATTTAACAAAAACTATTAGTAATTACGTCATTTTTATGAATCATTGCACATTGTACATAGACAGATCTTTCGAAAAGCTAAAAATATCAGCCGTTCGAACAGTAGCAGCAGTTTTAGATGGTATCAGTGTACAGACCACATCTGATACTTCTACTGTTCCCTCGTCTTTAGTATTGGGAAAAACAAATTTCCAAGTCCCTGGCTTCTTTCTTAAAAACGAAACTTTGTATTCAGTAGCGCTGTACTTTGTAGCAATTTGTCCAACATAGTGTAAAACAGTCTTTTTCTTCTCAAATTTGACAAGTACAAAACATTTTTGTTTGATATCTTCTGTCAAAACTGGCGCTTCGTTTTCAATATCAGATTCTTCTGTGACGGGAGAAGCTGAACTTTCTCTTAAACTCATATTAGTCTCATCATCACTATCTGTCTCCACAAATTTCTCCACAGATTTCTTTAGTCTCTTTGGCTTTATTTTGGTTTTATTTGCTTCCCCTAGTAAATTTATTGCACGCTTCATCTCCTTAGCCCTCTGCTTTCTTTCTTTTTCTTGCTTTTTTAATTCTTTGGTTTTTTCCAGTTCTTCTAGTCTAATTTTCTCTGGTGTATCTGTGTATATTCGTGACTTGCCAAATCGCTTTCCTTTCTTTGGTTTTTGTGTAGTTTTCCTATCCAGTTTAGGGTAGGGTCGGACCATTTCTGGTGATACTAAAGATACTGTAGCTGATGTTGATGGTGCATCGATTTGCAGCGGCTGATAGAGGATTGAAGGTGATGTAGTCGCTGATCTTTGAATATCCTGTTGAATAGAATCCAGCAGATCTTGGTCTTCTGGATGTTCAGAAACATTTTGGTTCACAAAACTTGTGTTGACATCCAAGCTTTGTACAGCATCTGACTGGTAAACTTGCAAGGGAGCAAAATCATCGTCACTAAAAATCAGTGTATTGAAGGGCCATATTCCGGTAGTTTCAAACGCTTTTGTAATGTTCTTATTATTAAATGACTCAAAATAGGCAATTTTAGCGAGTTGCGGTATATTGTAAATATTTAAAGTTTTTCCAGCATTATTTACATGCCAATCGTTAAAAGCAGTCTTTAACTTGGCCTTAAAAGGTCCAAATACTCCCACATCTAAAGGTTGAAGACGGTATGTTGTATGTGGTGGGAATGAAAGATAAACAATACCGTTTTCACGAGCGTAGTCTACTGCTTCAATAGAAACGTGACTCTCATGGTTGTCAACTAAGAGCAAAATGGGGTTTTCTTTGGTGCATGATGTATTTTTTTGTATATGTTTCAATACCTCTAAGAATATTACAGAATTAATCCAACCACTCTTTGATGCAACTCCTAAACTTCCTTCCGGAGCACCCTGCATAAAGTGATTTTTAAAATGCACTCTAGGGAAAACAAACAGTGGGGCGATCGTGTTACCACTGGCTGAAATAATCCCACCAAAGGTGACAAGTTCACCTCTTTCTGCTGACACAAGTTGGCCTATTTGTTTTTGGTTTTTCTCAGCCAATACCCTAGGCGTACTCAAAACTGTCGATATCCCCGTCTCGTCGAAATTATAAATACGATCTGCAGTAAATTCATGCTTCCTCAGAACTTTTTCTAGGTTTTCAAAAAATTGAGTCACAGCCGTCTTGTTAAACCCAAACGATCTCGCAGCACTCGTATTTTCAGGCTTTCTTAAGCTCAAGTTTACATTCCTCCTGCGGAAACTGTCGACCAAATCTTTCCCAGCCATTTTGTTGTGATCCCAAGAAGACGGATATCTTAATTTATTAGCTTTTGCAAATTCGTATGCTAGTTTTCTTAGTTGGACCAACGTTAAACCGTAGTGCATTTTAGAACAATCTGTTATGTACTAGTTTAAAAGAGACTCTTCGTCGACGGTGAACACTTGATTTGATGTGAACTTTGAAATGAAAATACGCGCTGGAATTGTTTCGTTTTGAATGGATTCAGCTTTTTTACGTAAATTAATTAAACGTGTTGAAAGTGTTGTCGGTTTAACGCCGTATGTTATTGCAGATTTTCTTATTGATAGTTTTTTATCTAACACATCTTTTATTGCTGCTCTCATCGCGTCCTCGTCTACCTCCCCGGTTCTTGTCCCCTTCTTTACATATATTCGCGGCATAATTCTGTTATAAAAATAGTAACTTTTTAAATAATGAATTTCGTATGCATATGGGGTACATTCGTACAGTACGAATCATCCCCACCTACAAAAGTACGAAGGCACCCCAACCGAAATAATCGAAAGAAAAATTCAAAACAAAAATAATACTCTAACTTAATCGAAAATTAATGTTGACATTACATTCTCAAGCATATATGGACACATTTTAGCAAATTAGTTGTGTGATTTAACAAAAACTTACCACAGATAAACAGTTTCAAAGATGAATGGAAAAATTACTTACGCTGCGTGAAAACAAAAAACCACTCTTCACGGCTAAGATGGCGGCTAGACTGGCGCGCCGTCTCGCGGTTTACTTGTATGTACGTATGCGATCACTCACACAAGGAAGAACTAGTCAGCGTGTTTGGTTGCGTATATGAAATGACTACTGCACGAATGCTCCCTCTGTACGAATCCTACCTACTCTCCCCTATAAGAATTTTCATCTCGGTGCAGGTGTGAACTAGAATATTAAACAAATAAAGATAAAGATAGAGCAATCTGGTAGAAAGTTTAAAGAAATAGAAGTTTTGGCTTGTTATAGTTATAGTTGAAATGAAAAAAAGTAAAAATACATAAAAGATAAATTAAAAGTAGTAGTACGAACTATAAATATTCTAAAAACGTAAGTGACAAAGTATCTAATAAAAAAATCCAATAAAAATAAATTGTAAGAGTAATTACTTACGCATATACCTACTTACCTGTATTTTATATTGTTAATAAAATATGGTTTTAAAATATACCTATCTCATGCCATCGACATAACAAAACAATTTACATCAAGTTACGTTTAATTAGTATTCATTCTAGTTTAAACATAGATAGTAATATAATTAAAATGGTTGATTAATCAGTCCATAGCTGTGTGATTAACGTAATTGGTAATGTTCTCGAGTAAGACAAAAAATTGTAAATAGCATCCTTGAGGATCAAAAGGTCATATTTTCTGATAAGAATAAATGGTTAATTTATTATTAGTGATTTCGTGTTTGTGGTCATTTGCGATTGTAATTTGTCAAAGTACATCTAACATCAAAAATAATGCATTGATAGATAGTTTTTGAAAGTGATAGTAAACATGTTAAATTTTTTAATAAATATTACTCTATTTGGTGTTATCACACTATTATTACCGTTATTGTTTGTAATATTTTTTGGTAAGTAATTAAGTGTATTTTAATAAAAATAGAGTAGCACAGAATATCAACTTTAATTAAAAATTGACCATCACTGACTTGGCGTACAAACCATATATGTAGGTACATATATGGTACAAACACAAACTTATTTTGAATAACATATGGTATAACAAAAATATTTTATCTAAAAAAATTCGACTCAGATAAAACTTCCATCACTATTTTGAGAAATGTCTGATATAGGTATATGTGTATTTTATCATAACGCGAACCTCGAGTTTAAGGATTAATACTTGATTGATTTTACAAATATTTAACTATTAACATACTCAAAGGAGAAACACAGTACATTTTTTTCGAACAAAGACAAACTAACAAATATTTATTAACGACTAGCTGACCCGGCGTGCTTCGTAACGCCTAACACTGACGTTTTTTACCATTTTTTTTACGATTTTGTTTCGTACTTCTATTATTGTTTTCAATTTTTTTATTATATTTTCTCGGTAGTTACACGTTTTTACTATTTTTATGGTACTTTGTAATTTATCGATTAGATATGTAATAATTTAACTGCGCCACCTTACGGTGGCGTCCTGGTACTTAGTTAAGTAAGTTTTGCTCTTTTAAATATATGAGATATCAAGTTGGAAGGAGTAAGTAGAGGAATTAAGCTCAACGGAATTCCAATAGACAAAAGATATGTATCCAACTAAATATGTATATTAAATAACGTTAAAGGCAATATCTAGAAATATTACTAATAGGTACCAAATGCAGCAATTAGAAATACATAGATACTGACTATAAGTGATGAGGAGTGTCAAAACGTTTTTGTTTTTTAAGTGCTATGAACTTGCTTATTTGTTTAATCAAATAAGTTTAACAATTTTTGTACTTATCTTATCTTGGTAAATTTTTAAAAGTTGAGGAGAAAGGGCTACTAGAGAAAAAAAGATACAAGAAGACTCGAAAGATCTAGAACCATCACAAAAAAGCGATTAACTTGTCAAGTTTTAATAAAAAAAAAATAAGAAAAGGAAAATCATGAAATTCATCAAAATAAATGTATAAATGAAAATTGCTGTTTTATTTCCAAAAGAAAGAAAGCGAGAGGAAGTTCTTAAGCTCAGAAAATGTAGAAGGCAACAAAACAGTTTTAAACGAAAGTTGCGATCTAATAATAAGTAAAAGTAGTTTTAAAAACCAATTAAAACAGTTTAAAAAGTGTGTAGAACTAACAATTTTTATGATAAACAATGAAAAAAAGAATGTAAATGTAGCTGTTCTGCAAGTACATTAGAAAAATAAGTAAGAGGTCAGTTGAACTATTATTTTGATTTGAGTTTGCTTTGGCTTCGCATAAAAAACAGTAGGTGGCGATATTCATCGCTACCAACAGCGGATAAGTTAAGTTAATGATACACTAAATTGAAGGAATTCCCGAGTACCTATATGTAAGGAGAAAGAATAGTGGCAACAGTTTGTCTTTATACGCTGATGACACTGCAATAGAAGCAAGAAGTACACAACCAAAGATGATTACGAGATACCTACAAAGAGCAATCGAGGAAATGTAAAAATGGTGCATAAAGTAGAAAATAGCAATTAATCAGGAAAAAACGAAGTTAATATTGCTTAAGAAAAGACAATACCAAGCATAAGAATGGACAAGATCAGTAAAATACCTAGGAGTTACCATGGACCAAAGACAAACCTTTAAAGAACACGCTTTAAAGAAAGCCAACTACGCAAAAACCAAGCTTAGAGGATTGATTGGATGAAAGAGCCAATAAAATTTAAAAATAAAACTAAGACTGACCCAAATCATAATAATGCCCATCCTAACATATGCATCGGTGGCATAGGGCCATGGATGCAAAATTATGATGACAAAATACAGGGCCAACAAAACATATGTCTAGGGGAAGCTGTAAACGTACCTTTGATGCATACGAAACAACATGCTGTATCACTATTTAGAGGTAAGAAAAATTACAGATGCAATGAAAGAGAAACACGAATTTCTACGATAGCACTAGGAATACAGAAGAAAGCACAAAAGAGAAAAGCATGCAACAATAGCTAGACACTAGGAATATAAGCAGATGAGTACCGAAATTTCTCCCCAAAGCCCATTCAGGGGTCCGAAATTGCTTTGGCCCCCTCGGAAAAGATAGGGGGTGTGGAAACAGCATGCCGTTCAGACAACTAAGTCATTGCCAGAATGAAATTCTCTCCATCTACAACTTGCTCGAGGCGAGAGTTGGTATACCTAACTGTATAGTAAAGGTATAAACTCGGAAAGCATCAATTTTTCAAATATGTATTTGAACAAAAATATAAACAAAGATTGTTTAGAATTGACCATGTTATTAAAAAAACACAGCATAGAATGATTGGTTTTCACCTTTATGATAAAAGTCCTTTTTGGTGCAGGTGAAATATTAAAGGAGGTAAAAAATTTAAATCTAAAATTTCAAGAAAATCGTTGTTGATTATCAAATTAAAAAAACTCCTGCAATTATTACTGTACAAAACACTAGCAGTATTTTTTTTCTAGTTTTAAAAATATATAGAGCACTATGGATAAATTTTCTTTCAATACTATACCCAGATGTAGATTTCGTAAAGTATGACACAGTTAGATCACTACTAGATACCCATAGGAATCAAGGAATTATTTCTGTACTTCTCTGTGTAAAAGGGCAAGCACAACCTGAAGCTGTTCGACGTCACTTACAGGTAAAAATAAAGTATAATATTATTCAGTTTTCTGTATTTAGGATCTTAAAAAAATCTGTATTGGAATGCTTAGTATGCTGTTCGTTTTAATGCTTCCTTAATGCATAAATAACTCTGATGACAGAACGGTGATTAACGAAATCACTATGTTGTCGATGCTGGATTAGTTCCGTTATCAATGATCACCATGTCAATCTCTCAGTGACATTGTCTATCTGATCTCTACATCTTGTAGTTGTTCCTAGTAGATGTCTGTTATAACTCTTTAGAAAAAAAAATCGAGGTACAACATGCAATCTTTGAATGTGCATATTCACACAAACCACTCCTCCCATGTATTGTGACGTCATAAGTTACCAACAAAATTTAAAATTTATATTTTTATTAAATTTATTAAAAATACACAAATTTAAACCTGTTCCGAACAATAAAGCCCACTCTGGCTGAGTATCGGTAGTGGATTTAAGTTCCTACCTGAAAACAGGGGATAAGGGCACACAAATAAAACCAAACTTCAGTTTGCGGATTTTATTTAAAGATAAAACAAAAATGTCAATAATTTAAGTTTCGATATTTTTAAAACAAAACAATAAATGTCTTAACTTTGGAATGAATAGGATTCGGCAATCTGCAAAATTTGCTACCTTGGTAGATTCTAACTGCTTCGAGTGAACTTTGCTTCGGAATACTACTTCGAATTATTCTTTCGGAAAACTTTACCAACCTTCTAGTCGAATCTTCTATCGTCCATCTCACCAAATCTGGGAACCCCTTAAGAAAAGGGATCAATTCAGACAGGAAATAATTTAATAATTAATCCCTAGAAGATATTTAGCCAAAACCGAAACCGTAGTTGTCTTAAGAGAAAATCATTCCTTTAAGAATACGTGTTTTAAACCGGTACTGAATTTAAATATCAAACAAAATATCAATCTGATTTTTGACTAAAAACCTCGTAGGAAATCAAGAAGCTAGGATAGTTTCAATTGATATCACGCCTTTTTGAAACTCGCAACAGTCGCAAATATGTATGTATGTTTGAGCAAGTTAGAGGTAACAGAAACACCTGCGATCTATAAGATCTATTGTGTCCCCCTTTTCTTGCTATATTCCTGATGATTTCTCAGACTTATAGCAGCTCTTCTAGTCCTATCTTCCTTAGAAAGTTTAGGATATCATTGGGTTTCAAGTTAGGTAGTTCTTCCTTTTCTATTTCGTATGGCCCTAGGTATTTGACCCTAGAATCACTTAATGCGATGCATTCTGGAGAGTATGTGTATTGAGGTTTCATCCTCTACCTCACAGAATCTGCAGTTTGCTTCATCTACCAATCCTAGTTTCTTCATGTGTCCTCTTAATCGGCAGTGCCCGGTTAGTATTCCTGTTATAATTCAGATGTTCTTCTTATACTAAGGTTAAGATAGCTGTGAGATCTCTTCTGGTTATAGTTTCCCAGGAGCGTCTTCGATGGTCTTAGTCCTTCTAGATCATTCCAGTACTTGGATTTTTCGCTATCCATTTTTTCCTTAGTTTTTCTAAGATTATACTACTGCTGATTCCACAGGATGGTTCTGGTCCCAGGTATGGGGTTTCAGCTCCTTCGTTTGCCAGCTTGTCTGCTGTTTCGTTTCCTTCTATTCCTATGTGTCCTGTTATTCTGTCCTAGTTCGTTTAATTTGCCTAGGTATTCCCAGACCATCTTCGAACTGATTGTATCTGAGTTCAGAGCTTTGATGGCTGCTTGACTATCTGACATGATCACAATCTTCTGTCTACGATAGTTCCTTTCAATGTTAAATTCTATACATCTTTCGATGGCACGGATTTCCGCTTGAAAGATGCTTGGGTACGCATCCAGGCTTTCTGAGTATTTGGTTCTAGGTCCAAAAATCCCTGCTCATGTTCCTTTATCTGTCGTATACCATTTTATGACGTTTTGGCTTAGCCCCAACATGGTGTTCCCATCCCATTCAGATTTACTTTCCAGTTTTGTGGTAAATTTTCTTACAAAGTTAAATTTCTTTAGCATGTCATCTTGGGGCATTTCCCAAGTTTGATCAAGTTGGAGTGATCGAGGTCTTTCCTTGAGTATTCCTTCTTTGATCATTCTATATATTGTTTTCTTCCTAGCATTTTCTACTTGTAGATGCAGTGGCGAGAGATACAGTCGTAACTAAGTTAATTACAAAATTAATATTACTTTGTAGCTACGTACTTTCGCAAGACTTTTTTCTCTGACAAAACGATCTTTTATATATTTATTTGCATGTTCTATGAAACCTCCTACTACTGGAGATGTTTCCACTGATTTGTAACTCCCGCCCCTTTGCGTGTAAACTAGCTTTATCTAGCTATATATAGGTACTTTCGGCATCAATAGTGCATTATTATTTAGATTTGCCTTATCAAACTTATACAATCTGAATTCAATGTTCAAATATATATATTGTAAAAATATTTTAATAAACTATAGTAGCGAGTGATATCTGTGGACTGTCAAATGATTAACTGTACAAGTTGATATCTTTATTGTCTTAATACAAACTCAACACGATATGTAAGAATTTCGTGAAATGTTTTCAGATTTGTATCATGTGGCTATGAATTTTAAAATGAACCTATTTTATCTTCTACACATTAATTGTTATCATTTATACACACGCTGCTAGCAAAATAGCATTTTTGGTACTTTCATGCATATAGATTTACAGGAGCTAGTTCGACGTCGAGACAAATCAGGAAATTTAGCATTTTTAAGATTACGCCATCGCTTATTGACTAAATGTGGAACATATGGATGGAGCGATACAAACTTTGATTTGGATCAACATCTAACTGTAGTTCCGTTTACGTATAAAGGAAGAGCTGTAACTGAGTATAATATACAGGTACCTATAAAACAATTCATCATTTTAAATGTTGATTTTAGCTGACTTAGTCTATTTGTCCAAACAGGATTATGTAAATGATATCATTTCGAAATATCTTCCTAACAACATTTCTCCTTGGCAAATTACAATTATACCATCTTCAGAGGATCAACATTATATTTTATTTAAACTTCATCACTTACTACTAAGTGAAGGATTAAATATTGGTGATCTTTTACCTTTGATCCCACCTACAAAACCAGTTCTTGGGTAAGTAGATGCCTTAGTTTTTTATAAAAATAAAACTAGTTTCAATCGTTATCTAATCTGTTATCCAGTAATAAATTTCTTCTGGTTATCATAAACAGATAACTGTTATTTTTCCCAGCAGGAGTTACTAATTATTTTCCGAGTCAGCTTCTTCATATCGGCTTGGTATATATGAAGACCTTCGTGCCTAATAACTAAATGTTTAGGCCCAGTGGTGAAGACTTTTGATTTTCAGTCTTTTTTTGAACATTTCCAAAATATTTTTCTCCACATTTTAGCACTTTTTGTTGAAACAAATGTAATCGTTTACACATAACATCTCCCTGTTACGTTTACTTTTTATTAAATTTTGCTTCCATATCACTTAGTATCACTTTGCAAAATATACACAATTAGCCCTACCGAATAACAACTGGTCACAAATAAAGATATGTTTTTTAATGATACTATTCAGAAATACGGTTTTCCCACCGTTTACCTTCTGAAGGTCGGTATGCAATTTACCGGGGAATTATAAATCCCTAATTTTGTCTATGTCGTTAAAGGGTTATTGGTGTGGAAATTACCTGTACCCATTTTATCTTAAGTAATAAATATGAAGGAGAGTTGCCAATAATATTGTTTAATTAAAATGAAATTTGTTTAACTCTGACTCCTGCTATTTGTTAAACTTAGTTTTGTTTCTTTGGATATTTTTTATCATTTTACTTTTTAGGTCTTACGTAACAAGAAGTCCGTTAGTAGAAGTCTTCAAGAAACCAAAAGTATTACCTATGTTAAAAGAACGTTTAACTGAAGAATTAACTAATCGGTGGAATGAGTTTATTGCAAATTATGATCCTTTAGAAAGCCCAGAGCTTTTAAAAACTACTCCAACTTTATCGTATTTTATTGCGTTTACCATAATTTCTTTGGTTTCGTCAATCAAATGTTGCCGAAAAGGATTTAGGGTTATAAAAAATGATGCTTACTCTAGAATAAAATATATAGTTCAAACAGCAATAAGAGAAACAGACAAACGAGAGGTGTCTGTTTCCAATCTTGTTCTTTCTATTTTAAAATCTCTGAATCCTCGAAATGTGACATTGAATATTATGCAATTTCTTTATTATATTTTTATTAAAATACCACTACGATTACCAATTGTTGTGTTTGCTGAAATAAGAGCATTCTTTACTTGTCTTACATTAGATTACTGTCCATATCCTTACACTTTCGTAGGAATTATGTATACTTTTATACCATTGTTCTATAACTCCTTAAAGGAAATTTTATACATTTTATCCATACTTTTTAAAGCACCTAAAACCATAATACAAGATATTCTTTTGCAAGATGAATATTTCCAAACGTTTACTTTGTGTGGAAGAAAATCAGTTGCTTGGTCAGAACCTGTTAAGTTAGAACTTATTAAATCCTTAGCCCAAAAAATTGGTGTTTCTGAAACTGAAATCATGTTATCAGCTGTTTCAACATGTATTTCAAAATATTTCACACAAAGTAAACACTATATTCCGAACGAACTTCCTATTACGATTAGAAACATTTCTTCACATTATATCTTTGGGACTGGACCAAATATAAAACCAGAAGATGCAGTTAGTGGAATACTTTGTCTAAATTTAACAATTCCCGATCCTAATAACTCAACTTCTCATTTAGATAATCTACAACAATTTTCTAAAACATTCAACAACTGTTTAGAGAAGCAAGGATTATCGCATTTAATAACAATGCTGCAAACTAAATTTGGGTTTTTAACAAAATTTATGCCAGCTCCTATTTTAAGTATCTATTTAAAATACTTGTCAAGAAAATATGCTATTAGCGTTGCTGAAATAACGAGTAGATATCCAAATGTTACTCAAAGGACATTATGGGGACAAGAAGTTTCTAGCGTTCTTTACTTTAGACCACCACAAGCAAATACATGTAAGTAAAATTTTTTTCTAATATTAAAACGATTAAATATAAATAAAATTTAGAAAAAATCCATTTAATCAAAGATTTTAAAGTCTATGTGTTTGCAGTTGGCAGCACCACAGTGAATTCATTATAAATGCAAATCCTTCAAAGCCCAAGCAAGGGTGGTTCATGAAAAATAACTAAAAGTAGTATACATTTCTATTGAAACATAGTTATAGTTGTTATTTTTCAAAGAGTCTACCCTGTAATTAGGGATTAACTAACCCAAACACAATAGAAACCCTAGATAATATTGTCACAACAGGTAGCTGAATAGATCCCATGACCGTAGAACCGAAGTTTTTTTAAAGCAAAATTCAAATTAAAATAAAAATTAAAAGTAAAATAAAAATATGCTACATATTAAAAAGTAATAATTAAATATAAATTAATGCAAAAAGCACTTACTCCTTTAATTGTCGGCTTCCATTTCGTCGTATTCATCCGACGATGAATCAGATTCGTTGCCTGGTCCGATAGTAATTAGAATGGTTTCGAACAGTTCTTCAATATTGATATCAACACTCCACAATCGTTCTTCTTCCTTCTTCACATGGTTTATGGCATTGGTCCAATTTTCCCGTGTTGCGTTTCCAAAAGAATTTATCAAAAGTTGTCTAACGTCATTTAATTTAAAAGTTGTATTGTTTCTTGCCACCTCACCTTTTACCTGTGCCCATATTAATTCTATAGGGTTTAATTGACAGTGATAAGGTGACAAACGTAATACAGTTATTCCTTTTTCCTTCGCCATTTCGTCAATTACATATCTTTTATATTGTAATTTGTAGCGGTTTGCAATTTGCAGTAATTCAGTTTTCAGCATGGTGTCGTCAAAAGAAATATTCTTGCTCTGGAGCCACTCTTTAATATCTTCTTTTTTCCATGACGTCGTTGGTAACTTTTCTACCAGGTTTGAATGATAACTGGCGTTATCTAAGACAACCACTGCAGCACTTGGCAAAAAGTCCAATAGCTGGGAAAAATAATCTTCAAAAACATCAGAGGTCATTTCCTCGTGGTAATCTTTTGTTGACTTTGATACAAAGTCTAATAACCCATTTTCTACAAAACCATGTTCACTGCCAATGTGTGCGATTATTAGTCTGCGACCTTTTCCTCGAGGAGCATTTAATCCTGTTGAATATCGTTCAAAAAATGCCTGACGGGAATTTGAAATATTGTTGTCCATCCATGCTTTAGAAACAGTGTCCTTCATTCAACCATGTTTCATCTAAATAAAAGATAGTTCTTCCCTCGTTCCGAAAATTTTTAATACTTCTTATGTATTGTCTTCTCCAGCAAATAATTTCTTCTGTATCATTCAAAAATTTTCGTTTTTTATGCGACTCATGCTTAAAACTAATTTCTTTTAGGAGTTTCCATAACGTATTTCGTCCAAATTTGGGAATCGTATCTACTTCTGCTATAACAGTCATAACTTTGTCCAAAGTCGGAATCTCTTTATTTAAGTACAAAGAATGGACTTGTCTTCTAATGATATCTCTATTAAAGTTATCGACCATAATGGACTTTTTTCCTACGTGTTTTTTTGGTTCACTAACATTTCCCTGTTTTCTCTCACTTAAAAATCGATAGATACTTCGTTCACTAACACCGGTCATATTGAAGCACCTAGTCACCACATCACGAACAGTTGCTGATGCATCTTGATATATTAGTGCATCATGAACATTTAAAACAATAGTTTTTTCTCTTTGAGAAAACGCACTTTGTTTTAAATGAGCCACTTGTACTGGAACAAAACTCGAACTTGGCGCCATTTTCACTACCGAAATCGAAAAACAAAATATTCTAAATATCGTATAATGACTACTTATCCCTTACCTAAGAAGATTAAAATATGATGATTAAAAGATATTTCTTAATACCGATATAAATAAGTACGTGCGCTACTGATTTAGGGTCTTGTTTACAACATTTTACGATTTAATGACTTTTCTTAGCTGCCAACTCCAAACAAATGGACTTAACAAAAATGAACTGAAGACAGACTAAAATTGAATATGGGTTTAAAGTAGTGAATTTTCTTTTTTCTATTTTAATGTTGATATATGTAGACTATTTGGCGTGAAAGTAAATATAAAAGATAATAATTCAATCGTGTTAGTCACTACATTGAATTGTGACCATCTATCTTGTTGAAAATGCGAACATAATTTTATTTTTTTTAGGTATTTCACTGTGTTTAAATGAATACTCTGACAATATAAAATTAGGAGTGATGTGTGATAGCCAGCTAGTACCACACCACGTGCATTTGGTAAGGAGTTTTGCAGATAATATAAAGAATATAGAGGAAGCGACCACAGAGAATAACGACACCAATTGACGTTAAAACCAGTTGTATCTCACTATATTTATAATTTTGACACCAATAACCGGTTTAATAATAATTTATAATTATAAAACTTAAACTTTTATTTCCATTGAAGTAACTCCAACTATGAGATTTTATTCTAGAAATGGTTTAAATTATAACTTTTTAATTAAAATCTCTCTTATGAGAGCTACTGTATGAAAGAACGTACGGAACGATGCGAACGCGCAAACAGAACTAGTTTTACTAAGAAAGTAACGGAAATTGACAGGTTTAATTGATAAAAGAAAAATTATTAATACATGTCAACTTAGTTGTTGACATCCACAGTTTTTTTGTTAAGAAAATTGTAAAAAGTAGCATAATGAAGACATGTATAATTTTTGATTAACGTAATATCCGTCCGAGTGTTTAAATATTCTGAGCAACTTCTTTGTAGCATCATTTTCTGCGTTTTTTATTAATATTGATTTTGACAGATTATAGTCGAGGCAATAAAGCACTAAAATCGGCCTTACCAAGGCCAACCAAGAATTAATAGTCATAAACTTTCACAGTCCGACCCTTTAAGTAATATTATCATAGACTAGTTGTACTCGCAACTCGCAACGTCGTTCGCGTGGCGTGTGATTGTTGTATAAATATTTCTTACCCCACCCCATTTAAGGAATGGGAGAGAAATTTTTATACACCAGATGTTAAGTTGAAAGAAGACAAATACATCTGTGAAAACCGCATTCGAATCGGATCAGTAGTTTTCATGTGATGCGCGCACAAACATATACATTTCTACAGTTTTATTATATGTATATAGATATATAGATGTATATAGATATAGATATATAGATAAGGTTGAAACGGCTATTTACCTGTTTGTTTATTGCCCATCACAATAGGGTGGACCTAAGTAGTTTATTCTCTGCCATTTCAACCAATTTTGTTTAAAAATACTATAACTGAATACCAAAAACGTAGGTGTCTGTTACGAACTGCAATTTAAATATTTAATAACTTTGAAATCCAAGAAATATGTATTTTATGCGTACGCCTATGAACGTTCACTTGTACAGATGGTTTTATACCAACTTAATAAAAAATAGACAATAATACCCTTTTGTAGTGGTCCTAATCGAACACTTCAGATCAGGTATACCAGGAGAGTAACCTACCTGGTATTTTTTGGTATTGATACATTTTGGGTTAATGGTACTATAATAGTCCATTTCACCGATTTTGGCCGATGACAGAAATCACACTCGAAGTAAATTTAGAGTTACATCTCTCTCAGATACAGGCAAGTTAGAAATTTAAATGAGGACGTTTGTTTTTTAATACAACACTTACGTAACTGCATCTTGTTTCACCGGTAGATAAAAATTATTCAATACAGAAGTCTTGACTTAATTCACATTCCTAGTAACCGTCATGTACCTACGGCTCGTTGTTGAAGGGTTGAATTTAATAATTATTAATGTCATATTTTTGTAGATGTCAAACCACACTGATAGTTTCAGAAACTTACGACCTAATTTAGAAAAAAAAACTCTCCGCCATTGGTAACTTGGATGACAGTTTAATCTTATTTCAGTGGTTTCTAATATCAAATCGGCCAAAAACGATGAAATGGACTATATCATATATTTGTATGTAAAAATAAACAGAATAAACTAACTTTTGGCATTTATACTACTGATATATTTTTCGGAATGGGGGTATTTAAAATATTTTGTTGCTCATATATAAATGTTACCATAGTAATTACAAATATTAAGATAACATTATCCACGCGAGAGCAGGTAGGTACAGTTGTTGTTATTTGCACACGAGATACAAATAAAAAACATTGTAGGTAGGTAAAGCGATGGAAAATTCCATTAAGTTACACGCTTTATGTGATATGACGTCCCAGTAAAGGCTCGTGTCGTGGCTCAGTTGTTTTCAGACTGAGGAAGAGAGAGAACATATACAGAGTATAGCGCTAACGACGACCACGACGCTGGTGTACGCAATATTTTTATTATCTAAAAATAATCGTTTATCGTCAAAATCATCAATATACTACCCAACCAACGACACAGTTCTTGTGCTTCAAGCGAGTTTTAGCTGTTTTTTTATTAAGGTAAGTTTCTTTGTTTGTTAACTATCTACCATTCTTTTTCTAAGTGAAAGTGAAGAGAATACGAAATCAATATGTGAATTATGAATCAACGCGCAACTCATTTATGTCTCTGCTTTTTGTAATAATCACTGACAACGATACATTCCTGGTTACTTTTACATTAAAAATTTAATACTTTCATACAAACATAAATTTATTTAAATAAATTCAATGTTTTTGTTTATATTTTGAACCGGCTTCAAGTCAATAAAAATATAACGAGTATGGGAGTACACTATTTCATTTATAATGTTGAGTGCAAATAAGTGTAGTCGAATTTTTTTAAATGGTATTTAATTAGTTAAATAATTCTTCAATTTTATTGGGTAGGTTTAATATTATTAATATTTTCATTCTCATGCTATTTTTTGCCTTATCTCTATGTTTATTATATTTTTTCTTGATGGAATGCTATGCATGGTTTTCTGATTCTGCAAAATCACCGGTCAGCAGAATCGTTAAACGGATGTAACTATATAAATGTTAATAAAATTTTAGATTAATTTGTTATAATATAATATATACGCTCCAGTATTATCTTTGATAAACAAAAAAATGTAAAAGTTTACTGTTTTTAAGGTTTATTACAATGATTTTTTTTAATAAAATAATTGAAGAGCCCGGGAGAAGATTGTGTCAAACCCAGTGGCGGATTTAACTCCTGCGGGGCCCGGGACTAAATCGAGCGGGGGCCCACTTAAGGGCGGAGAAAAGAAAATATCTTATTTTAATAAACACCTAATGCAACATTTAAATAAATTAAATATATTTTTTTCTCAACTTAGTTCTAATAAAATCTGATATCACGTTATCAAAATTCAAGGATCGCAATGCACTGTACTCCCAAGGAAGATAATCTATCATCTAACATAGTAGACCTATGCATATTTTTTATCCCTTTTTAGGACAGAGAATGACCTTTCTGTCTCACAATTAGTTACTGGTATTGTATCATTTTTTCAGATTCCATTTTTTGATAAATATTTTGCATAAGAAATACGAATTTTTTCTGTACCACGGGGCCCCCCGAAACTCCGCGGGGCCCGGGGCTTAAGCCCCGGCTAGCCCTTATGTAAATCCGCCACTGGTCAAACCTCAAAAAAAGCATATCGATATAATCGAAATAGTATATTGTGTGGCAAGGGGTGAAACAAGACGATTTCTGTAGGGCGAGAGTTGACTGCCCGAGCGAAGCGAGGGCTGTCTTCGCCCGATCAGAAATCGTCAATGTTTCATCCCGTGCCACACACTATATTTTTTATATCAAATGCATTGAAACAGCCAGTTTTTATCTCTGTAGCCAGTTGAAGTAAGACTATTTCAGACAACGATTTGACGACAGCTGTCAGACGATTTATTCGCTTTTGTTTGTTACAAATACGATTCTTATAGACTTGAAATAATAAATAAATGAATGTACCGGGCAGAAATAACGTTGTTTCTCCCCTAGGGCCGAAAAAACTGTCAGTTTCTGACTGACTCAGTCAGAAACTGACAGAGACTGACAGTTGCATTGGTCTGAAATTGTCTTGTTTCGACTGACAAAACAGGGATCAAAAAATGCTGTTTCAATGCATGTGCATATATGCATATATAGGGCAATAGTAAAATACTTTAAGATCATTTAGTTTTTTCCCCGCATAGACCTCTCTTCATAGTATTTCAAACAAAATTTTTACAATTATCTGGTTTACCTTTCTTTTTGAGATTAACAGGTAAGAAATATATATTTAGAAATCGGGTTAGAGAGTCTTCCCTTACCTGGGAACAGCGGGCGGTCTACAAATAAGCTACAAATGAGAGACCCTTTAAATTTTATTTTGTTTTATTCATAAAGCAGCTTTCTTAGGATAAATATAAACATTTTTAATATGTTCAATAACTAGTTAAAAATCACTATATTGCTAATTCTGTAAAATCTTCCAAGGTATAAACTACTTTTTTCATCTATCGAAGTATTTTAGCAAAATTGGTAACGATCTAGAGATCAACTTTTCCAGAAGTTGGCTGTAATCTTATTGATCCAACATATGTATAAGCGAAACAGTCTATTTTTAAAATGATTGACAAAGCTTTTAAGATATTAATTTTTTTGCTAAATTCTAATGTTTTATGGGTAGAGTAATTTCCTTGTATCCTCAAAACCGATGGTTTTTATCTACTTAATATGCTTTTATGCTTAACAAAATAAATATCTTTTATCTACTCCTTTGACAGTAAATGTCAATTATACTCATTGTAACCATGCAGGGTAAGTAAGCTATAACGCACAGCTGTGCGTAATGAAACGTCATGTTGGAATGACGTTTCATTACGCACAACTGTGCGTTATAGCTTACTTACCCTGCATGCATGGTGACAATGAGTATAATTGACATTTACTGTCAAAGGAGTAGATAACAGTACAGTACGTACGTCATATATTTTTTTAGAGATGTCAAATATTTAGAATTAAAATTAAAATATTGAGTCGTAGATAAAGCATAGTACGTAACTCGAGTGGTAAGAGGTATTACGTACTCGTGTAATTACGCACTCGTACTTAATGTCCTACTTACCACTCTTGATACGTAATACCTATACTAATTTTGTAATGATACACTAAGAATTTTACTTTTTGTTCCACGTTTGGTTGTTTTAATACATATATTACAAACGAGTTGGGAAAGTGACACTTTTCACACGAGTGAGAAATATTGTCGCACGAGGCGTATCTCGAGTGCGACAATCCCACGTTTTTTATTTACGATAATTAAGTAGTAGAATAAAATACACACAAATATTTATAATTATTATTTATTTAAAAACAAAACAATAACTATGGACGATGAACACATATTAAAACCATTTTTAACGTTATTTTTAATAATAAATTAGTTTTTAAAGCAAAATTACTTAAAAGAGCATAAGATACTTTTATTTTTTTTTTAAATATTATATTGTAAAATTTCTAAAAGACAGATACTTTAAATATAGAACTGAGTAGATGTGCCGATGTGCCGTCTTAGCTCAGTGTCTTACGTTAGAACACTAAAAGTAAACTGTGGTTCGATTCCAGGGGTTAGTTATTTTTTCTTTTTCTCGATTACAAAATTTATACGTTTTTTTTGTGACACGTGTTCGAAACAGTAGCACTTTTCATCGGGGCAGAGAGTGTGATAAGTGAAACTTTCCAATGTGGTCGTAGGAAAAATAATCGAAGTATCCGAATATTGTTATATAAACAAATTTTGCAAGTAAATTGCAAACTTATTATTGGCAAATATTAAGAAAATATATATATTCTATTTATTTTGACTGCCACTAGTCTCGCTGACTGCATTATTTTTTCTTGATATATTTTTGGCGACGTTCAATGTTTTTGAAATAGAACACATTTAAATTTCTAATTTTAATTTCAAAATATTTTTGCTCGTTCCGCAAATATAATCAGATCAGAGATTAATATCGTAATAGTACCTAACGCACTCGTCAATAACTGTTTGGTATTTAAATGTAATTTCAGCGGTACTTACTAACATATATACCTACGTTAATTTGGAAAATCACAACAATCATTTATAACTTTTTTAAGCTTTTTTGGCTTCAGTTCTACCCAAGAAAGGTATTAATAAATTCTTGTATCAAGACTTCCATAACATTCTGATCTTCATTTTCTGCATCTTCAGTTTCTTCTTCTTGCTGCATATGGTGAAGCACTTCTTCTGGTTCTAACTCTCCTTCAGAAAAAAACCAGTCTTCGTCTCTAACCAAACCGTCCGAACCGTAATCTTTATTGTCACTTTCACCTGGTTGTAGGAGATCATCACTTTTTTCTAAGAGAGCTGGCAATTGTTGTTTTGTGAATAACATAACTACCAGTCTCATCAATCCAACTTACGTGACCTATTCTTATATAAGTTATTGGGTGTCAGTTTTTTCTGATAACTTTGGCAGCTTTCCATTTAAAACTGTGATATTCTAGGACTTTGGTTCACGTTGGGTTGCTTATAAATAATGGACGACCCACTGCCGCGAGCCATATTATAAAAACTTACTTCTATGAATTAACCCTTCTTGATCGTCTAAACAATGGCTAACATGAATAATTTCGAATTATACAAAACAAAACCTACTAAAAATTTAAGTGCACCAAGCCACAAACAAATTATCGGTCCACGAGGGGTAGCTACTAGCTACAACAGTGCACAAAGGTTCGAACTCCTTTTAAATGGTACACCGCGCATAAAACTAGTCTAGAGTCCATAAACGTACCTATATAAATGGAAAGCCGCTATTATTATAGAATATCTGGACACTTTTACAAAAATGGAGCGGCATCTTATAAACAAACTATGTCACATATATGAACGACATGGCTTCCTAAAAAAATTCTGTCGGTTATGTTAAGAGGTCAGTACTCTGATGCTTATAATTTTGTTTATGCGCCGAAAAATGGCTACCATGTAATATATGTTCTGGTTTTATCGGCGAGTATCATTTCGCTTTGTATGTATTTACACGACATTCGGGAATTTTTATCATTATACTCCAAATCAATTCAAATAGGGTACGGTGCGTGAAAGAACTGATACGTCAATTATTTATTGGTGAGAAACAAATACTAAATTGCCAATCTGAAATGGATTTACATTTTACTAATATAATAAAATAGGTATGTGCTACTAAAAAATCACCTTTTATCCTAGTAATTTCTTTTAAACCCATTTTATTTCATATTTTCTTTCTATTTTGTTTTACTGTTAAATGATTCATAACTTACAAAAATACCTACAAAGATTGATAGTTCAATATTCTTTATAGCATTAATTTCTACATTCTTTCATTATTCGAGGACCTTGCAACTTTGGGTATAAAAGAAAATTCAATATAAAGGAAATTAAAAGAAGAATTAACATTTAGTTAAAACAGAATGCATGTATCTCAAATTTCATCTTGTAAAGTGTCAGTGGTAACAAATTATTTATTGTTGCCAATATCCGAAAAACAGCAAGGATTTAGGTTCCACAGATCAACGGTGGACGCAGTATACATATTACGTCAAATGATCAATAGAGTGCAACAAACCTATATTCATCTGTTTTGTTGATTTGGCCAAGGCATTTGACATGGTGCGATTAGATGATATAATTAAGATTTTGGATCAAAACAATATCGATTACAGGTACCAAAGAATCATACAGAATGGGTAATCGAGCCATTAAAGTACTATGTTTTGCAGATGACGCATACTCATAGCAGAGAATGAAGACGACCTACTTCTCCTATACAAGATAAAAGTGACAGGACATAAACAATAAACAAAATCAATGGTTATCTCCAAAGAACCCATAAGGTGTAAACTGGCAGTCGACAACAAAATAATTCAGCAAGTTAGAAGATTTAACTACCTGGGAGTAGAGGTATCAAGTGAGAGAAATCTGATTGAAGAAACAAGAACACAAGCCCTAAAAGCAATAAAAGTCAGCGGATACCTGAGAGATATATAGAGACACAAAATTGACCTATACTAACGTACGCCACAGAAACCAGAGCTAAAACATCAAAAACGAAAGGAATAATGAGGACCACTTAAATGAAAATATTAAGAACCATCAAGGGTGTAACCCTCAGAGATCGAATAAGGAGCCAGGACATCAGGGAGGAACTGGGAATACAGAATGTGGTAAGATGGGTTAAAACACGCAAGTGGTATTGGAGAGACCATGTAGAAAGGATGCCCGAAGAAAGATGGGCTAAGTGGGCAATGTCGCAAAAACCAAATACGCGAAGACCGGTAGGCAGACCACCCAAAAGATGGTACGAAAGTTGGAGCTCAATATCACTGGAAGAGCTCCAAAGGATGCTAAACATATTGGATTAAAGAGAACTAGATCCTATTACAAGAAGAAGAAGAAGAAGAGACATGTGATCTACAACGGTATGTTTATTTTAGCAATGTATTTTTCATTGCCAGATAAATAAACCAAGTCTTCTGAAGGTTGTTGAATGATCGAACAATTTAAAAAATATATATTATATATACCTGTTCCACAGGCTGCTTTTTATATCTGATTTAAAAACCCGGAAAGGAGTTTACCTATTTGGGATTAATTTTTCATGTATGGGAATTACATGAAGCCATATCAAAAAAAGAATAAGTTTATAACCTAGGTATGTACAAAAACTAGAAGATAATTTAAAAATACTGTCATACAGAAAGAGAGATCGTAACATTGTGAATTGTTTGTTTGTAGATTTTGAAATCGACAAACGCTAGTCTGAAGGTTAGCAAAATAAAAGCTGTTTGAAAATATATTTAATTATTTTTTATTGTAAATGGCAACAAGGTGCCCAAATAATAGAAGTATGTACAAAGATAGCTGTCAAAGTTGCGTTTCATAGTTATTATTCCATAAGTAACTTATTAACATAAGAATAAAGTAATTACTATTTTATAGGTCTATGAACGTACCGTTCCTTATTTGAATTTTCATGTCTTCGCATTTTTCAGCTATGAATCTCCCTATCTATCTATCTATCTATATATATATATAAAAATGAATGTTTGTCTGTATGTATGTATGTCTGTATGTACTCAATGAACTCAAAAACTACTGGACCGATTAATATGAAAATTGTTATGTATATGTATTTTTCCACGGAGAAGGTTTGTATGATATGCTCATTGATGTCACTCGCCACCAGGTGGCGCTGCAGACTAGCAACTTCTGCCCCTTCAACCGATTGTCATGAAAATTGGTATTTATATGTATTTTTCCACGGAAAAGGTTTGTATGATATGCTCACTGATGCCACTCGCCACCAGGTGGCGCTGCAGACTAGCAACTTCTGTCTCGTTCAACCGATTGTCATGAAAATTGGTATGTATATGTATTTTTCCACGGAAAAGGTTTATATGATATTGTTACGTTCTAGGGGTTCAAAATAAAATCACTGCTGAACGAAAATGTCTAATTTATTTACACACTACAAACTAAACGAATTATAACTAAATAACTAAACTAACACACTAATTTATGTACAGCAATTAACTTCGATTTATATTCACTATTTATTTTCACTTCGCAGATCGCTCGAATATTTAGACTCTCGCTGTTAACTTTTCAACTTCCCGTGGGTCGTGGCTCTCCGCTTATATACCTGTCCACTGTTTCCAGAACGTGCTTCGGTAACAGTTTCTCGTCGCGCGTAGAAGGAAAGGAATTATTCTCGATCGTACGCGTAGTCACCAGACTTCCGGGAATCAGTTGTTTACCTAGCGCTATCAGGGCGACAGAGGCGTACTAAGGAAGGTCTCGCTCGTTACACTGCCCCCTCCTTAAGACGTTCGGTCCCCGAACACCTTGGTTGGTATGTCTGAACCTACAGGTATCTCCCTTTCTGCAGCTCCCTTGCTTTTCGAAATAGCAATCCACAGTCTTCTCCTTCATTGTGTTTCCGCTCGGGTTGAAAATGCACACGAGAATCTCTATTCCTGTCTTATGGAAAAGCACCTCGAGCATGTTCCGGACGACTCTCCAGTTGAGTTGATCTAGACCACAACCCAACTTAGGCACAGCCAGCTTCTTTACTTCCAACCTGGTGAGTTCGTTTCTTAGGTTCAGCAAGGCATTCCACATACTTCTATAGCTAGGCTTGTGATCGGAAAACCTCTTAGTCACCATGTAGAAGAGGTGACGATGACCGTCAGTGAGACTTAGAATTTTTCCGGGATGGGGCTGTTGTCTGGAGAGCTCAGATACACGGCCAAACTTCTTCCTGAAGACTAATGCTATTCCCCTGGACATACGCAGATCTTCGGCGACACAATGGGCTAGGGAATAATCTCCAGGCACAGAGAAGAGGTCCTGCTGCTGCTCGATGGTAACTCCGAATCGTGCCTTTCCAGTTCCACCATAGTTCTCCATGAACTGGTCGAAACTCATCTCAACATGCTCTGGGCTGGTCGTCCTTCTCAGATGGGTCTCGTCTTGTTCGTCGTAGTCCGCCTCGTATTTCGCCAACCGATTTACATGGACCACGCGCCTCTTGTCCCTTGGTAGTTTTTGTATACGGTACACTACATCATTGATCCTCTTTACCACTCTGTATGGACCCTCCCAATTCCTCTGTAGCTTAGGTGATAATCCTCTCTTCTTCTGGGGGTTGTACAGCCAGACCAAATCTCCAGCGTTAAAACCACCTTCTGTAGCTTTGCTGTCATAACGGGTCTTCATTCGGTCACTAGCAATTTGTATGTTTTGTCGGACCTTTTCATGAATGTAGTGTAGCCTGCCCCTCAATGTGCTCACGTAGTCCTCACCAGCTATCTCTGTTCCGGGCTTACAACCAAACTCTAGGTCACAGGGTAATCTTATTTCCCGGCCGAACATGACACAAGCTGGTGTCTCTCTAGTAGACTCCTGTACGGCTGATCTGTAGGCCATGGTGAACAGATGAAGGTATCGGTCCCAGTCTCTTTGATGGTCAGAGACCACTTTAGCCAAATATTTTCCCACAGTTTTATTCATTCTTTCGACTAGGCCATCTGACTGTGGGTGAAGAGGTGTTGTCCTGGTCTTCTTGACTCCGAGTATTTCACAAATGCTCTGGAATAGGCCAGACTCGAAATTTCGTCCCTGATCAGAATGTAGCTCCAGTGGCACTCCAAACCGACTAAACATCTCTTTTATCAGCACGTCTGCCACTGTCGAGGCCTCTTGGTTTGGGATTGCATGTGCTTCAACCCATTTGGTAAAGTAATCCGACGCCACCAATATGTACTTGTTCCCATCGTCGGTCTCTGGGAATGGGCCTGCGATGTCTATAGCAACTCTTTCCATAGGACTGCCTACGTTATACTGATTCATTGGCGCTCGTCGTTTTCCTCTTGGGCCATTCGTTGAAACACACAGTCTACATTTTCGGCACCAGTCCTTGACGTCTTCTTTGGAGTTGACCCAGTAAATACGTTCTCTGACTTTTTCCAACGTTTTCTTGATGCCGAAGTGTCCACCGGAGGTTCCATTATGAAGTTTCTCCAATACTTCTGTCGTCCGACTCCGGGGAATTATCAGCTGAGTCCTAGCTGCAGTACCCTCATCATTCTCGACGGACCTCTTCAACAATCCATCCTCTAAAATGATGGAGTCCCACTGCGCCCAGTAGGACTTGACCCTAGGACTCAGGTGACTCACTTCTTCCCATCTTGGTCTCTGTCCTTTTGCTTTCCAGTCAAGCAACATCTTTAGTTCGGTGTCATCTTCTTGGTCTCGCTTCAGGGATTCTGGCAGCCAATCCAGATCCACTACGGTTGTTCTTAAACAGAATTCCTTCTCTTCTGCTTTGCTGCAGTGTTTGCAGTCGGAAGTACAAGGTCTCCTAGATAATGCGTCAGCGTTGCCATGTGACTTTCCGGCCCGGTGTTCCACAGAAAAATGATATTCCTGCAGCCTTTCTATCCATCTCGCAACCTGACCTTCTGGGTTCTTGAATTGTAGAAGCCACTTCAGAGCAGCATGATCTGTTCTTAGAAGGAATTCGCGACCGTACAAGTATTTATAAAAATGTTCCATGGACTTGACTGCGGCGAGAAGTTCTCTCCTCGTAACACAATAGTTACGCTCAGGCTTCGACAGGACCTTGCTGAAATATCCTATAACTTTCTCTTGGCCATTCTGAATTTAGGATAATATGCCTCCTATGGCCGTGTTGCTTGCGTCCGTGTCCAATATAAACCTTCCACTGGTCTGAGGATAACTTAATATAGGAGCTGTTGTTAGTGCTTGCTTCAGTCGATTGAAAGCATCCTCGCATTCAGTATCCCATTTGAAGTCCCTTCCATCTTCCGTCAGTCTTGTTAGAGGCTTCGCGATGTCAGCAAATCCCAAGACGAACTTCCTGTAGTATGTGCACAAGCCAAGAAAACTCCTTACTTGGTGCTTGTCCTGTGGTACTGGCCATTCTCGTACAACCTTAACTTTATCTGGGTCAGCACTAATGCCATCTGCAGATACTACATGTCCTAGATATTTCACTTCTTTCCTAAAGAGGTGGCACTTCTTTGGACTGAGTCTTAAATTTGCAGTGCGTAGCCTTTCAAGGACTTCTCTTAAATTTTCCAAGTGTTCGTCAAATGTCCGGCCAAATACTATGACATCGTCCAAATAAACTAGGCACGACTTCCATGACAATCCTCGAAGAATGGTTTCCATTAATCGCTCGAAAGTTGCAGGTGCGTTACAGAGGCCAAATGGCATTACTGTGAACTGCCACAATCCTGTCCCAATAGTAAAAGCTGTTTTCTCTTTGTCTTTGGGATCTAATTCCACCTGCCAATACCCACTCTTCAAATCCAGCGTGGAGAACCATTTCGAGCCAGAAAGCGTGTCCAAAGTGTCGTCAATCCTTGGAATGGGGTAGCAATCCTTCTTGGTGACGTCGTTTAAACGACGATAGTCGACACAAAATCTGGTGCTGCCATCTTTCTTCTTCACCAAAACCACAGGTGATGACCAAGGACTATCAGATTGCTCTATTATTCCTTGTTCGTGCATGTCCTTGATTATATTTTCTGCTTCTTCTCTCTTTGCTATGGGAAGCCTTCGCGGTTGTTGGCGAATGGGATCTGAACTTCCGGTATTGATAGAATGCTTCACAACATTCGTCCTACCCATCTGAGTGTTGTCCATAGCAAAAACGTCACTGTATTCATGAATCAGTTTCTTCACCTTGCTAATATGTTCTGGTGCAAGTTCTGTGCAGGAAGAAGCCAATGTCTCAAATAATTTTTTCGAACTCTTCTCGCTTCTTGGTAGCGGGTTCTTCACATCCTGAACGCTTCCTGTCACACAAAGCACAGAACAGCTTTCTCCCAGGATCGTACCTTTCTTCAAGATCACAGGGTACATGTTGGTGTTCAACATTCTCACAGGAACTTCGTTTCCGCCTCTCACCAAGGTTTTTCCGACTAACAGTCCTTTCCCGAGGTTACTCTCACTGGCTGGTTCGATGAGTCTTATACAGCTACCTCGAAGGTCTTTATCTAAATACCCCTTCACTATGGTTTCCGCCTGTCCACGTAGGTGAACATCTTCGCTGAGTAAGACTCGAGTCGTGATATCTTCACATCCCAGGAATGGAATTTCCAGACTTCCGATCCTCAGAACATCGTTTCTCATATCCATCTGGAAGCCATAACCCTTAATGACATCCATTCCCAAGATGACTTCCTCCATGATATCTGCCACCAGCACCTCATGTTCGAGAGACCTGTCCCCAATGTTGATGACGATCCTTTTCTTTCCATGTGTTGGCACGTCTTCTCCAGTTGCAGTCCGTAAACGAACCATCGCTGGTAAGGTTTTTCCATTTCCTTCAACTACACTCGGCTTAACTATAGTTCGGGTTGCGCCAGTGTCGACTAACATTTTTACGGACCTTCCATTAATTTTACCGTCGACATAAACACTTGAAGAGATGGCCTGAATTACAACTTCAGGGGCATTGTCGTGGCGGGTCGGTTTATGCCCCTTCTTGCCAACCCGCTTTAGTTTTCCTGTTCTTGCCGTTGTGGTTTAACCGGCTTCTTGCAATTACGCCGAATGTGTCCTCTTTCGCCGCAGTTCCAGCATCTTGGTCCACCATTACGTTTCTCCTGGAGAACTCGGCGAACTACGTCTTCAATACTCTCGTCGCAGACTGGTGAATCATCAAGCTGTCTCACTTTGCTCTGTCCTCTGTGCGAAGCTTGTTTAGCAGCTTCAAATTCTAGGGCATGGGCCAGGGCGTCATCTAAGGTTTTGGGCCGGGCCAACCGCAACGTCTGCTGAGTCTCCGTGTCTCTCAACCCATCGACGAAGGTCTGGACAGCAAGTTGTTCTAGGAAGCTGTCCGGTGCTGAAGGATAGGCCAGCCTTACCAACCTTGCTATGTCTGCTTCGAATTCCTGCAAGGTTTCTGCACTCTTCTGATGGCGACTCTTGATTTGTGCGTGATACACTTGTTGGAGATGTGCATCACCATATCTCATTTGCAGTCTACTTGTCAGAGTCTTATAATCACCTTGTTGACTCACAGGAATGGTTTGAAGGATATTCAGTGCGTCCCCTCTTAATGCAACAATTAAAGCAGTTGCTTTCTCTTCATCGTCCCAGCAGTTGGCGTTGGCTGCTGCTTCAAATTGTTTCTGGTATGTGCTCCAGGGTGTTTTGCCATCAAAAGTTGGAGGTTTGATCTTTGTTCGGCCTGGCTCACCCCGTTCTCCCAGCTTAACCGAACAATATTTGCTGAAGTTCTTACTCAATCGCTCTTCCATGGTTTTCACCTGTTCTTCCAATTTTACCTGCATTTCTTCCTCCATATTAACCAATCTGCCTTCAATGTTTCCAACCCTGTCTTCAAATTTTCCAATTTTATCGTTCACGTTCCCCATCTCGTCTTTTACGTTTCCCATTTCGTCTTTTACGCTTCCAATTTCGTCTTTTACGCTTCCAATCTCATTTTCCAGTTTGGAGTAATTATTCTTCAACTCATTTTCGATGAATGTCAATTTATCTCCCAAATTATCTTCCATTTTCTTAGTGTTTTCTTCCATTTTATTCTCCATTTTCTGGGTGTTTTCTTCCATTATCTTTCTAGTATTTTCTTCCATTTTATTTGTGTTTTCGTCCATTTTATTTTCCATTTTCCTAATATTTTCCTCCATTTTATTTGTGTTTTCCTCCATTTTCAAGCTCATTTTTTCAAGGGCTTGCTTGAAAAATTCCATTGTCGCTTGATCCATTTTCTTCGTCTGTGATCTCGTAACTGGCATACAAAATATTCACTAATGAACTTCACAATTTAAATTAACACAGCAGTTCAATTTACCCCACACCTGACACCAATTGTTACGTTCTAGGGGTTCAAAATAAAATCACTGCTGAACGAAAATGTCTAATTTATTTACACACTACAAACTAAACGAATTATAACTAAATAACTAAACTAACACACTAATTTATGTACAGCAATTAACTTCGATTTATATTCACTATTTATTTTCACTTCGCAGATCGCTCGAATATTTAGACTCTCGCTGTTAACTTTTCAACTTCCCGTGGGTCGTGGCTCTCCGCTTATATACCTGTCCACTGTTTCCAGAACGTGCTTCGGTAACAGTTTCTCGTCGCGCGTAGAAGGAAAGGAATTATTCTCGATCGTACGCGTAGTCACCAGACTTCCGGGAATCAGTTGTTTACCTAGCGCTATCAGGGCGACAGAGGCGTACTAAGGAAGGTCTCGCTCGTTACAATATGCTCATTGATGCCACTCGCCACCAGGTGGCGCTGCAGAGTAGCAACTTCTGTCCCGTTCAACCAATTGTCATGGAAATTGGTATGTATATGTATTTTTCCACGGAGAAGGTTTGTATGATATGCTCATTAATGCCACTCGCCACCAGGTGGCGCTGCAGAATAGCAACTTCTGTCCCGTTCTTTCCTTCTCTATCTCTTCTTCTCTTTTATTTTCCTTGGATTTATTTTAGTTGCTGGCGTAGCAACGCGCGCCGTGTGCAGCTAGTCCTTTATATTAGTTATAGCAATTAAAAATAATGTTCTCGAATTCTTATCTACGAAGAAGTTCTTTAATTCTTCCGATTAAAAAAGCGTAAATACTTATGAGCAAAAATACAAATTAGAATATTATTGGGAAATAATAGAGAAGGAATATGCTTTAATATATAAAAGGATATGAAGAGTGGATATTGATCTTTAAAAAGAGAGAATCTATATCTAATGCAAGAGCAATTTAATATCCATTTTAGTCCTAACTAATAAATTAAATCGATAGCACACAGCCTTATCATTTACTTCTTATAGAGGAGGCGGTGCAGCCCACTAAAGTATAGTCTATCCAATCTAAATGTGAAAATTTGTTTTCTTTGGCGGTTTTTAAGTGCCTTTGATGACATTTCCGACCATTGGCGTGGAATTAAATAAAAAGGGTTCATAAATTTTTATTAATTTTTGTTTTAAATTTCAAAAGAAAAACGGTTTTTGTATATTTGTAAATTTTGTATCAATTTGAAAATTGTCAAATAACAAATTAATTCTTTCAAATTAAAACTTGTTAATTTTAGTTATTAATAAGAACATTTAACTCATTATTCAAATAGTACATAACTCATAATATTTTTATAACAATTGTGTACAAATAATACTCATTTTGTCAGACAATCTTAAAAGATTGTCTGTCCAGCAAGGACCACGAGGAGGTATGAGCCTTCCTTGCCTGGAAAGGAAAGGGTTGGGTATGTTAGTAAGAATATAAAATTAGTTTGTTTTTGAAAACAAGTTTTCAAGATACATCACTATAGCTGTAAAGGAAATTGGTTGGAATGACTAACAAGAATTGTCAGAGTCTTCTGAAGTAGAATCGTTTCCAGGTTGAATAACTAATGGTGCTATTGGCGGTAGAACAGGATATTCCTTTTCTATGTTTATAACATGTGCTTCACAATTTTTCCATACATCGCTATTAATGCCACTAATTACCTCTCGAATATTATCAAGAACAACTGCGCTTAAGGTTGGTGACTGATTATATTTTCGTAAACGTTTCTTTACAGCACTCCAAACCATTTCGATTGGATTAAAAATACAGTAGTATGGAGGTAAACGCAAAAGGGTATGACCATGTCTGCTGCAAATGGTGTCAATGACGTATTCATTTTTAAAATTCTGACTTTTGATCATTCTTATTAATTCCTTCTTTACTGGCACCTTTTTAGGAACATTGATATTTTTGATTGCCACAAATCTTAAAATTTCATCCTTTTTTGTGTTGGTATTAGGTATTTTGTTTAATATGCGGGAATGATACGACGCATTGTCCATAACAATTACTGAATTCGGCGATATGTTAGGCAAGAGCTGTTCGACAAACCACTTTTCAAATAAATCGGCTGTCATATCTTCGTGATAATCGGCAGAAGACTATGTTATATTTTTGGCCGACAATAGCAACGCATTAGTTACAAAACCATCTTTGCTTCCGGCATGAAGAATAATAACACGTTGTCCTCTTGAACACGGTGCATTTAAAGCACAATTGTTTGTGTTATCAACCCAGCCGTACTTGACAACATCATGCGTATCGAACCAGGTTTCGTCTAAATAAATTATATTTCTGTTTAAGTTGCGATATTCTTTTATTTTGCACAAATACCCTTGTCTAAGTTCTACGATACGCTTAGATTCCATTATTATCATCCGATTATCTAGTTTCTTATATTTAAATCCACAACTCAACAAAACCTCGCGCAGTGTTTCCAAACTTGCATAATTATATTCAGGAAAATCTCTCAATTTCTCACGAATCATTTCTAAAGTAGGCACTTTATTTTCTTTGTAAAAGTTATAAACTGTTCGTTGAATAACGTCCTTTGCAGCAGTGTCAACCCTACCCAATTTTTTATTTGGTCGCTTTCGTTTTAAAGAATGATCCATAACAGTTCCTAATTTAACAATTTTATATATCGTCGTATTCCCGATTCGTGTTAATTCATGAATTCTCGAAACAATCGCAGTGTCAGTCATTCCACCATTTTCTTTTTTCAAACAATGATACATATTTAAAACAACGCGTTGACATTGAACGTGTAAATCTCTGTGTTTTAATTTGAGACTGTCATTAATATAATTATCATCTATTAATAATTGCGACGATGATGGATCTTGATCACCCGTTTCAAATGGTCGCCAAAACGCCATAGATTTATAAATAATTTCTTACCAATTTCTCCAATAAACACACCGACGCTACTGTAACTAGTTTTAAAATGAAACAATTATGCAGGTTCAGAAGTCGAACCACTCGCTAAAACTCGTTCCATGCCGATTTCCATTTCGGTACAGAGTGGCTCTGCTAAATCAACTCCGAAATTTAACTACATTTACGTTACTACCATGGTCGGTTCCTATTAGCGACTCTCCTGTATGTTTAGAAACAGATCTTGTCGGTACATAGTCTTAGAAAGGCGTCGGCATTTCTTAACATCTATATCTAAGGAGCCGACAAAAATATTAAAAAGCAGGGTGCTATAACTCAATGTTGCCATCACTCTAAAATATATCTAAGTATAGGTAAGTAATATATACAAAACTGATTTCATTAGTGAAAACTGTTTAAATATGAAGAAGCTAGTTAATTAATTTAAGTATATATTTTGTAAGAAGATTTTTATATTATCTTTCTAAGAGTCATTGATGAACAATTGAATAGTAAAGTAGAGAAAACATTTTCAAAATATATAAACTTAGGAATATTCAGAAATATATCTGGCAACATAGATTTGAAAGTCGGGTCCTTTGTTGGGGTTGGTAGGCGTGGTTGTCTTTTCACATTGATATTAGTTAAACTATAACTATTGATTTTTCCAACGATATTGTTTACTTTAATCAACGAACAGAACTTTGGCAAACTCCCAAAAAGTTGGCACTGATAAAAAAATATAGCTATTGCATTGATTAAATGTCTTCTTCACGGTTTTAGGTTCTTGTTTGGAACTTTTCTGCTGTAAAATAATACAATAGGTTATAAAAAAAAAGTAATTGTAAATTTCGTTACGGTTATTAAAACAATAATTTAGTTGTTTAAGTTGATAGTTAGTATAAAAACTAGAAAAAAATGTCAACTTTTGTACCTACTAAACGTGGTAGGTAGGCGTAACTTAAAATAAAATGATAATAATTATAAATATGTCATTGAATATAATGTATAGAAAACGAAATAATTTTTGTTTCGAAACAAGGTAAGGTTTTTCCTAGATAAGATTTAATCATGTTTATTTATAAATTATACTTCTTTAATAAAACCTAGTTAGAATCTGTGGTTTTACCAAGTTTTTAATATTTTCTTACCATCTTTCCTATTAAAAAAATTATGTGTTCGACGTTAAGCAGTATTTTAGCAAATGATTTTGTTCATTTTTTATCACCATTTCTTTTATTTTTCACTATTTCACGTGTTTTTAACTTTTTATAATGTTTACTAATTCGTATGTTTTCGATTTTATTTGTAACTTTTTACCACAATATTTTTTTGATACACATTTTAGAAACTAAAATTTTATAAACAGAGGGCAAACTGAAATTTTGAGAGATAGCTCGTTATTTGTTACAGAAAATAAAAATAAACAAAGGTAAATAATTTTTTACCAGATTTACAGTTTAATTATTGATTAATTATTTAAGTAAAAAAATTTTAATTTTGAATTTAAAAAACTTTTAAGATCAACATTGTATAGAAAAAAAAATTGTCTTCTATTTTCCATTCTCGACCCTATGCCTTTGAACCATCGGTGTACCAAATTAACTCCCCTTGAATTGAGGGGCAATTTATTAATTAAGGAATTTAGAGATTTGCAATTGGCAAATAAATTTGATTTTGATTATTGTAGATTATTCCTACTATAAAATAAAATATTTTTAAAAAGTTCCTAGTAATATTTTAAAGGTTTTTCAAATGAGCTCAAAATTTGTTATTACACAAAAAATATGCAGTTATTAGTTTAATTTTATGTTAAAAGGATGGTACATTCTTCAAAAATTCAATATTTAGAATACCTATATTCCAATACGAAATATCTTACATTTTGAATACTTTGTATTATTATATATAACATTTCTAAAAAAAAGATTAAATGTTACAAATGCATATATTATAATAAATATAGTTTAAAAATAGTTCATTTTAAACTTACTTCTCATTCATAGTAAAGATATAATTATAAACTCACTTTACCAGTACCTATTGCATGAGTAAAACCATTATCTTTTAATCTGCATTTAATTTTTGTAAATTTGTTAAAATTTAATGTTAATTATAACGTTTTGAACACAACGCACGCGACTTACCTAAAGTATCAATATATATATATATAAAAATGAATGTTTGTCTGTATCTATGTATGTCTGTATGTACTCAATGGACTCAAAAACTACTGGACCGATTATTATGAAAATTGGTATGTATATGTATTTTGCCACGGAGAAGGTTTGTATGATATGCTCATTGATGCCAATCGCCACCAGGTGGCGCTGCAGACTAGCAACTTCTGTCCCGTTCAACGGATTGTCATGAAAATTGGTATGTATATGTATTTTTCCACGGAAAAGGTTTTTATGATATGCTCACTGATGCCACTCGCCACCAGGTGGCGCTGCAGACTAGCAACTTCTGTCCCGTTCAACCGATTGTCATGAAAATTGGTATGTGTATGTATTTTTCCACAGAGAAGTTTTGTATGATATGCTCATTGATGCCACTCGCCACCAGGTGGCGCTGCAGAGTAGCAACTTCTGTCCCGTTCAACCGATTGTCATGAAAATTGGTATGTATATATATTTTTCCTCGGAGAACGTTTGTATGATATGCTCATTGATGCCACTCGCCACCAGGTGGCGCTACAGAGTAGCAACTTCTGCCCCGTTTAACCGATTGTCATGAAAATATCAGTATGATGATGTTTTTTAAATAGGTAAGATGAATATTATATTGGCATTAATGGAAGTTACCACCAGGTGGCTCTTCTATGTATCAAATTCAATACTGATTAATAGATATCTATACGAATTCGTATAAATATAAGTTCGAAAAATATAGATTTTTGGTGCGATAAGTATAACCAAACTATAAACTTTCTTTCCTTCTCCATCTCTTCTTCTCTCTTATTTTTCTTAAATTTATTTTAGTTGTTGGTGTAGCAACGCGCGCCGGGTACAGCTAGTTTTTAATAATTAAGATACTTCGCTTAATTTTACTCGTAAAAAATAGTAGTTTACGTAAGAAGTCCTGAAAGTGGTCTTTTACTGGACGAGTAGGCAAATTGCATAGGCGAGCCCTGCAAGCCTGCGAGTCCACTTTTGGGACGTATTACGTAAAATATTTTTTTTAAACGGGCATTGTTCTACCATAAACTTCATATTATTCAGTTTACATTTTTATAACAAAAACTCTTTATTTTAACATTTTTTTTTAACAAACCTTGCTTGGGTGGCCGCCTTAACAATTTCATCTGGTATAATTTCATCTTCCATTAATTCACAATCAAATGCATCATTTTAAATATCCATTTTATAATAAATTTCACGTTTTCAACTAAACGTCAAAATATGTGAAGTTATTTTATAGTTTTAAATATATACAAAACTCGGTTACCATAGATTTGACCGCTATCTTAGACTAACTATTTTACCGGACTCATTTTTATTTTCTGGCCTTGTCCGACAAAATGAGATTTTCTGACCTAAAAATAAACCGGAAAGTATTAATTTCTGGCCGGTTTCAAAAAATATTTTTAGTTTAAAATTTGTCTATCTATTGTTTTTTATTGTTAATAACAATTGCAAATCTTGCGGAAATATGATTACTTTGATATTTTTTATAACACATAACGAGTCATTGATCTAAATTTTATTTACTTTATTTTTTATGTAATTTGTGTTATTGAACCAAATGCATTTTAATGTTAACAAAATTAGTATAATAAAGACAGTAAATTTACATTTTATTTTAATTTCTATTTACCAATATGTGCGATATTTTACAATTTAAGATGTCGAAAAGTAGAAAATCTGTTTTTTTATGTTTTTTTGTCTTCAAGATATGGAAACTCGATATTGTATTATTACATGTATTCAAAACATATAGTTTGTTTATTGTAAATTTTAATTAATCATAGGTATTAAAAGGGCCGGATTTGAGTTTCTTGAAGCCCGACAAGTCTTTGAGTCATTTATAAAATAACTAGCGGCCGCCCGCGACTTTATCCGCGTGAACTTTAGTTTTTTGCCACCGAATTTCATACAAATTTTCAACCCCAATTTTAAATCCGTAGAAGTGAAATTTAAATAAGTCATTTCTTAGTACACCACTACGTAATAAAAAAGATATTCTCGAATTTTCAAGACTCTACGCGTCTATCGACAGTGTCATGTCGGCCAGCAGCAGCGTGCTACCGCCTCACCGCTCCACACACCCCGAACATTAAAGCGCGAGTGATATTAGACTATTATTATTTTAAAACTATAAAAACTTGCATCCTAAATGCATGCAAAATCTCAGCCCGATTGGTTTAAAATTGACAAAGTTTCATACAAACTTTCATCGCCTATTTTATCCCCGTAGGGGTGGAATTTATCAAAATCCTTTTTTAGGGGATGCCTACGTTATAGAAGCTATATGCACGCAAAACTCAGCCCGATCGGTTTAAAATTGACAAAGTTTCATACAAACTTTCATCCCCTATTTTATCCCCTTTGGGGTGGAATTAATCAAAATCCTTTCTTAGCGGGTGCCTACGTTATGACATCTACCTGCATGCCAAATTTCAGCCCCATCCGTCCAGCGGTTTGGGCTGTGCGATGTGCGTTGATAGATCACTATGTCAGTCAGTCACCTTTGAGTTTTATATAAGTATATAAAGATAATAAATTATTAAAAAAAAGTTTTTAAAATAATTTATTTTTTAAGTAGATTACCGCGTTAACGAATGAAACTTTGCGAACCTCTTTTCGATGAAAAATCATTGATGATTTCGCTGAAATCTATCTCAGGAGAAAATTATTTTCAATACAAAGTAGAACTAACTTCGATAACTTATGTGAAAATAAAAGAACTGTTTAGATTGGTATTTTTCCTAGTATTTTTTATATAAATATATCAAAGTGTCCATCGCTTGTCGGTGATTAAGAAACCCTTATCTCTAACGAACGCCTTCGTATGCATGCAATTTTTCAGTAAATGAAACATACAGTTGATTCATTATTGGGAAAACCAGAATATATTAAGTTTCTCTTTTAATGAGATATTTTCATGTACTCCAGCGGATTCAACTTCACGCTTTGTTTTCCTTGCGTGAATATATTTATGGTCATAAGTATTTGTTTATTCTTCGTATTTATCAAAATTGTCTCCTTTGTACTTACCAAAATTGTCACTACTGTATTCGACGAAGATTTTAACAACTCCAATGCTCTCACAATATTTTCGGGTCCTGTTAAATCTTGTTTGCTGCAGTGTATAGCTCCAAAATGTTTCAAAAAATGGCCATTAAAGCGGTTTCTATATACACCACTCATCTAAAAGATGTGTTGTTCCATTTCTTACGATTAAAGTCTACTTCTTATCATATGTTAGTTAAAGGGTCTTGGACAGCTCTACCTCTACATGACCAAGTTTTTTAAAATATGTTACTGTTTACTTGTTTAGTTGCTGTGTTTCCAACCAATTTGAAAAAGTGATCATAAATTGATACAAACGCTGATAAATATTTTTTCTGTAAAGACCCTGCATCACTTTTTATTTGCTACTCATGTTTGCACAGAGATCAAATAAAAAAAAGAATTATAGTATAATGTAAAACTTGCTGACCGGTTGAAATTGGGATATTTTTTATTTTTTTGTAGAGACTCTGGGCCTATCGTCCCCCAAAATCCGGCCCTGAGTATTAAGGATAACTTCAAATTTAAAATTACAACTTAATAATTCTCTATTTACTTTAATTGTTAGTTATTGCGTACTTTATAGTACAAATTATAAAATACAGTTTTGCTTTTACGTCTGCCTGCCTCATAAATACTTATACTTTAATACTAATGCAAATCATTTAATATACTTTTATTAGTGGTGTGTACTATTTATATTACTGATAAAAGTAAAAATTAGATAATTTTTTATTCCACAAAAGTATTTTTATTTCCTTGTTTAATAAAATTTCTAGACTGATATTCATAAGGTTACTTAACACACAGGGTCTAAGAAAATTAAAAAACAAATAAATCACATAAAAAAATTAGTTAACAAGTTCTAATGACAATATCATTTAACAAGAGTCGATGACAATTATTTATTGTGAAAGTAACGTTTTCTATATTTCCTAGCTATTTTATCAAATTAAAATATGTAGATTAATATCTTCTGGAATCTGGATCTGGAAATTTGGGGAGGAGCGAGCTAGTGCTCAGCCAGCACTGAGGCCACATATGACCCATTGTGCATCATCCCGTGTGTAGGGATATCCTCACCTCAGGCTGTCACCAGGCCTAGTGATTTAAAATAGGAGATGAGGCTCCCGAGGGGTATCTCCCTGACATCGGCTGGTGTAAGCCAGTACTCGCCCAACACGGATCTTCTGATTTCAGAAAAAGCGGAGCAGTCATACATTATGTGTTCTACTGTTTCCTCTTCTTGTTCGCAGCCTCTGCATAGCGGCGATTCTGTTAATTTCATCCTAGGTAAAGAGATGTTGTCGCAATTGGCAGTTACCTGTCAAGATTCCCACAGCTGTTCGGAGATTTTGTCTGGTCAATGCCTTAAATTTTTTTGCTGTTTCCTCGCCAGGATGAGGTAATAACTCTCTGGCCAGTCTACAGTTCGTAGTTTCATCCCAGCATTGTATAAAGTTTTGGTGAGAGTGCTGTTTGATAAGGTCCACGACTGCGGACAATGGTAGTTTGGTAGATGGGCGAGGGCTAACATATTTGTAGCCCGCAGCCCTCCTTGCTAAATTGTTCGCAATGCGGTTGCCTTTAGAGTTCCCATGTCCTTTGATCCAGCTGAGAGTGACCACGTTATTCTGGCTGGCCTCAGTTAGAGATTGGTGACATTCTAGTACTAAACTTGAAGTGAAACGTGGTCTATTCAAGGTCAGTAGTGCTTGTCGGCAGTCTGTGTATATATTTATATTCCTGCCTGTGATGTTTCTATTGATTAATTCTTTTGCAGCTATGGTTATGCCTGTGAGTTCTGACTGAACCACACTTGACAAGCCATCTATAGCCCATTTTATTTTTAGGTTTAAGGATCTAGACTCTAGAGTAAATTCCACATCCCACACCTTGCTTTGTTTTTGATCCATCCGTATATACGCTCAGAGCGTTCACTACGTTGGGGTCTTGTTTGTTAATATTTTGTAGGGTTTGTCAAAGACAAATCTTGGTGCGACGGCATCCGTGTCTGCCTGTAAGAGTGGTATCACCTTTATCGATTCCCTCCACAGACTGTCCCTATGGGTGCCAGTCCCTACAGTGGGTTCGATACCAACCGTGCGAAGGCGTACCATGGTCATCAATGCGACCTCCTTAACAAATATATCAAGGGGGTGAGACCGAGTATGACTTCCATTGCGCTGGTCGGTGTGCTTCGCATGGCTCCTGTTACGAGAAGGCATGCTGATCTTTGGATTTGGTTTAATTTTTTGATAGCTGGGATAATACCCAGGTCTGTCCTATGGTTCGGCGGCATGGCTCATAAGATATAAATGCTTTTTTAACTATGCTTTCTATGTGTGAGTTTCACGTCAGCTTGCTGTCAAGGGCAACACCTAAGTATTTCATTTCTGTAGCAAAGCTTAATTTAACGTTGAAAAGACTGGGTGCGTTTAACCCTTAATTATTTTCCTAACAAAAAAAAAAACAATTTCTTAAAGTCTTTCAAAAATGTATTGCCAATAAATAAAATTATTTCAATAAAGCATAAAGGAATTTGTTAAAGTCAAATAAAGGTTATTCAAAATTAAATTACCAGGTTAACCAATGAAAAGTCTTTGATGAAATCCATCTCCCTTACTAATAATTCAGTAGGGATAACCTCAATAGCCAGTTATGTTCCGTCGTTGTTCGGAATCTTTCTTTATAATTTTCATTTTTAAAAACGAAAGCTGTATGCAGTGAAATTCGAGAACATTAAAATCAAATACATTTTTAGTGTGATTTCAGTTTTCGGGAAGGTAACTGTGAAATTTAGATTTTCAAGAGTGCGATAATAAAACAGTTTCTTGAATTGGTCTTTTTCGTAGAATTTTTTTATATACGTCTATCTAAAAAAGAAATTAAACCAACTTATTACCAAGCCTGGGTTCTAAATTGTCTTAGTAAACGTTTATCAATTCATCTTCAGCAGCATTTAAATTTGCAACGTCCATCTGATCATTCTGATCTATGTGATTGAGAAATCTAAATCTTGAACCAACAGCTTCGTAGTCGTATCTACAGTACACAGATTGTAACGATGTCGGTGAGAAAATCACTGTATGCGCAGAACTGGAGTCGAAGTCCGACAGAGAAGGTATTCAGAAAAAGTAGATGCAAGTTACGCTCGAACTTCGATACAATAGGCTAGGGATATATTAAGGGATAATAATTGTTGTAGTTATGGGTGCTGGGATATTAAAATAATGAATTAATATCAATTATCAATCGTTTATTCTCACTTTCGTTATTAACGTTATTATTGTCAATATGTTGACGATCACAGTAATATTGGTTATTTTTAAGTAAGATATTTAAAAGATAAGGAAATGATTTTTGTGGGTGACTAGTAGAAGGAAAACAAAAATAAAGATTTGATTAAAATATAATATTTACCAAACAATAGATATTTATAATTTCATTAAAATGCAATTAAGAGACTTCCATTTTAAAAGATCCTACTTGGAATTTCAAATTACAGGTAAGTAGGTATTTAACGTTTCAAATTAAGTAAGTATTTAAATTTAAAAACGTAATATTGACTATGGGAATTTAAATTTTAATAATAATTAGTAATTCGTCGAAAAAATAATAATAACAAAAGATATTCTAAAATACACGATCTTTTATATGATGATAAGGTAACATAAGATTTGAAAAATTGTCCTGCACAGTTTTGGTCATATATGAATAATATGCGCAAAATCTCTTCTATTCCCAGTTCAATGTCATTTGAAGGAACTTCAATGAATGATCCCCAACAGATCGTAAATGCCTTTGCAACCTTTTTCAACTCTGCTTTTATTAAGTCAACGGATTTTGATCCCAACGATATTCCCGTGACTAATGCTCCTTTACTAGTAGATAGGGTTATAACTGAGGAAGAAGTTGTTAAAGCACTAAGAAAATGCAAACCAAAAATGACCACGGGTCCTGATGGTATTCCCTCATTTTTGTTGAAGGATTGTGCGATTGTGTTAGCTAAACCATTGACAATTATTTTCAATTTGGCTTTAAAAAACCCTCTGCTTTCCTGATATTTGGAAGGAATCTAAAATTTGTCCTGTGTTTAAAAAAGATGACAGATCGGTTATTGATAACTACAGACCAATAACTATCTTGTGTAACTTTAGCAAGGTTTTTGAAAGGGTTATATATGATCAAATTTACTCTCACATAAGTTCCCAAATCACTGAACACCAACACGGTTTTATCAGAGGTAGATCCACTTTGAGCAATTTAACCTACATAACTCAATTTATTTCTCACGCCCTTGATTGTAGATCTCAGGTAGATGTTATTTATACCGACTTTTCCAAAGCTTTTGATAGGCTTGACCATGGTATTTTGTTAAAAAAACTACATACTTTTGGATTACATGACAATTTTGTTCTTTTTCTTAGATCCTACCTAAATGAGAGACGTCTAAAAGTTCAATACCATGGTTTTAGTTCTTTTGAAATTGTTGCAACCTCCGGAGTACCGCAAGGGTCTATTTTAGGACCATTATTATTTTTAATTTTTATAAATGACATTGTTCGGATTATTAACTCCGATAACTTAATTTTTGCTGACGATTTTAAGTTTTTTCGTCGAATAAACTGCCTAGAGGACTGCATGTTGCTTCAGGATGATCTATCTAAATTAAATATATGGTGCAAAGAGAACATGTTGCCACTTAACATAAAAAAATGTAACCAACTAACTTTTACCCGTAAGAGTAATTATACTAAATTTTCCTATCAGATTGACAACACTCAATTAAATAGACTAAGCGAATTTAAAGATCTTGGTGTCTTATTTGATTCCAAATTAACTTTTAGTAAGCATATAAACGATATAGTTACAAATGGCTATAAAATGCTTGGTTTTATTATTAGAAATTCTAAATGGTTCTTGACAACTGATACAATGAAAATTCTTTTTAATTCTCTTGTCAGGTCAAAATTGGAATACGCAAGTCTGATATGGAATCCTGGATATAAGTTGTATTCAGATAACTTAGAGAATGTTCAGAGGCGTTTTTTAAAGGTCTTAGTGTGCGGCCACAACGGAGCGCCGACCATCGCTCCGACCATAGCATCACACCATAGCTCCGCTCACCAACAAAAATAAACACACAATATTAGATCTATGTGGTCACGTCGGAGCACCGACCATCGCTCCGCGCATAGGGTGGAGCGAAGGTGCCAGGGTAAAAACTGAGCTTAGTATTTTTTGACCCTTGACCATAGTACTCAGTCGATCGCATTAAATTGCCGCTATCATGGATAAAGAAAAGTTAGTCGGACTTGTGTTTACTCGTGAACCTATTTGGAATAAAAGAGACAAAAATCATCACAACTGTATTATATTAAATAAATTATGGAAAGAAATTGCAAAGGAGTGTGATGTAACAGGTAGGTAAAAACAATTATACTTAAAAAATTTTATAAGTTTTGTTTAGTTAATCCCCAAACTCGTTTAAAATATAGTCAAAAGTTTCTTTTTTCATTCTCATGTAGTAAAAAAAACGATCCGGATCTTTTCTTAAATCTTTATATAGACGATGAAATTCTCCATACAACATACGTTTTTTGTTTAAAGAATGCACTTTCGTCTTTTGAGATTCTTTATATAGCACTTTTTAGCACTTGAATTTAAAATAATATCTTCCTCGTCCGAAGAAGAGGATGTCGAAAAATCCATGTGTATAGACGACCGTTCACGCCTTAACTGGCGCAAAAGTATGATGCTCCAAGCCTCGATTTGACCACGGGTGAGCGTGGGTCGGAGCGAGGGTCAGAGCGAAGGTCGTGGGTATTATGCTATGGTCTAGGGTCGATGGTCTCCGTTGTGTCCATACCCTTATGCTACCGCATAGACGGAGTTTATCCCACTCGGGGTATCGATAACAATGTGTTAGGTACTTAACAGATTCCAAGTCCAACCTTTAGACACTCGTAGATGCTACTTAGGTATTCTTTTCTTATATAAGTTATTGAACAATGTCATCGATTCCCCTTGTTTACTTTCTCAGATTAATCTATTTGTTCCGAGGTTACCTGTACGTAATAGCAATATGTTTTACCTTCACACTGTAAATTCCAATGTGCTGTTATTCTCTCCCTTGTATCGTGTTTGTACTGACTTTCGAATTTTTCAAAACTCTATCGATATGTTTAATTGTACAGTTTTAGATATAAAGAGGACTATTTTAAAGTGAGCTTGTAGCTACTTATTGCTGTTTTGTGTGTGATTTTTTTTTTCTCATGAAGTTTTTTTTCAGATCATGCACAAAATTGCGGTGATTCTATAATTTAATTTATAACACTTGTTTTGTCATTATTATTTAAGATGTCTGTACTTGTTTAAGTTTATTCTTTTATTTCTCTTTTTAAGTCTTGTATTTTCTTCCCATCCTTAAAGTGGCATTAGCTGTTGGATGGTGTATTAAATAAATAAATAAATAAAATAAATAAGCGTTACATAAATGTGACAATTTTTGTTTATTTCTATTGTTCCTATCTCTTGTGAAGGTCCTATTCTGGAGGAATCTGCCCTCTCCCAAATCTAATCATGCCTATAAAGATCCTTCCCTGGAAAGTTTTATTTTTTCAAAAGATAAATCAATTATAAAAATATTTTTTAATAATTAATAATAAGTTATTATCTACTACTTGGAATTTTAAAATTGTATTAAATTTTTTATTAGATACACATCGATATAAGGTTACCGATCGTAGTGATACTGATAAGCGATAGAGGAAATTGTTTAAAATCGTAGTTATTTTATATGATTCCATAATACTTAATCAGATATTAAACACGAAAATAACCGAGAATGCCAAAATTTATATTAATACACTGTCCTCAATGACCTTCGAGAAATGGTAGTTAAAAATAAAATATTTTCTTTCTAATCTAGAACCCATTAGACTAGTAAATATAAGTCAAGTCTGGAATCTACAGTTAATAGGTTATTCATAACTAGGTCAAATATTATCTAATTATTATGAATTTTATTATTAAATTGTTTTATTCTGGTCCTTAAATAAAGATTTTTTTTAACAGATAGTGTCAAAGTACCTATCTTATAGTATTTTATATCAATTTAACTAATTCGTAGCTAACGATTATACTCCAAGAATATTTAGAACATTTCTATCATATCATGAAACCTTAGAATGAGGCCATCAGAATTTACCATCTGATTTAGGGAAACTTTTAAGAAATTAGTTAGGTATTCATTTCTTTTTCTACGTATTTACAGAACAAAGCTATTAATAATCTTAAAATACGAGGGTTGTCCGAAAATTTTGGAAAAATGACTATATATTTCCCCTCTGAAAAATACGTTTTCGGGAGGTCTGCAAAGTAGGCCTCCGTGGCAGCGATAACTTCCTCTTTGGACTGAAATTTCTGCCCAGCGAGTAACTTTTTCAAGTTTGAAAACAAAAAGAAGGTCAAATCTGGAAAATACGGTGGATGGGGCAGCAGTTCGTAGCCCAATTCAACCAATTTGGCCGTGGCGACGGCGGAGATATGAACTGGTGCGTTGTCATGGTGGAAAAGCACTTTTTTCTTCACCAAATGGGGCCGTTTTTTCTGCAATTTGGCGTTGAATCGGTCCAATACTTCGTCATAGTAAAGCTCTTGATCGGTTCGCCCTTCTCCAGGTAGTTGATGTAGATTATACCTTTTGAATCCCAAAAAACGGTGGCCATCACTTTTCCGTCCGATGGGACACTTTTTCACTGTTTCAACTGTTCCTGGGCCTTTGGTGTGTACCAATGGATCCATTTTTCATCGACGGTCACGTAACGACGTAGAAACTCATTCGGATTGTGTTTAAACAGCGTCAAACACTGTTCTGAAATGGTCTCACGGATGCGCTTGTTGTCCGGAGTGACTAAACGCGGCACCGATCGCGCCTACAGCTTTCTCATGCCCAAAATTTCATGAAAGATATGACCCACGGGGTCTTTTAAGATTCCAACTATCTCGCGATCTGCCAATACGAGATTATGAATTAACCAATTTTTGACGGTAGCCATAGAAGGAGAAGAGTCACGGTGCACAGCATCCAAGCGCTCTTAGATTTCGTTGCGCGATTTCCTTTCAAAAACAAGAATCGAATCACCGACCAAAATTGCTTTTTTTTTCATTTTTCTGAACTTTACTGACACGCTCGCTTCCACACGCAGTCAAAACAAAATTATGAGTCTGATTCAGCTGAAATTATAACAGCAGCCGACTACAAGAATGTACTACACGATAGCAAAGTTCTCTTGTGCTAGAGGTGCCATTGGGCGGTGAGGCTAGTACTTATCGAACCACCCTCGTATAGTAGATAAGATTAAAGTTTAAGGTAAATCTGAGTTTCAGTTATAGAAGCAGTAATAAGGACAGTGACTTATTGGTTTGTTGCAACTTTATTAATAATATATTTTTTTGCAATCATATGTTATTGTTCTAAGATCATTGATATATGCTAATTTTTATTTCAATACACTCATTCGTATAAAATTAAATATTGACTAAGTTACTATTGCTGCATTTACACGTTCCCATTCTATTTAGATAATGCTACTAGTATATTCTATGTAGATCTGTGGCGTATAATCAGAAAATCTACAGGCACATATATGCTGGTTTGTTGTATTCCAGCGACTTTTCTTTTATTTGTCTTATTAAAAAAACTGCATCTGTGCATGATCTTCCTGTCCGAAATCCTTGCTGTTCCTCTTACAGAGTTATTCGCTCGTTTATTTTTGTCTTAAACTCTTATACTCACCTTCGTCTCGATTTCAAACTTTTACATTTGCTACGAATATAGTCTAGTTCTTACTATTATTTTTGTGTTTAACTGTATTATTATAAATATAAAAGTGTACTTCCTGCTGACCATGGTATATAAAATTAGCAAGTCTACTATAAAGAAGGACAAAACATAGAAAACAATGAAATGCATAAACTAGGTATTAATTAGGAGGTAACATTCCACCACATTGTAATAGATAGATCTAACATTCTATCGGTTTAATAGGTAAGGTGTTATAAAATACGATTCTACATAAGTGTATCAAAGCATCATATCAAAATGTGTTTGGAGACCGTGGTCATCAAATTCCGTTGATACTGTACAATAACACACTAGTTTAAAATAGGTGAAATACATACATTGATTATAATGGTTAAATTAATAGTATTAGAATAAAATGTTGATAATGTGTAGTTTCAATGGTAGTTAACATCTACAAAGTTCCTACTTAGATTTATTCACAACATTAACTTTAAAAAATGTATCAGAATCTACTGGAGATTTAATAAATTTCAGTCTGTTAATTGAACATCTGTTGGATTAATCTGCCTGATTAAATGATATGTCAATTGCACAATAACAAATAAGCATATTTACACACTCTAATACTAAGCAAGCAATTATTATAAATTGGGGTTTCAATCTTTTCAAATAAAAAAGTGAAAGTGCACTTAAATTATTTATAAAAAAACATACAAAATCATCTAATTAAATTAGCCTAGAGAGCAAACAAAAATACAAATAAAGATATTTATTTAAGTATTTAAGTACCTAACTTAAATAATAAAACATTAAAATACATGCATTAAATTTTTTATCTGGAATTTGTTTGTGTCCGGGAAATAATTCATTACAGTACAGTTTGAGTCCGGGAAAATTTTATTTTCCAGATTGCTTTAAAAAACACAATATTAACATTTTAGAAGATTTTATCTTTAAAACTAGAAAATCAAGCCAATAAAATCTAAGTATAATTAAAATTAACAATAGGTAACTGTGTAAGGTGAGTTTCATGCTAGCTGAAAGCAGGAATAGTGGCGAAGAGTATAGTTACGGTACTCGTTTAGAAATTCCAGCCTCGGGTTCTTCGTCACCTCGGCTCTAAACAACGAATTCGTACCGTAATTAATCAGTTTCCAACCATGTAACATAAATTACTATTCAGTACGATGGTGATTCAAAACAAAAAACTAACATTTGTGCATATTTTCAGAAGCAATATATCATAAACCAATAACTTAATATTTTATTGCAACGATCTTTGAATTTCCAGGCGTTATAATATAATCTAAAATAAACCTGGAATGGTCTCTCCTGTAGAGCTGCATGTTTTAAACACTGCTTCCTATGGGAATATTGTGACCAGGTTCGGCACCAAGAGTACTTGCATGCACCCCATGCGTGCAGGACTCTAGTTTGATCAACTGAAGATCATCACCACCGCTGATCTTCAGGTAGGCATAAATCCAGGTGTCCCAAGTTCTTGAGGATTTGGATGGCTATCCTTGAGTTATTGTTGCCACAACGCAGTTCCCTTTATAAGAGATCTGAGTCTTGTGACTAATTCCTCAAGGTGGTGATAAGTTTCAGGGTTCGTGTCACCGAAGATGAGAAACCGTTTATGATCCAAGGCCTCACACTCAAATAGAATGTGAGTTGCCGTCTCATCTTCCATGGCGCACAGTCGGCACGAGGTGGGTTCCTGTGTCAGAATCCCCATCCTTCGAAGGTGTAGTCTGAATGGTCCATGCCCAGTGAGCAGGCCCACCAGTACTCTTATCTGACTCCTGCCAAGATTCAGTATGTCAGACGTCAGTTTTTTGGAGTAGCCTTTGAGCGTCAGCTTCGAATGCCTTAGCCCTACAGTATTACTCCAGTGTTTGGTCGACTCTTCCCAGACCCAGCTCCTCCTGACTTTGGTCCTTACCCAGGCTCTAGGCAGTCCCAGTACAGGTTCTGGACCAATGAATCGTGTATCCGCTCCCTTCTTGGCCAGAAGGTTCGCGATTTCATTGTCCTCAAAACCCTTATGCCCTGGCACCCACTCCAAGAAGACCTTGTTGTGTCTAGCCAGTTCATTGAGGTTTTGTATGCACTCCTAGATCAGCTTGGAACTAACCCGGAACTGTTTTAAGACCAGCAGCGCGTTATAAAAAATGTGTTGAATTTGTTTTTATATCGAATTCAAACATAATTATCAAGCATTTTACTAAAATATATTTGGAAGGAAATTAAAACGTACCCTAAACATGTTTACTACACAAACACTCTCTATACATCTTTACAATACTTGAAATTTAAAAATTAGTACTAACAAGATATGACAAACTTGCCATCTCCATCTATAGCCGATAGCGCCTTTAACTTTTCGGTCACAGATGCCGTAGTTTTTGATCATAACTTGAATCAACTTGTCGTAAATGACACTTATTAAATTCGTTCTTGAGACGTTAATATTAGTCAATTTGACAATTGAAACATCAATTCACTTTTTTGTGCTCGCTTTTGCATTTATAATTGGTTATGGGACCGGACCGTAGATTTTTTGTATATTAATTATTTAAAACATCTCTCATGGGAATTTTTAAACTAAGAAATTACTTTAAGGAGAATTTGGAGAAGTTTACATATCGAAATTTCAAAATTCGCTTGAAAGATGTCTCAAATAATTAATTCATTTTAAAAAACCATGCATTCGGTCCCCTAACCGAATAAAAATATAAGAAATGATACATAAACAGTAGTTTTGAGTTTGACAGTTTATCAATTGTAGATTTGACAAATAATCTCTTTCTCATTAACGTCGTATTGGAAAAAGACTAAGTTTCCGAAATGTAGAGGCAGCACTATTGCCAAAGTAAGCGCCCCCTAGCGTTCTATATCCAAAGATAGAGGGACCAAAACATTCATTAAAAACAACATAAAAATAATAAAATACGGATTTCCTCCAGTTCCTGTTCTTGTGTCGTCCTCCAAGAGACCGTTAATGTGTTTCCATGTGGTTTGCTGCATTTTCATCGTATTTTTCACCAAGCAGAAGAATGATGGAAGCAAGCATAAAAAAATGATCGAATTGAGAACCTTCTCCTTTTTTGAAGTTGGTTGAAAATTTAATAAATGATACAAACTAATTCAGATGATAGCTACTAGTTGGCGTGAAGATCGAAATGAGTTAAATCAAGATATGATCAAAAACGTGAACTAAACTATAACCGCTTATCATCTGTAGACGAATGGTTAAAGGGCCTATCGACTGGATATAGAGATAGCAATTTCGAGTCTTGCCGGATGTGACATTTTTCATTTTCTCCTTAAAGTCACTTATTGTTTATCTAATTTCTATATTCAAAAATTTCATGAGAAATATCTTCAAATAATCATTTTCCTTGACAATTGTTGGCTCTTTTCTAAAAATTATTTATGAATAAAGTCACAAATTTATAAATAATTCAAGAGATAGCGTTAATACCTTATTGAATGAATTGTTGATGAGTTCATGCTTAGATGGAAAAATCAATTTTCAAATAAGAAATTCTATAATCGTATTTGTTATAAATAATTCGCTACAACATAAGTTCTATTATAAATTATTTAATTACGTATAAAACGTTATCTTTGCTTTAGAGAAAATATTTCATATAATCACAAAATAAAAACGAATTAACTGTCTAATTCATTTGATAAAATGCCAATTTCGGTTTAACCGTAACAACAAATATTAGTTGTGCCAAAGCCCACCTTTACTGTCGTCAGTGCCGTATTATTTTCGTAATGCTTGCGACTTGGTTAAACAGAGAAACGTCGAAAGGAACTTTAGTTGACTATTTAAATTCTAGCGGTAGATTTGTTAAGACATTGATTTTATTCGATAATTTTATCAAATTAGTAGTCAAAAATTACAGCAATATGTACGATTTAACTGATATGTGATAATTATTATAAAGTAAGTTACGCTTCTTTAGGATTCCAATTTTTTTTTTCTGATGATATACAGGCATATATGAAAATTTGATAATGATACCTATTTATTTTGTTTCAGGTCTTCCTCAATCTATACAATGCAACAAGCTTTAGTTTGTAACTTCTGAAACTATAAAGACTTGAAAGAAGACTATAATTTTTGAAGTAGTGATACATTGGTCTGTTATTGATGACCGGTCACGGGAATAACCTTTATCTCAGTACCTATCAAAGCCAACAAACCGGAAAAGATCCCAGGCAAAAGAGGCCCAAGTTTTGGATAAATTTTAATAAAAAGCATTTAAGTATATTATCGTATATTGTTCCAATTAATTGAATAAAAATAGATTGAATTTTTATAATGGAATCCCCTAAGCAAGAGGCTCCTTTAGTTACATTGTCGGGAGTTGCTCCATCATTAGAATCTACACCGAAAAAGAGTGAGGAGGTGATATTCATCGAACCTCCGGAGAAAGCCGAAGTTACCTTTAAAACAGATAGCGAATATTCATCGTCTTCATCTTCGTCTTCTGATTCTGATTCCGAAGATGAAAATATAAAACCCAAAATTCCGGATGGTGGCTGGGGATGGGTTGTTGTTTTTGCATCTTTATTACTTTCTATGATTGCTGATGGTACCAGCTTTTCTTTTGGTTTATTATACGTTGAATTCCTAAATGAGTTTAAAGCATCGAGTTCTGTAACTTCTTGGATTGGTAGTCTGTTTTTAGCTGTTCCTTTGATTTCTGGACCAATTATGAGTGCTTTGGTGGATAAATATGGTTGTAGGTTAATGACTTGTGTAGGAGGAGTAATTTCGGCACTGGGATTTATCCTTAGTTGTAAAGTTGATTCCATCGGGTATATGTTTTTAACGTTTGGGGTATTAGCAGGATTAGGTCTAGGCCTCTGCTATGTCACTGCTGTAGTTTCTATAGCTTTCTGGTTTGATAAAAAGAGAACTTTGGCTGTTGGAATTAGTGCTTCAGGAACAGGAGTAGGAACTTTTATTTTCTCTCCTTTAACCTATTGCCTTATTTATGAGTTTGGATGGAGAGGCACCACGCTCATACTAGGAGGGATATTTTTGAACATGTGTGTCTGTGGTGTTTTAATGAGAGATCCAGACTGGATTACCGAGCAAAATAAGTAAGTAAAATAGTTAGTGCATGTAAAGTATTAATAATTTATTATTTATATTTTTAGATCAAACCCAAAACTTTCAAAATCGAGCAAATCAAGCAAAACCAGCTTAGTTTCATTATCATCAACGAATTTTATTAATAATATTGATATTAATGAATTGAAGGATGTTTTAAAAAGTGGAAAGAATGTGGAATATCTTTTAGCAGGCCTAGAAACGTCTATAGATAAGGAAAATACGGATCTACCTACTTTAAGAAGTAACCACAATTCGGTACTAAATCTTCCAACGTATATTCGTCAACATGAAAAAGTAAGTTATCCTATTATATTAGTATAATAAAATGTAAAATTATTAAAGAATAAAAAATATTAATTGAGACAATCCTCATCTTAAATAGAAGTCTTTTTTACAAAACTTGTTCAATCAATGACAGTAAAATATTCTTTTTTAGGTGCCTATTGAAGTATTAGAGCAACTTAGTTCAAATAAGAAATTATATAATGTGATTCTACAAAATTTTCCTAGTTTAGTATTATGTAGAAGTTCATCTGATAAAGGACTGAATAAGTTAGCTGAAGATGCATCTTTAATAGAAAGAGTACCAGTTAAAGTATGTGTGACATTAAAGAAAGATGGAATACCTGAAAATGAATTGGCTAGAAGAGTAGATATACTGTGATTATTTAAGATTCATTAATTATATGGTAACGTTTTTTAGGGATCTCTTATAGAGAAGGAAGTAGAGGTACGAGAACCATTATTATACGAAAAACAAATAAAAAGAGGTATTCCGAGGAATAAAACAGTGCCGAAACTGAAATCTCAGGTTGCACAAGCACAAAGACATTATTTTAAAAATTTAAAAGTGCACAGACAGTCTTTAATTCATAGAGGAGCTATCTTCAACACAAATAAATATAGGTTTAAGGCTTCTAGCTGTCCGAATATATACAGAATATCTACTCTAACATTAAAAAGAGAAGATGACGAGGTAATTATTTTTTTATTAAATTACTGCGTGACTTTGTGTAGAAGGAAAATATCGAAAGTGCTGGATTTCAACATATATAACCAAGCAGAAAATTGTGGTGAAAAGATGCCTTTGGTACAGTTTATTGGTTAATGTTGTTTATCGTTTATAAGCAAAATTTTACAGTGGCTTAATTTGCACGAGTGATGAGTCTGTTGGCACTTTTGATAGATTTTCTAACAAAGCAATTTGAAAAATAACAATGTAAATTTTATAGAAATGGTATGCTGAACTTCTAGAATTGGTGAAGGGAATGTTCGATTTTTCGTTATTCTTAGAACTACATTTTTTCTTACTGTCCCTATCAACCATAATACTTTTTGTTTGGTTTATAGTGCCGTATTTTTATTTGGCTGATCACATGACAAACCATGGATATAGCTATGAAGAATCCTCTCTTACTATTTCGAATATAGGTATCACCAATACTATTGGAATGGTAAGTTGTCTATTAATAACAAAATACAAATAATCTCGTACTACAAAATAATATAAAGAACAGTGACATATATATATTTTTTAAATATTTGGAATTATATGAGGGGCTAAGATGTTAGTTAATATAGTAGGAGATTTATTACTAAATTCTGTATGATTAAATAATGGGAATGTTATATACTTACTGTAATCTAGATTATGTATATAATTACAAGAAGCACGATATAGAAATTAAAAATTACGATGGAATGATTTAAATTAGAGCATCCGTGGCTTCATTTTAATGACATTTAGATACATTTTTATTGAAATATTACATTTAGGAAACGATACTTTAATGAGATGAACCATTAGAATTTTCTTCTAATTTGCCTCTTTAGGGTTTCGTAGCCAAATGGCAAAAAACGGAACCCTTATAGATTCTTCATGTCTGTCCGTCTGTATGTAACAACCACTTTTCTTCGAAACTTTAAGAACTATACTGTTAAAACTTGGTAAGTAAATGTATTCTTTAAAACTCCTGAAGATTTTACATAAAAAAAATTGGGGTTCACCATACTTACAACTGATAGGTACTCAAAAATTTTTATTCATCAAACCCATGCGTGTTGGGTATCTATGGATAAGTCTTCAAAAATGATATGTTTCCATATAATTTTTTTCTAAACTGAATAGTTTGCGCGAGAAATACTTACAAAGTGGTAAAATGTCCGATTTTTACCATTTTTGTGTAACAGAGACTCAACATGTTAGCTTAAAAAACCTTTTAAACTCTCTGGAATGGGAGCCTCCAGAGAATCAAGAAAATTGAAAAAGATTTCCCTTCCTGAACTAAAAATCTTACATGCTGTAGATCTCAACAATCTTCTTGACAACATGCGGATAATATCCATTTGGTTTACAAATAAAGTAGGAAAATAGGCTTCCAGTTGTCTCTTGATTAATTTTTTTTTCTCCAGATCGGTAAATATTTTAATCTGTTTTCATACTAAACACGAGTGTTAAGTGTACACAAAATGTTTTTCGTAGAGAGCTGAGCTTTGACTTTAAAAGGTGCAGGTTCGTTTTGGCTCTTTATTCCATAGTTACCTGTTTCGGTTTGGAAATTCTAATGATGCACCGTTACAAGTTACTAATTAGTACAAAAAAGTCATAGATTCATAACGGTCCAAATTCAGGTGTCACACTTTTGCGATACCGCGTGTGAACTGCGCTGAGAAGATGAGAAATCCGCCGACTTCCTGGCCTTACCAGAGTTGCAGGATCTCCAGTCTTATCAAGCCTTTCTATGCTCTCATTACACATCGATGTTTAAGAGTTGATATAGTCGAAACAATTGAGCTGAATTTAGTCCATAATGGCATCCAGATGGCTATCAGTCGTCTGGGTGGGATTAGAACTCGTCTGTTTTAGGAACAGAGCTGCTAGAAGTAAGGTTGAGCCCGTACCCTCTTTTAATGATTAAATATACTTTAAGCATTTTCACCTTTATATCTTATAAGCAATAACTCTCCTCCGCACAGTCCAAAAGAAAGGATTCTGGTTCATATTTGATTTACCATATCAGTTTCTCCGAGTAGAATTGTAACTATATTTGTACGAAAAACACGACCGCTTGCTTCAAGAAAAGATCATATTTTATTTATTTTTTTAAAATACCTTTCTGGCTTTTCAGATTTCTCTAGGATGGGCCGGAGACCAACCATGGATGAATATTACCAAAACATATTCTATATGTTTATTTTTAACTGGATTATCATGTGCTGGAATGATGTATTTTACAAACAATATTATAGCACTCGAGATATTTGCTGCATTATTTGGATTGCTGGTATCCAGTACATATTCTTTTACGCCTGGAATTATTGTCGAACTTGTTCCTTTGGAAAGATTCACTACCGGTTATGGATTGCAGCTTCTTTGTATGGGTATTGGTCTTCTAGTTGGTCCACCATTCGCAGGTAAATTTTTTTGCCTCACTACATTACCCCCATTATTATAATTATATGTAGAATTCGATTGGGAGATAGATTATAACGCAAAATAATAATTTTCTCACTTTATTTATTATTTTTTACCCTTGAAATTTAAATTTGTTAAATTAAAGTTAATTATTATTATACAAAATTTTTGTTATTTCAATAAATTTGACATTAAAGTTTTTTCTATTTCGTTTTTAATTTAGAACTTCAATGAGAAATCTAAACCTCTTTTGATTTTAAAAATATATTTCTAAATAGGTCAGTGGATTTTTTGTCTTGTCCTTTCAATTATTTATTTCAGATTGGTCCTTAACAGTATTTCTAAAGCATGTGATATTAGTGATATTACCTTTTCAGTTGATCTTTTGACCATTATTGAATTAAACGTGATTCATAGAGGTGAGTTGCGATTTCGCTAACTGCTACTTTGTCACTGCTACAATGTTGTAGCAGTCACAGTCCGTTCCCTATGAAATAAAGTAGCAGTGACATTCCGGAGCGTTTAAAAGACTTTTAAGTTTGTGTGCTCCTTTGCTTTACGCGACTGCGAAATGCGAATACTGCGATAAACAATAAGATGGCTTCGGCCTTCCGTTCCGTGTTTCGCTTTAGTTTTCCTGTTTATGTATCTTTTAGAATATTGATTTAACTATAAAAATATATGAAAATTAAAAATTGTAATAAAATCTTGAACTTAAATAAACTAATTAATATTATTTGTTGTGTACCAAGTACTTACTAATTTACTGTTGTTTTTCTAATATTTTAAAAATGGATAAATATGATTTAATAAATTTAATTAAACATTTAAGTAATTGGGTATTATTTATGAAAATAATCTATATCTTATAATTGAAAAAAATATTTTTATTGTGACAAATCTTTTTATTAATTATTTGTTATATATTATTAAATTTAAATAAATGGAGTTACATTGAAAAAAAAAACATAATAAAAATCACATTCCATGAAAGGGTACCTACATTTATTTTAATTAATGGTTGTTAATTATTAGTAGTTGAGGCTGCGATAATGCGATACACGATAAACGAAACAGCTCACCGTGCCGTGAATCGTGATATCCTGAATTCGCAATTTCGCGCCTTAAACGGTGACTGACTGTGAATAGTGATAAATAAAAAACAATCCTCAAGTTCAAAGCTTAACTGCTCCGAAAAATCACTGCTACTTGTCACTGTGACAATGCCGGAGCAGTCCGTTTTGTCACAGCTCCGGTAAAATCGCAGTTTGGCACACCTCTAGTGATTCATACATATTTTGAAAGAATATCCTGCGACGTTCCGTTGAATCGACATTATCAGAATTTTATTTTGTATTAGGTCACGGTCAGCAAAAAATAACTTTTATTTTTGTTTCACTGTTATGAACGGCCGCTCTTTATAACTTTTGTTTAATTTTGATTAAAATGCATATTTTTAAAGACAGATACAGATACAGATAGCGGCAAACATTACCCACAGATATTAAGTAACAATCTAAAAGTCTGTGAAGCCCATTTTATTCCACATCCGGTAAAGATAAACTGGATTATATACTACGTTAAATTCTGACAGAAAATAATATGGTTTTAAAACAAGTTTCATTTTTATAGGTCACCTTTACGATATAACACAAAGCTGGGAGCAAGCTTTTTATCAATCTGCCGTTTGGATAATAATTTCAGCTTTGGTCGTAGCTATTATTCCTTATACGAAAAATAGAAAAATATTGGGAAAAGGAAGTGTTGAGAAAGTGGTTGAAGATGCTGAAGATAGACTATGGATAGCTGCTGCTCTTATTGTTGTTTCCATTATTCTAATGGTGATTATAATGTATTTTACGATACAGGTTCTTTTATAAGTATTAAAAAATGTATTTTCCGAGAAAATTGTAACCTTCTCATAGACTTAATTCGTTATTTCGATTAGTATATTGTAGGAAAAAGTTGACATTGTAATTTGTTGAAAATTTTGAGATTAATAAAATATAATTGTTATTTAATGTTTTATTTATAAATATTTTGTTTCAAATTCCATAATTGTTTTTTTACCTGTTTAAATGAAAATGTCTGCCCCAGGTTATTGTGTTAACACTTCTTCGGCTTGTTGATAGATAGATAGCTTCTCCAAAGACTAGTTTAGTAAAAAAAGTAGTTAAATATTATAAAAATCTCAATAAAAAATGTCAGTGAAAAACCAACAATAACCTTAGGTATAGATACAAATAAGTGGGAGTCTAATTTCTTTTTGACACTGTAAACGCTTTCAGAGTCTAGTATTTTGTTAGGTAAACTGTTCCAAACATCAAAAAGTCCAATTACTCAGAAAACCCTGTTTGTTACGAGTACGTAAATCTTCCTTCTTCAGTTTGAATAAGTGTCCTGTCGTCACAATTGAGTGGAAACGCTGCTTGAAGATTACCCAAGTTATATTTTATAATCCTGAAGGAAATTATCAGGTCACCACGGAGGTGTCTTTCTTCAAACAATGTGAGGTTTGCGGTAAATAGTCTTTCTTCATACGTTGGTCTAACATGACCAAGGAGAGTCTAGTTGCGCGTCTTTGCACTTTTTCCAACATTTCTCGATTACGAACTAAGTCTGGATACCACGCGGGACCAACGTATTCGAGAGACACTTTGTTGGTGAGACAGTATTGCAGGTCACTGAAATAAGCAAGAAACAGTAAAGGCCCTAAGTCGGATCATTGTGGAACACCACTTATAACAGCTCTTTCCTTGTAGAATTCTCGGCTGACTCTGGCTTTAAAAAACCGATCTGTGAGAAATGTAGAAATCCATTTGTTGAGCGTACCTCTAATACCTAGATGTTCCAGCTTTAGTAGCTTTATGTATTTACTTTACATTTATTTAAAGAAAACAATAGGCATGTTGACAGTAGTTGTAAATCCATGTAAAGTTAAATTTAAATGATTAATGGTAATATTTAAATACCTAAAATCATATTTATTAAACGTAATTAATAATATTTTATTAATTAACATTAAATTCAAAAAACTTTATTTAATACACATTATCACGTGACTGTGAACGCCAATCACAGCGCATGACGTCATGAACCGATAAACAACTTAGCGTCGCTTGGTGTCACTGTGTGAACGAGTTATTTCTTTGATTTCTCTCGCTAATTACTCGCTATTAGTATTTGTAACTCACTTGTTATCATAAACCGAATTGTGTTTACATTATGGAGACTGGATTCATCAAAGGAAACAGTTCTAAGTTGCCGAGAATCGATTGTTTGATGGTGGCGAATTTCTTTGCTACAAATAAAGATTTTTGTGCAGCGGAACTTAACATAAATTTTTTATAGCCTGTTTTTCTTCGTAATTACAATGTTCAACTCGTATATTTTTTAGATTAGATTTTAAAATATCGGTGTTTTTGTTTAATTCAGAATCGGTTTCCATTTTTTCAATAAAATTTATATCTGCGATATCTAATTTTTCAATATTAAAAGGTTTATTAATATTAATTTTTATTGGTTCTTTTCTTGAATTAGAAATGGTGGTTGTTGCAAAAAATTTATTTACGTTTACAACTGCACAGGGTAATTCTATTTGATTGCCAAAATAACAGTTGCTTTTAATTGTTTTAATAAATCAATACCATACTTTTCTCAGTTTTTTCAATTAGTCAACAACAATTGCGATAATAAAATTAACTTTTATAACTCCCATTTGTTTAATGCTCATAATACTTTTTCTTTTAAATTAGGTAACAGACACTGATGAAGTTAATACAATTTTGCATAAATTAAAAAAGGATAGCTTAGGTGACGATGATATATCTTTAAGAATGATTAAGTACTGTAGTCCATATATTGATATTTTCTTAGTGCACATAATAAATAGCTGTATTGAAAAGAAACATTTCCCAATTGCTTGGAAAAGTGCGATTGGAATTCCGCTTGCCAAAGTAACTAATCCTAATGTTTTCTCAGAGTTGCGTATCATAAGTTTACTGCCGATAGCTTCTAAAATTTTTGAAAAGATTTTGTACAAGCAAATTTATGATTATTTCCTTTCTTACCAATTACTACCAAACTTTCAGTGTGGATTTAGGGCCGACCTTAGTACGTCTACAGCACTTGCTAAAGTAACAAATGACATTTTTGAAAATACAGATCATGGCAGCATCACCGTACTTGCGCTGCTTGATTATTCAAAGGCGTTTGATACGATCAACCATAAGTTGTTGATATCCAAACTTAAATATTTTGGATTTTCTGAAGCATCAACTTCTTTAATGAACTCCTATTTATCTGGGAGATACCAAAAAATTCGTTATAAACAGAAATGCTCAGAAAAACTTGCAATTTTATCAGGTGTACCACAAGGATCTATATTGGGGCCCTTGCTATTTATTATTTATACGTCTGATATTCTGACATCTTTGAAGAAGTGTCAGGTTATGGCATATGCTGATGACACTCAGTTGTATATCCCTTTTGACACTTCTGCGCTTCCAGAAGCCAGTCAGTCTCTGAATGAGGATCTGAAACTATTAAGCGACCTTTCATATGAACATAATCTCAATTTAAATTCTAAAAAGTCGAAATTAATGGTTTTTGGAAGTAAAAGTGGGGTTAAACTGGTTAAGTCAAATATGAATATTTATATTAACAACAATAAGTTGGAATTTGTAGATCAGGCTCGGAATCTTGGTATTATTATTGATACTCAATTGCGTTTTTCTGAGCATGCAGAAATGTTAAGGCGCAGAGCATTTTCCAGGTTAAAAATTCTTTTTGCAAATAGACATTACTTGAATTTTAAACTTAGAAAGACATTAACGGAATCACTTTTGTTCTTTCAATTTTCAACTACTGTAATTTTATATATTTTCCTTGCCTTGACGCGTTCCACAAAAACATGATTCAGGTAATGCAAAATGCCTGTGCGCGTTTAATTTTTGACCTCAAAAAACATGATCACATTTCTCAAAAGATAACCGACTTAAGGTGGCTTAATATGGAAAACAGGTGGAAACATCATTTAGGTAATTTTACATATACTTAAACTCTTGAATCATCATAACCGTAATTTTGATATTTTACGTAACATTTTTAAGACGCGACGCTCCACGCATTCCGTAAATATTAGATGCAAGACAAAATATACAATACCACGCTTTCGTACTGCCTTGTTTAATAGATCTTTTGCTTATAATGCAATAAGTTTACTCAACTCTCTTCCGGATGAATTTAGACTTTTTAATTTTAATAAATTCAAATTTAAGCTAAGAAAATTTCTCTTTGAGACTCAAACTTGATAGCTAGTGAGTTTACGACCTGATTCAAATTTCATCTGACCTTGTTTATCTTGTAAATTTTACTGGTTTTGCTGCTGCTCCACTGAATATAAAGCATTAAAGTTAATAGTTTTTTTTTTTCACTTGGTGAACATTTACAAAGGTAATATCTATTTTGTACTCACTTAATTATATTATTTTATGTTATCTTAGGTATCATTAAAATTAACTTTGTTTTCATTTTTTTTTTGTATTCCTTAAAATTGTACGTTTATACTATTTAAAGCTAAAATGGTGTATATACGTCTGGTTAAGTAGAATAGCATTTATTTGCTAGACTTCGCCAGGTTTACACCTAATATGTTTTTTTTTTCATGGTGACTCTTATAATGTTTATATGTTAATTAAATAAAGGCCTTATTTATTTATTTATTTATTTATTTATTTATTTAATTAATCCGTCATATTTTTGACTAAAATTAAATAAATAGAACTTATGTCGTTCGTTTACTTTAAAATTTTTTAAAACAGGTATATTTATAACTTAATTGTGGTAAGAAATAATAACTGCATTGTGGTAAGAAATACTGTGGGCTGTTTGAATATTAAATTCTTTTTAATGTACATCTACATACACACACACTTTGTATTTATTATTAACTAGTATTAAAGCCTAAAAATAATTATTTCTCAAGAAAACTTTCAAGTTCCTTAGAGTTTGACAGATCGCGAGCATTGTTTATCGGTTCGTGACGTAATCAAAGTCACATGACAATTTTGGGCGTTTTAGCGGGAAATTTTAAATCTATTCTAATTTATCACTTTTTTCTTTAAAATAAAACCATTTTTATTATTAAAATATTTTTTTCGCGGTTATTAAGAGTTTATCTATAAAATAAAAGCAGATCCGGAAATTAGTCAACATCCCTATTATGATTAATTACTTTTTGCATCAAATAAAATGTTCAATTCTTTAACCATAGGAAATTAATATGATTCTAAATTCCCCTAGTGCGTGTCTATTTGAAAAGCAAACTAAATATAAAAATGGCTTCATCAGTTAGAGAATTTTCCATTATATAAAGCCAACCATCAATAACTTTATCTTTCTTACCTCCTCATTTTCCTTGTACAAATTGGTTAGACACAAATCTTGTACTTTGCACCAGATAGCTTCTATTTTTAATTAACGATGTCCTTCGTAGGTATAGTCCTAAATACAAATGTACCGAGAACATCTATTGGGACAAAAGAGGTAATTTATTAATTTGGGGTTTAAAGGACTGCAAGTTAGGACCAGTGGAGAAGACGTGTGAATGTAAGAAGTTCCACAATCTGGAGAGCCTGGGGATGAAGGAACGATCAAATAGATACGTTCTTGATGTCTGGCACTGAATAGTAGGTATACGGGTGCATGGAGTTGGCACGTCGCGTTGCTCTGGCTGGTCTGGCAAGTGAAGGCACTATAGAGCGGAGTTCTTCTGAGCAAAATCCGTTTAAGTATCGGTAAAACAGGGAAAGATCAGACACTGCTCTTCGGTGGGACAATGGGGCTAGGTTTTTGGTGATACTGGTGTCGTTTATAAATCGAACTGCTCTTTTCTGTATTGATAAGTTATAATGAAAATAATAATAATAACTGTAGACGAAACGGAAAAACTTCTTGTATAATATTGATTCAGAATCAAGAATACATTTTTTTGTCAAAAAGACGAACTTGGACAATAACAAAGGCAAACGAAGAGCGACTGGGGGTTTGGGAGAGAAAAATCTTAAGGAAAATCTTTGGTTCGTTACTGGATTGGGTAACGGGACAATATAGAATAAGAACAAACAAAGAACTAGAAGAGTTATACGCAGACACCAACATAGTAAAAGAAATAAAGTCTAGAAGACTCTAGTGGGCAGGCCACTATATAAGACATTCTAACGAAAGAATAGTAAGATTGGTGTGGGAAGACATCCCAACTGGAAAATGACCACTTGAACGACCTCGGCTCCGGTGGCGGGATAACATAGCAGGAGACCTTAAAGCTATGGACATAGAGAACTGGATGGAGCTAGCAAAGGACAGAAAGAAATGGAGGCATGTTGTGAAGTCCCACACGGAGTTTTAACGCCACGGAGTAAGTAACGTTACTGGTGAGCGACAACGATGCGACATGCGACTATTTATTTACTATTCTTGTTTATATACGGTGCTTTTTCTATTTGTTTGCTTTTGTTTTGAAAACAGAAATGTTTTTGGGAACAGACAACGAGCGCCACCACATATTTAAAATCTCGCTCTGGGTCGTTTTTATTAAGTTTTTATAACGATAATAGAATACATGATACATGTTACTCAGTATGGTGCAATAGCAATATTAACAATAGTAAAGAACGTACCTATTAAGAGAAAAAAATATAATCTTATTTTAAATAATTATTATTAATCGTCTTTAATAGGATAACTATTTTTTGAACAAACGAGGAAACCATTCAAACCACGAAAATTATACGCATGATTTCGGCTTTCTGAAGGTTATTATCCACAACACCACAACCATGAAAAAAAACATCTGTCTGGAGTAACAGTAACAGATTCGGATTCACGGTAACGTTTAACGTTTCACGTTTCAGTCGATGGTCAACATTCAACACGAATACGAATAGGAGTTAAAATAGAAGAATAAAGAAGTTATTTTAACTGTTATTTGTGTAAATATATATATGTAAGAGTATATACATTGGTGTGTGCCTCTATATTTTAAATTATGTTATTTTTATTACATCAATAAAACTATCGTATAATTAATAACTTGGTAAGTTTTAATTTTATGCTTATTGATAATGGTTCTAAAAATAAATAACTTGTTCTTTCATGTAATTTAGAATTTCGTAGTACTGATAGCATTAATGAAGTTGATATCAGCTTCATTCATTTATTTAATTGTAATTATTTATGTATGTATCTAGCCTAGATTCCCAAAGTTGTTAAACTTTATTTAGTGATATACTTATTAAATCCGCAAATAAAATTTATGTATCACAATAAATTTATATTTTAAGGTCAGACGCACATCACCCTGATAATCTACAAGGTGATTGTCTTAATATAAACTGTTTCTCAAAAATTTAGGTGTTAGTGTTATAATTAAAAAAAAAATAATACCTAATGAAACTTAGAATAAATTTCCCTATATAAAACATTTCTTTTGGGCTAAAATTTGTGATTGGTTTAATTTTGTCTATATTATATTAAATCCTGTGTTCTAAACTTCAAATATCCAAACACTTTTAGGTATTAAACAATAATTTATAAATTATGTTGTTCATTAAGAAATCTACCAGTGGCGTAATAATTAGAGGTAATAATAAACATATCTATTTATACACCAGTCTGTGTCTGTCGAAATGTTTAATAATGGATATTTTCCATAGGAAGCTATTTTGTTGATGGAATCACTTCAGAATGTGCCCAATATCCATAATCACGATATGCGCCCGTTGCAAACCCTGTGCTAAATTTTTCATTTAACAAAATTTGAAAAATTCTTATTTTAGTTGAATTACCACATTCCGCTTAGAAAAACTTTTTAATGTGATAAAAATATGTACTAGATTTCGTTTAGATTGCTCGAACAGTTTTTGCATAAAAATTTTGCAATCCAGTCTACTCGAAGAAAATCGCAAATTTTCAACTCATACTAAGCCCTAAATAGGGCTCTCAGATAGTCGCCAAATTTTTAACATATAAAGGAAGGGTTAAACTTCAAATGCTTTTTGTAAAATTAAAATCAGTCCACTAGGAGAGCCTAGAATTCTTTTTTTTTAACTTTTAACACTTATTAGGCCTACAAACAATTTGAATAACTTTACGTGTTTTAAACACATTAATTTTAAAATTTATACACTTAAAGAACATTAAAGAAAAAAAGTTACATTCGGCTTACTGGTTGCCGAAATTTGCCGTGTAATAATAAGTGATAAACGGCTCATTTTTAAATAAATACCCTATTCTTGTCAAGTACTTTTTATATAAAAAGTTTTACCTAATGCGCTTCACAGCAACATTCATAAAAAAAGACAAAAAAGATAACGTTTTCGCGTAAAAAGTCAGTGGAAATGTGAATCGGCAAGTTCAATATCACATTTCCCCCCCCCCCCAGTACTTCCCATGTTTAAAAGTTTAAGAAAAAATTCCAGGCTCTCCTAATGGACCGATTTTAATTTTACAAAAAGCGCTTGAAAGTTTGAGCCTTCTTTTGTATGTAAAAAAGTTGGCAACTATTTGAGAGCCTTATTTAGGGCCTAGTATGAATTTGAAAATTTGCAATTTTTTTCCAGTAGGCTGGATTGCAAAATTATTATGCAAAAGCTATTTGACAGATATTAAGGAAGTTTAAAGGGTCGAAAACAATTAAAGGATAAACTTCATTTTTTTGTACTTTTTTTTCAATTATTGCTGTTTTTGCAGTATTAAACAACGAAACTTTTAACTTGCTATAATTTTTTTCTAGCTGCAATATATTTCAAATTATACACGAAAATAGTAGCAAAAAATCTAGCACAGGGTTTGCGACTGGCGCGTATCGTGATTATCGATATTGGGCTCATCCTGAAAGAAAGAGCTTCCTACGGAAAATGTCCAATCCAAAACAGATTTCGCCAAGACTATTAATTAATTTGTTATGAATTTTATCATTTTTTTGATAGAAATTCTTGTATCTCATCTTTATGTTCAAAAACTAGTACATTTCACATTGACTATATACAAGACAGTGGCAACATGGCGGATACGATTTTTAATCGTACTGCTCTTTTTTATAATAGTGTTTAAATCCGTTATGGTTAGATTATGAATTAACATACACTCAAGTTACTTAGCCCGAGATGAAGTGCTAGAGCATGCAATTCTGGTCACAACTTGGTTGTTTGAACTACTTGCTTCATCACCCCATTATGGGTAGTTGAAGAGAAGCGGCGGCCCTCATCTATTTCTGCTCTTTGGAATATATTCTTGCTGCCTTGGCTATGATTCTGTTTTAGACTCTTTTGTCGCCTATAACGTTCTTTCAAGATGATTGGTCACTTTTCGCTCTTTTGTCTTGCATTTTTTTTCATCCTGTTGGTTGAAGATGCATTCTTGTTCTCTTGTGTCTCCAGGTTCCGTTGTTTGGGAAGTGATATTCTGTCAATTTTGTCCGTTAACGGTTTGAATGATTCCTCGTGCCTTGCTAAATCGTTTTGGCTCTATCCTTTATGGTGTTTGCCAATTTTTGTTACTTTTAAGTAATGCTATAGGTAAAGTTTTGTTCGTTACAAACGATAGTACCTCTTCGGGTAGACATTTATTTTATTGCAACTGTATTTTGGTCATCGTTGTTTTACATGCATGACCCCATACCACCAATGCATTAGTCAGAACAGGCATTCATATATTTTGTATCAGTCTTAGTTTTATTCTTAGTTTTAATTTGCTTCTTTTTACTATTAGTCCTGCTGATACGGTTCAATAAAATACATAACAGTTGTACATTCTTTTCTGAAAACAATTTTCTTATTAAGTAATTGTGCTATTATTGAACTATACTGTACATAAATATAATTTAATATTATTACAATCTGTTCATGGCTATCCTTAATTAAAAAAATATTGATTATTTTTTTTGCAAGTTTCTCCCATTTGTTTACCAATTAAATATTATTGAAACTAAAAGTTTTATACATATAAAATAGGGTAATGCCTACGTGTTTACGTTTATGGCTACCGGGCAATCAGGTGTAAACAGATAAGAAAATAAATATAAATGACTGCACCGATGTGTTTACCAATCAAAATATAAGATTGTTTAATAACAACCGTGATGATATAATATTGCCTGCAATAAAACGGTCATGAAATATTATTTCCAGGCTTTAAAATTTGGAAATCGGAGCAACTAAAGTTGCACGTCTTATTTAGTGTAATCAAGAAGAACGGCCAGTCAGCTTAAAATGACCACAACATGGAAATAAAGTGTATGAAGAGCAAGTGTACTCTCTTCAATTCAACAAAGGCTTCGCGCGCAGCTAGTACTGTGCTCCTTCTTTTTTTATTACCTACACTAAATAAGACGCTCAGATTTCACTCTCGCGCAACTTTACTTGCTTCGATTTTTAAACTTTAAAGCCTAGCAATATTGCCAATATTACTTCATGGACGGTTTATTGCAAGCAATACTATATTATCGCGTTTATTATTAAATAATCATTATTTTGATATATATTTTAATTGGTAAACAGATCGGTGCAGTCACCTATTTTTAGTTACTTGTGTACACCTGCTTGTCCAGTAGACATGAATATAAACAGATGGGCAATACCTCATAGACCTATTTTTAATCCAGGATATGACGGTAAAATTATTAGGAAATCTTGCATTTTTTTATATGCATCGACTTGAACGAAAATTTGTAGGTAAGCTCAATATAGCCTCCACTTCAAAATCTACCCTACGCCAATATGTGCTTTTCCTCTTTTGGAGTTATTGGTAAATTAGCAATTACCATGTTTTTTTTTGTAAATATTTTCCACCCCAGAATTGCGGTGGCAGCCATCCCCTGAGGAAAAGCACATATTGGCATAGGGTAGATTTTGATTTTTAAGCGATATCTACCCACTGTCAAAATTTCAAACAAATCCATGCATATAAAAAGCAGAAAACCGTCATATCCTGCACTATTTATGTTTTACTTTCAATCTTATTTGATTGGTACTTAGGTATCCAAATGGGTGAAACTTGTTAAAAAAATTAATTAATACTTTTTTAATTATGGATACACCGCCGTCACTGATTTCTATTGTGGGACTTATTGGTAATATTTTTCCATTTAATTAAACATTTAATGACCACTAAAAGAATAATTTTACCGTTTCTAGTACAAGTTTACCATGAATAGTTGACACTGTGCTAATCTTTGTACTTTTAGGAGTGGTATTTTTAGCTTTTGCTGATGATTCATCATTCATTGATTTCTATATAATGTTACTCCTATTCTATGTTATGTGATGTGAAAACAGTGTGTCAGAGGAATAATAAATTTATCTAATTGTGTATAGTTAACTTTAATTGTTCGGAATGAACTGTATACAATATTTCGTATACATTCTAATTAAAGAACTAATAATATAACATCAATGAACTATGTCCTTCAAATTGTTCTTAAAAATGACAAAAATGTTTGTATTAAAAATTTTAATCATTTTAAAAGTTTACAATATTGGGTTACCTCATAAGACATAATTTTTGAATATTTTTGTGTATACAAACAAGAATATATTAATTAATAATTAATATTGAAAATTTTAGGATTTATGGTTGCTGGAATATTAAAACGAATTAATATCACTCCTTTAATAATTTCACTTTATTTTATTTAACCCGCAAGAGAAAAGAATATCTTTCTTTACAGAACTTTCTGTCACGACTTACTTATAAAACGAATTTTTAAGATATATTTTTATATCTGCTCTTAAATGAGGATCTGGTTCCTTTCCCATGCTTATTTTATATTTAGCACTAATTCTTTCAATATAAACAAACAGTTTTTCTCACTTTAGACACTTATTCTTCAAGAGGGTTGCGTATGGATCAGGTTATCATTGTATAAACAACTCACTTTCTCCCTAAGCACATAAATATAGCTTGACGTTAATGAGAGAGAGAGATTTTGTCAAATCAACAATTGAAACATCAAACTCTAAGTGAGGAGAAAGTGAGTAAGTGTCACATGTGACATGAGTTGAATTTAACGACCGGAAAACGATTTGATGGCTAGGCATTCATAGCTTAGTTGTTAGAGTGTTAGCGCGTAGAGCTATAGGTTGCGGGTTCGAGTCCTGCTGGATGCCACATTTTTCCAATTAATCCTAAATGTCATTTAATATATTCTTGTTTGTATTCTAAAATTTTTTAAAAATCCTATGAGAGATATCTCAAATAATCGTTTACGAAAGAACCAATTATGATTCAAATGTTAACCAACCACTCAATGTAATTTGTAAAAATCTAATAATTAATTTTAGTTTATATCACTAAGGCTAAATATAATTTTATATAACAAATCGATCACAGGTTTCTTCTTCTTCTTCTTCTTCTTCTTCTTCTTCTTCTTCTTCAGCCTGTGCTGGTTGATTATTGTATTTTCTTATTATACCTCGAGGCCCAATTGTCTGTCAGTGACGTCATTGTGACGAAAATGCAAGTGCAACCAATGCAATGTTCGAATGAATGCTAGTTATTGTCATGTTAACTTAGAAAGACTTACTATCTTTGTCTTATTAACGCGCAATACTATTAGGAAAAATGTCAAGCAGCACTAGCGCACTTAATAATGTTGTCCAGTGGTGTCATTTTTCTTAAAAGTATCTCTTTCTATTGGTCGTTAATAAGACAAAGATAGTAAGTCTTTCTAAGTTAAACATGGTAACTAGCATTCATTCGAACCTCGCATTGGTTCCATTTGCATTTCAGTCACATTGACGTCACTGCCAGACAATTGGGCTTCGAGATATAGACATAGTTTGTCTCTTTATCTATCAATTTGTAGTGTTCCTACCTCCCTTATTTATAACATAATTAATTGCTTATCACCGTTAACAATATGGGATTTACGTGACTTCATAAACAATTCGAATCATGATACACCCTCTCAATCCAAACACGCACATTTTATGGCGATTAATTATTAATTTATTCTGCTTTAAGGAACCTGCCTGCAACACAACGGAACGTATTCTCATTTCTCATGTATTTATGTGTATCATTATCATATCATGACTTATTATGAAAACGTGTTTTTATTTCCATATTATTATCTAACTGTTTCCTGAAGTTTTTGCTGACGAATATGAATAAATATATTATTATCGTAACGACACACATTATAAAAATATTTTTTATTTGAGTTGGTAAATGGGCCAAATGGGGTAAATGTTGCAATTGAACTGTCGGAACTTAATTATTTGTCGATTGATTCTTAAAATTCCAACTTTTTTATTTAGGAAATTGTTATTTGAAAGTTGAGGATATCCAACAATCGAAAACAAATTAAATAGTCGATATTTTCTTGTTCAGTTATCTTTTTTACTAATTTAGCCATATTTTACAAATGCCGACTGCAAACAAAGAATTTAACTAAATTCCAACTCCAAACAACTAAATTTCGACTTGAAACATCAACATTAAATTTAAATTAATATCGACTTTAGATACGAGGGTTGTCGTTTTAGTTTTGCATATATCTATAAATACAAAAAATATATAGACTTTAAGTACTTTATAGCTTTTCACAATATCTCCCATCAACATCGATACACTTTTGCATTCGTTCAAACCAATTGGTAAAATAGTTATTCCACTCTTTAGTTGACAACCACAAAAAACGCTGTTTTAAAGGCATTGATGGCTTCTTCTGCTGCCCATGCATTGAGTTCTTGATCTTTGGGAACATAAAGAAGTCGGTGGGACTTATGTCTGGACTATACGGTGGATGGTCTAAAAATTCGATGTTTTGAAGCTCCAAAAACTCGATTGTCTTCTGGGCAGCGTGAGCACTTGCATTGTCCTGATGTAGGATGATTCGCAGTTTTGTGTTGATTTGTCAGAGTTTCTCAATAACTTCTGGTAAACAAATGTTTATATACCAATCGGAAGTAACCCTTCTTCGATTTTCTACAGCAATTGTTGCCATATGACTAGTTTTTGACACAAAAGTTGCGACCATTTTCTTTGACACACTTCGAGAACGGATCACTTTGGTTGAATTTTCCTCATCGTGATACACCCACACAGCGGATTGGTGTTTATTTCCTTGTTCGTAGAAATAAATCCAATACTCACCGCCACTAACAATACTAGGTCTGTTTCAACCACAAAACCGTTCTAGAACCGTTACTAAACAACTCAGTACTTCAAAGATAATGAGAACACAGGTCTGCGAAAAAAAAATTTTTGTCAGCTGCATGAGATATTTTTACTGAATTATATGTTTTAAAGTGCGCTGATTTTAAAAGTGAAGGCCATTTTTTTCAATCACATAAGGATTTTTTGCAAATTCAAACAAAAAAAAATTGGTTAAAGCACTCCTTTATTCAAAATTTTCAAACAATAAATATTTTTTTTAAAGCAAACGAAACATTATTTTCATACATATACTTATTCATGTTCATTATAAAACCTCTTCTTCTTTTCCTTGATACTTTGACGAGTTCTTTTCCGATTTCCATCTTCAGTTTCTCGCTTAAGCAGCCAACAGTAGTCAGCAAGCATAGTGACATCCCATCGCCCTTCGTACCTTCTCTCGATATCACGGACATCCTGGTGAAATCGCTCCCCCTGCTCTTCACTGTAAGCTCCCAGGTTTTCAGGAAAATAGTCTATGTGAGAGTCTAAAAAATGGACCTTCAAGCTCATCTTGCAGCCTTGAGCTTCGTATGCTGCTAGCATCCGTTGCACAAAGGTTTTATAGTTAGGATCGTTAGTATTTCCCAAAAACCTTCTACGTCCTTGAACGATACCCAAGCTTCTTTTTCCTTCTCATTCATTGTTTCCATAAAAACATCTTCACTGTACTTTGTATTATCACATAATATCTTTGTTTACTTTTTATATATACTTTCTATTATTATTTAGTTGTTTACTATTTATTACCAATTAACATAGATACTGCAATATACATAAAAACTTATGTGATATAATAATTTGAATATTTTTTCTGTTTTTGGGAAGTCAAAATCTGTCAGAAAATGTAAAAAATTCCTATGCAGTTTTTTGGTCGCAGACCTGTGGAATTGATCCACTGCGCAGTTTCCGGACGGTTCTAGAATGGTTCTTTGGTCTGTTGGAACAAACCCACTATAAACGTTTTTTGAGCTTCCTTTGTTGAACCGTTCCAATGTTTTTCGACACCAATTGACGAGAACTACTTTTTGCTTTTCTGTGAGCAAACGAGGGATCTAACTTTGTAATGTAAATGCAGGTGGAACCAATGCGAGGTTCGAATGAATGCTAGTTGCCATGGTTAACTTAGCAAGACTTACTATCTTTGTCTTATTAACGCTAGAAAGAGATACTTGCGCAGCTAGTGGTAAAAATTAGAACTATGATCTGGGTTGATTATTGTGTACAGGAAATATTATGGAAAAGCCTATACCGTGTAGATTCCTGGTATCTATACTTCGTGAGCGCACTTAAAAATGTTGTCCAGTGTTGACATTTTTCTTAAAAGTATCTTTCTCTATTGCCCGTTAGTAAGACAAAGATATAGTAAGTCTTTCTAAGTTAAACATGGCTATTCATTCGAACCACGAAGTATGTGATTCGAACCTTGCAGTGGTTCCACCATAGACAAATTATCTCTGGGTTCCACTTGCAATTCCGTTACAATGACGTCACTGACAGACAATTGGACATCCAGGTATAGATTTGTGTATAAAGATGAAGGTTCTATTGGTGGTCCCTGCTAAGCGACTATATCTTCTTCTTCTTCTTCCTGTAGCACTACAACCCAGGATGGGTTTTGGCTGCCTTAACTATTTGCCTCCATTTAGAACGGTCTTGTCCTAGCTCCCTCCATTCTTGCTGGTTCACTCCAAGGCTAGCTAGGTCCTTGCTAACATTATCTCTCCATCAAAGCTTAGGTCTTCCCAGTGGTCGTTTCCCTTGCGGTGCTTCCTCCCATACTCGTTTAATTAGTCGGTCGTTTTGACTTCTTTGAACATGTCCTGCCCATCTCAGTCTTTTGGATTTTATTTCTTGGATAATGTCAGGGCTTTGATATATTTCCGCCAGCTCTAGGTTACTCCTCATTCGGTAGCGGTCGGTTTGAGGGTCACGGTATGGGCCATATATAATGCGGAGTATTTTTCGCTCAAACCTTCTTAGAAGCTCCGCATCGCGAACTGTCAGGGTCCATGTTTCACTGGCGTATGGCGACTATATGCCAAACTAAAAAGACAACACTCGTACATAATTTAATCACATTACCACTTTAGATGCAGAATTTAATTAAATTCCGATTTCAAGCACATAATTTGACTAAACTGACCACACACGTGTTAGATCAGAGACAATATAATATAAATTATTTATTTATTATATATTATCTCTGTTACGCTCCTTTCACACAATACGATTTTGGTCGTCCGGTAAAAAGTCGGACGACCACATTCCATTAGTTAAATACGGAAATATACGAAATCTTTCACACAGGACGACAACGACTTATTGTCGTGTCGTGGTCGTACAGCTGTCGTCCACTGCCACTGCAATGGACGACGGTCGTACCGTTCTCTGAGAACAGTGGCAAACGGCATCAAATGGATGTTTGTACACAATACGATTTTTAGTCGTGTGATATCTGCCGTATCAATTGAATCCAGTGGCACGTACTAAAATGGCTGAAAATATCGATGTGGAATTTCTAATTTCACTAGTTGAAAGTAGACCAGTACTCTGGGATAAAACCCTCGAAAGTTACAACGATAGAAATGTAACTAAAAATGCTTGGCGTGAAATTCTCCTAGAGGTAAAACCAGATTTTGAAGAGCTGGAGCATAAAGAAAAAAACACATTTGGTAAGTTGCATTTTTACTTTATTTTGCATTTAAAGTATTATACACTCTGATCAGAGATCTCAAATGGGGTTAAAAACCTGAATATAATTATTTAAATAGAAAAATATTTAATTTTTTCTGGGATGCGGCCAAAGTTTGCTATAAAATAACAAATTTACTTGTCAAGATTTGGTTTATTATTTCATTAAATTTTTGCCCGATTTGATGCGACGCGACGCCCTGTGCTCTCTCCGAAATCACGATAAATACTAACGATAATATGTCGTTATGTGTGAAAGCCAGTGAGTTACGATAAACGGTCGTCCGACTTTTTACCGGACGACCAAAATCGTATTGTGTGAAAGGAGCGTTAGATGTAGATTTTAAATTTAAAATTTGTCGTCCTAAAACCCTCTCCTCAGTTGGCCCAAATCCTGAAAAGAAGTGGACAGTAAGAAGTAAGAAGAATAATATATGCCAGTAACGGTAGAGCATATATGTAATACTACTAGTATTACATATATGCGGTAGAGGTAATTTAATTAGGTTATGGTTATGATATGTGCATGTTTATCGAAAAAGTGAAATAAACTTGTTAAGTTCATCATGATTTACTGAGTGTATGATCTTGATAATTACTGAGTTTTTTGTGACCCATTTAGAAAGAAGTTCGTATATTGAACACATTATTTCTTGAAAGTAGGTTATTCAGTAATTAATTCATTAATAATTTAATCTTTATAAACATACTGTCCCCTTTCCCATGAACACAATATTTAATCATTTTACGATAAAATAATTAATGTCAAATCTTCATTTTCAAATATAGATAAATCATTTTTCTATATTTAGGAACATTAACCTTATCAATAAAAGCAAATATTTGATTAATTCGAAAGAATTGTGATAAACTCATGATTTCAATTAAATTGTTACAGATTCTTGACACAGAAAGTATGTATTAATTTACCGAAAAAATGACGGAAAGAGTGATAGCACCATTAGTGACTATTTCAGAAGTAGCTCCTAGTGTAGAAAGTTTAAAAGATTCTGTTCATGAAAATGATGGTTTTAAAAATTCAAAACTCCAAATTGATCGCAAGTTTCATCAAAGAGAATCGATTTTATCTTCAGAAATTAGCTTGTTTATTGAAAAAACAAGCCAGAAAATTCCTGATGGTGGATGGGGTTGGTTAATTGTATTTGCTGCTTTTATTATTAATATGTTATCCGATGGAATTGCATTTACATTCGGATTATTGTATATTGAGTTTTTGGAAGAATTTAAGGCCTCTAGATCGGCTACATCTTGGATTGGAAGTCTTTTTATGGCATTACCTTTAATTGCAGGTAATGTATAAATATAATAGATTGTTAGAATATTTGAAAAAATATGTAGATATGTTTTAGGACCAATAGGTAGTGCCTTAGTGGACAAATATGGATGCCGATCAATGACTATGGTGGGAGGTATTATTTGTACTATTGGGCTAGTTGCAAGTTCTTATGCAAGATCTATAGGAGTGATGTACTTTACTTTTGGCGTTATAGGCGGTTTAGGACTTACTCTGGGTTTTGTAACAGCAGTAGTATCAATAGCTTTTTGGTTCGAAAAGAAAAGAACGATCGCACTTGGACTAGCTGCAAGTGGTACAGGTTTTGGTACTGCTGTATATTCACCTCTTGCTACTTGGCTATTGTTTGAATATGGTTGGAGAGGAACTGTCCTGATAACTGCTGGATTCTTTGCTAATATGTGTGTTTGTGGTGCTTTAATGAGAGATCCTGATTGGATAATTGAAGAAGAGTAAGTATTTTTATTTAATCCAAAAATCCTTTTATAGATTCTTCTTTGCCTAATATATAAATTTCATTTTTCGTAACTATTACTCTTTTTTAATAGAAAAAAAAACAAGATTTTATCAATACCTACTAAAATTTTATTGTAAACGGGAGCTGTGTATTTTATTTAAGTTTGTAGGAAATGTTACTTTTTCTGTAGAGAAAAGTTTCTGATCAAACGGAACCGTTCATTGAAAATTGTATGAAATCTATTTCGCTAGAAATATTTTCGCTGGTTATGCTTCTTATGGAGCAACAGAAAAAAAAAATTATATAAGATATACTCCCTTTCTGCGCTAAGTACACAACCATACATTTCATCTGGCTAGCTTACTATTACGTACATACACATACTTATATATTTTTCATAAGCGCATGTATACATATAGTCATATACTAGGTCTGGCTGTTAAATAACGAGACTGATTACGAAAACGGGTTTTATTATAAAAATTATTCTACAATATAATAATATACTCCCCTCCCTTTGCTGCACACCTTTCCATACGTTTTTTCCATTGATCAAAGCAGTACTGGAAGTCTTCTTTAGTGAGGGCCTTTAGAAGCTTTGTTGTTTTTTGCTTTACCGCTTCGATCCTTTCAAAGCAGATTTTATATTCAGAAACAAAAAATGTCGCATGGTGCCAAATCTGGCGAGTACGGCGCATGTTCGAGCTCTGAAGTGTGTTTACTGGCTACATACTGCTTCACAGATAGCGCGTTGTGGGCAGTTGCATATTAATTCTTTAAATTTTTTTCCCTCCCTTTGTAGCACACCTTTTCATACGTTTTTTCCATTGATCAAAGCAGTGCTGGAAGTCTTCTTTAGTGAGGGCCTTTAGGAGCTTTGTTGTTTTTTGCTTTACCGCTTCGATCCTTTCAAAGCAGATTTTATATTCGGAAACAAAAAAATGTCGCATGGTGCCAAATCTGGCGAGTACGGCGCATGTTCGAGCTCTGAAGTGTTTTTACTGGGTACATACTGCTTCACAGATAGCGCGTTATGGGCAGTTACATATTAATTCTTTAAATTTTTTTGCACGTAAACTGATCAAAATATGTTTCAATCATAAATTAAATTTGTGTATGTATTTCCTAATATTAATGAATTTGTTTATTTTAGTAAAAAAGAAAAACAGTTAAAAAAGGAAAAACGACGTAAATCTAGTGCTTCCTCTATAGACACTGAGTGTCTTGAAGAAATAAAACATACCTTAGAAGGTGGTGGCGATACTAATTATTTGTTAGAAGATGTAGACGCCACTTTAGATTTAACTGATAAAGATAGATTTGCCTCAGTTGTTGATTTACCTACATTTGTTAGACAAAATGAAGAAGTAAGTAAACAAAATTCTATGCACCAATTTCTACTATTATATAATATTATTTTTTAGGTGCCATTAGAAGTTCTAAAACAACTAAGTGAAAATAAGCAAATTTATAGTATTATTTTAGAAAATTATCCAAATTTACTGTCAGTTCGTAGTTCATCAGAAACGAGATTAAATATGAAGAACGGTCCAGAACACCACAATTCGCGTGTTCCTGTACGATTTTTAATGAAAGTAAAAAAAGCTGAAGATGTTCCTACAGTAAATATAGATTTGGAGGCTAATACAGTTAACGAATTAGAAGTACCTACTTCGGATGTGGTTATAGGAAATTCTAAAGAGAATAATGTGAACGTGCCACATGAAGAAAGACAAATGCTAAATGTAAACAATACATTTGGTCCTTCTCAACAACCAAATAAAGGAATCCAGTTATTAAGAAGTTTATCTGTTAAAGCTAAAACCCAAATGCAACCACATTCATATCTTAAAAAAATGAGATTCAGAAAAAATTCAATTGGTTACAGAGGCGCAATGTTAAATATACATAAATATAAGATGAAAGCTTCTAGTTGTCCAGATATTTATAAGAACTCTATGACAACATTATGGAGTGAAGAAGAGGTATTAAATATTTTTTTATATTTATATGGGTTTCTAGTAAACAAACGTTGTTAAGTAATGAATAGAGAATAGAGTATACAAGGTGTTAAAAAAAGTGTCACAAACTGAAATGGGTGGTAATATAGCCCAAAATATGCAGAAAAGTATGAATAAACATATGTTCGCAAATTAACATTTTCCGATATAGTTTTCAGAGTTTTGTGTTTTTGTATCATATTTGGATTATCTCTTTTTTCATTTTCAAAAACTTGCTTTTCTTATCAAATTCGACCGATGTTTTATCTAGATATTATTTGTAGCTATTATTTAGTAGTTGGTGGACAATTTTACAAATTTTCGCTATGCCTGTTTACAGTAATATTGAGTTAACTGCATTTCATGTACGGTCGTGCAAATGGTAATCAGAGGGAAGCGCTACGTCTATATGTAGATGCTTTCCCTAATCACCACATGCCTTCAGTTTGTGTGTTTGGAAGAAGGCACCAAAGGTTGCGTAATACAAGTACATTTGAGAAACAGTCCCATAATTCCGGGAGACCAAGGTCGATATCCACCCCTGTGACAGAAGAAGCAATTTTGACACGAGTAGAGGAGAATCCAGAAACTAGTTTGCAGAGAATATCAGTGGATGTAGGAATTGGAGCTCCTCTGGTTCGATGAAGACTCCACGAGCAGCAGCTTTACCCGTACAATCTGCCCATTTTCACTTTAGCTGTGATATGCGCAAATGAAGAAGAGAGAGCATCGCAACAAAGCCAGAAGACATTGTCTCGAGACCGACAATCTGAGCGTCTCCCCTCCTTGGTTCGTCATAAACCAGTGCGCATCTCAACGTCAGAGCTAAAGTGAACTTGGGCAGATTGTACTATGTTCAACGAATGCATGCTCTGAATCCACTTGAGGAGTATATCTCATGCAGTTGGAGATTCTGACAATCGCCAGGCGTTAGAAAAAGTATCATTCAAGCCTTCTGGCACAAGGAAATCTGCAAAAACACAACACATAAAGGTGTTATTGATTAGAGAAAAACCATTATGTTTCGCAAACATTTGTCGCTGTTCTCCAAGAGAAGGTTTCTATATTGATAAAACAGTCTGTGTTGATGAGGAATGTTTGATTGTTAACAAATTAAGGTGGTCTTCGGACGTTTTCAGAGATGGTTCCAGATTAGCTGAATATTTAGGCATGTCAGATTTGCAGCAAAGGGCACAATTGGACAGCATTTCGCAACCTCGTGTAACACCTCAAGTTAGTCTTAGAAGAAACATAGATAGCAGTTCCGGAACCCCCCAACCGTCTTTAAAAGAGTTGTCACGTGAGCAAATAAGAGAAATTCAAAGTCAGGAATTCAGAGGTGTTAGCAAAGAGAATTTGTTCCACAAGAAATACATTTATTAGATCCTGCTTTGCCACAACCTGTGTTTCCAGAAGCTAGTCTGCAAGAATCTGTTCTACCAGAGACACATTTACAGGACCTCCTTTAGATGAAATGAAGTTAGAACAAGTAGTTTTAGACCAACCGTTACCTATTAACAAAATAATCAACCAATTAACATACAGTCAACAACAAATACTCAATATAATTAGAAACCACGATTTCGATAACAAAGATCTGACCATTGAAGATGTGACAGATGGGCATTTAATAAACAAGCTAACAATAACAAAAAGATTCTTTGATATACTAGGTAAATATTTATACTTCGTTTGTAAAAAGTGCAAATTAACTTTATTATTTAACTGAAAAAACTTTTGTTTTTGAATTTTAAGATATATGAATGTAATAAAGAGAAAAGTCAACTAAGCATATGTGGGCCGACGAAAATCCCCATTTTATCGTGGAAACCAAGCATTAAGTATGTTTTTCGTTGAACATTTGATTAGGTATTTTGGACGACCGGTTACTAGGTCCGATTTTACTACCTAACCGATTAACGGGATATGATTATTTAAACTTTTTCCTTTAATACAAAGAAATCAAATGTGGTTCCAGCACGATGGTGCTCCAGCCCACTTTTCAATTGCTGTAAGGTAGCATTTAGACGGATCTTTTGGAGAAAGACCAATGGGAAGGGGCGGACCTGTACCATCGCCTGAAAGATCGTCTGATTTAAACCCCCTTGACTTTTTCCTTTGGGGATACTTAAAAATTTCGTATACGCCACTCTTGTGAATAAACTCGAGGAGCTGTAGCAAAGAGTAGAGTAGGGATGTCATTGAATCCTAGCCAATGAAGGTATTTTGGAAAGAGTTCGACAGTCCCTGCGGCGGAGATGTCGTAGCTGTATTGAAATGGAGGGAGGGCACTTTGAACATCTTATTTGACTATGTTTCTGTTGTTTGTTAATAAATATCATTGTTTTTTTGTACACATTAAAAAATTGCTTTGATCGCATAATAGTCCGTATCTTCGAAACCGTTAATTTGCGGACATATGTTTATTAACACGTTTTTGCTTATTTTAACACTCTGTATATATAACTAGGTGTTACGAAAATATGATCAAAGCGAAGCTTATAATGTAATGTTCGGAAGAGTTGTTGCAATAAAAAAATCACCACAAAAATAACTTTCCCTAATCTGTCTCACTTGTTGCTCTCACTTTCATGTACTCCAGATATCATTAAAAGCTTTGCGACCATCGGAATTCACACAGTTCCACACCTTTTTTTGTTTACTTTCTGGGCCCATTGTATACCTGTAACTATTTTATTAGTTTTTCAGAATTGGTATGATGAGTTCTTGGATATTTTAAAAGATCTGACTAATTTTTCACTATTTTTGAATCTACATTTTTTAATCCTTTCGATTTCCACTGTACTTCTACATACTTGGTTTATTGTACCATATTTCTATTTAGCTGAACATATGGGAAGAAATGGATATACTGATGCTGAAGCCTCACTGGCTATTTCTGTTATTGGTATCACAAATACCGTTGGTATGGTAAGTAGACTGTTTTTGGTCGTATAAAAAAATCGGTTATTATAAATATATTTTTTAGGTACTTCTAGGGATCGTAGGAGACAGAATAAATATTGCTAAAGCATACGCGGTATGTTTAATTTTATGTGGAGTAACTATAGCTGCTATGATGATTTTTACTTCAAACTATTATGTACTATTAATTAGTGGAGGCGGTTTCGGACTATTTTTTGCTAGTTCAATGTCTTTAACGCCTTCCCTTCTCTCAGAACTAGTGTCGTTGGATGATTTTACTATGGCATATGGACTTTTATTACTTTCTGAGGGAATTGGTACTTTAATAGGCCCTCCTTTAGCAGGTAAAAAAATAAAACACTAAAAAGCACTTTTTTACTCTTTTCTGTTTTAATTATATCAAAAAAGGTATATTTTAATAGTTTTTTCAATTTAATACAATTTGTAAGTTACCTGTACACAAGTAAATAACCCATTATCACATGTGGATTACCTATATCTAGAGAGACAACATTTTACTATGACATAATCGCTAACAATAGAATAATATAAGATTATTGCAATTTGTATTACGATGTTTGAAGTGATTCACGGTTTGTTTCTTAAATTTAGGATGTGCTGCTATTATCTATCTTTTTAGCTCTGATTTTAGATCCATGCCGTATGTAACTGTTTGTGTGTCATATTCTTGTACCAAAGAAAAGTATGAGTAAATTAGCGAACGGTAGGAGTCACCAGTAGTCAAAAATCTCAAAGTGTAGTACAATTTAACTGCTACGGGTATAAAAATCGAAAATCTGTGTCAAATTTCTGAATAAGGTCCCGTCATTCAAAAAAGTAATTTTGATTTTCGTCAATGTTATAATTCTCTTCACCACATCTTGCGTCTTTGCCTCTTTCGCCTTCTTCTGGTAATAATTACGTAAGTTGTAGCAGCTACGGTTTGCATAGACGTCTCGGGACTAATTGACTTGAAAAGTTGACGCAAGCAGTCGCAATATGTGTAAAAGGAATTGTCGCATGCTGTTGTAGTAAAAAAAAATTAATGCTATTTATTTTTTAAAAAACAACATTTTTATTACTTTTATGACGTTAAAATGGAGCGTTTCTAAAAAAATGAAATGTAAAAGTCAATCGGATAATTTGTTGCTGAGATGTTGTTAAATGTTTATCACTTAATGTATAATGCTATAACTTTTTTAGCTGGTCCTGTTTACTTCCACAAGGTCTCATTTTCTTTTTGAAATTCCAAATTTTCATATTATGTATGAGGTATACTCAAAAATTACTTTTCAACCCCTTAAATTTCGCTTTTAAAAAAGGGTTGTTTTTTTATAAGCATTTAAAGCTACTACGCCCTCGGTAAATTTTACAAATTTTTAATGTTAAGATTCGGGTAGCTAACTTCAAAACAAAAAGTTAAAAAAAGCTTCTTTGGACCAATAGGAGCCAAGTAAGATTTTTTTTAAGTCATATTTCTTTTGTTTATAATAATTAAGAAGCAAATCCAGCGGCTTTTGGTAGTTAGATTAGATTAGATGTTTATTGGGTTGGCTGTTATCCTGTATCACTGCGACCTTTGCAGATCTATTGTGACCACTCATTATCTCAAGAATAGGATTAGAGAACCTTGTCCAGCTCTGCCCTCTTAATGAGACTTAATAGCCTTGACATTGGCCACTCCGCATAACAAGTTGGTAGTTAAAGGTTTATATTTTTATCTTCTTAAGGTGCCTAATCCAATTAGTGGATGTTGGCGACAATTCTGGCAAACTCCTATCAATCTTGTGTGGCCCTAAAGAGTGCATGGGCATCGAGGTTTGTCCAATCCCTTATGTTTTTAAGCCATGAGTGTTTTTTTTTTCGATGTCCCGTTTTCCTTCTATCTTCCCTTCCACTATAAGCTTTAAGAACTGGTACTTGGAATTTCGAAATATTTGCCCCAGATAAGCAGTTTTTCTTCTTTTTATTATTGGCAACAACTTTCTTGCTCTGCCCATACTTCAACATTTGTTGCTTGATCTTTAAGTAATCTTCCAAATACCCACATTTCAAAGGCCTCCAATCGCTTCATCACGTTGGCCTTTATGGTCCAGGTTTCTACACCGTATGGAGTAAATGTAACACGTGACAAAGCGATATCGAAGCGTTAAGTCGAGGCCACTGTTGCTGAGCAAGGTTCTCATATTAGTAAATGCTGTTCTGGCTTGCTCAATCCTGCTACGTATCTCTGTCTGGATCTAGATCTTCATCTATCCAACTACCGAGATATCTGAATTTGGAGACCTTTTAGATGTTCTTATTTTTTACTCTTATATTCAATTGCATATTTCGTGGTCTACTAACCACCATTACCTTTGTCTTGTCTATATTAATCTTCAATCCCAGTCGTTCTCCTTCAGTGTTTATTCTATCTATTAGTCGTTGTAGCGCATCTTGGCTGTCGGCTATTATGACTGCATCATCAATCATCAGTATACCGAAGGTTGTTAACAGTCTGTTCGTTGATTGTAATTCCATCTTTAATGTCACTTAAGGCTCTATTGAAAATCGTTTCAGAGTAAAGATTAAAAAGTAAGGGGGACAGAACAGCCCAGTCGTACACCTTTTTCGATTGGGAAATATGATGTAAATTCCTGTCCTACTCTGACGGATGCTACTTGATTCATATAAAGGTTCTTTATGATTTTAAGATCATTCTAATCTATCGAACGTTCTTGGAGCAATCTTATTAATTCTGAATGGTTAACACAGTCGAACGCTTTCTGGTAGTCTATAAAGCATAGAAAGACATATTTTTGCTGATCTCTGCATTTCTGAAGTAGGACAGTTAAGCTATAAAGTGCTTCTCTTGTACCAAAACCTGTCTGAAACCGAACTGTGTGGGGCTAATGTCTCTCTCACATCTGTTATATATTATATTTTTATATTTTGAAATAAATCTTTCAAAAAATGTGGTAAAATATTAAAAACAAATATATAAGCTGATGCCGATCTAGCGCGCGCTTCAAAAATCTGAAATTGCTGCTTCAAAATCGCGACGCACGGAAAAATTTGACGTATCTCGGTCAAATATGGGCAATTTTTTTTTTAATCTGGAGTAGGTGAACAAAATATTAAGTTTGGCCATATTAGTTTTTTTCCAAAATGCATATTTCTATGTGTATTAAGAAGTTATTCTATTTGAGTCTATACATTATTACCTTTTCATTATTTCTTTACTATATTATTATTACTTCGACTGGTAGATATATTTCACAAGTGTACTAATTAATTTTGATTGTGATAATTCTTAAATACACTTATTTATTACTGCGTTATAAATTAACTTATTGTGAATATTAAACATAAGAATTTTGTTTTGTTATCACTGTTTAATAACTATTTTATACCTGATTCCAAATAAAGAATATCAATATCTATGTAAACAATATGTAGAAAAATGAGTAAAAAAAACTTTCTACTACAAAAAGTTCTTTTTATAAATTGTGATTATTCTAGGTTGTATTGCGAAATTAAATTTATTGTTTTTTAGGTTGGATCTTCGATTTAACTCAGTCATGGGAACAATCTTTCTACCAAGCAGCTTTTTGGATAGTTATATCAGGACTGCTAATTGCAATTATACCATGTACTCGAAATAGAACATTCTTTTCATCAAATTAATTCGTATTGTAAATGTACTTACATAACAAACGACATGTGACTGTGTTTTAACTAGATTGTAATAAAAAATATTACACAATTATAAATTTGTTTTAATACCTAGGTATTTACACATACCACAACCAGATTACTATTCCACAACCTGCTATATTCACATATTATAAAGAATATAAAAAATGTATGGTACAAGTTATAAGTTGATGACCTGTAACATTGTATAAAGACTAAGTCTTTATACAATGCCTGTAATATCCGATACCCAATTTCCTTTCAATGCAGCGGACTTCCCAATCGCAAATTCTGCAATTCAGCGATGTTACACTCGAGGAACCAAACTTGCAATTCTACTGGTCTGATGTTTCGATTCTTTTTACTCATCAATAATTTTAGTATAAATAGTTGTAAATTTATAAAATCAAATTAGTTCTAATTATTTAGTAACTATAGTGTTTGCTAGTGCAAAGTTCAAAATAAAGTTTTTAAAGCGTGATTATTGTGAGAAGAAAATATTTCTAGCGCAGTCAGTAGGATAGCGGGAGATTCTTTGAAGATCCTCGTCGTTCTTAAACGTTTGCTCATTAACCGATCTACTCAAGGGAACATTCAACTGTCAACCTGAGGGCCACCAAGAAACCCATATTAAAAAAGAAAATATTTCTGGCGCAGTCAGTAGGATAGCGGGAGAGTCTTTGAAGATCCTCGTCGTTCTTAAACGTTTGCTCGCTAACCGACCTACTCAAGGGAACATTCAACTGTTAACCTGAGGGCCACCAAGAAAACTATATTAAAAAAGAAAATATTTCTTACACAATGAATCACTTTCGTTAATTTTTTTATTATTATTTTTCTATGTAAACTTTGTGTAAAAACACCTTTAATCAATTTTAAATACCTATTCCAAATAAGTTTTGAGTAAAAGGGATTTTTCTAAAATTATAAAATAAAGTTTGTTTAAATATTGTGATATAATGCGTATTACATTTCTGGTTCACTGATTGGAAATTTATTGCAACGTTAATGAAACGGTAGATACCTACCTATTCATATTTTATTTCTATACGAGTAGCCTTGAAATAAAAAGTTTACGACTAAAGTCGCACATTCGTATAGAGTTTTGATTACTCACATTGTATGTATGAAATATATACTAATAAGTTATTTAAACTCGTTCAAATTACCAGTGTCGATGTGTACGTGTTAACCTTGTGATTAATTAATTAATAAATTAGTGTCTTCTTAATTTTATGCTTTTTGTTTTATATATAAAACAATGCTGTCCGGTATCTTTATCGATTTGTTTTATCTTTAACCTCCTGTATTTAATCAGTTATGTGATACATTATACCGTTATCTCGCGAAGGAAGTTAATATATGTGGATCCCTAAGCTTAGTATAGACTCAGTATCAAGAAAGTAGTACATATATTTAATTAAGTAATATAGAAATATCGATATTATGGAAACTGTGATAGTAGATGACGAAACAATAATAAAAAATGAACAACCGCGTAAGCTGTCTGTTGCATCTCTAAGATCTCAGAAAGTTAATAAAACAAAGTATCCTATACCTGATGGCGGTTATGGATGGGTGGTGATTGTAGCAACTTTTTTAATTTACGCTATCGCCGAAGGAATTACATTTGTGTTCGGTATGCTTTATGTAGAATTTTTGGAAGAGTTTAGAGCTTCAAAATCTGCAACGTCTTGGATAGGAAGTTTATTTGTTGCATTACCACTTGTGTCAGGTGAGTGTAATTTTTTATTTTATGTCTTAAGTTAAGTTCAGTTTAATAGTTCTAGGTTTTACATTGGTCAATTAAAATGAAAAACAGATCTGTAAAGTTTGTTTTTTGATTACCTATAGACAGAAAATTTCGTTGATAAACTGGTTTAAGGAGTTAAAGTGAAAAACTATTTTCTGTTGAATTATGTAAATTAATGCCATATAGTAATAATTTAGATATTAATTTTAAAAGAGCAATAACCAAAGTATTGAGGACTTTATAATTTTGTTTTTAATTCGATACCTTATTCCCAACAAAATAATAATTTATTTACCTATATAATATTTTAGCGTATCAATGAACAATCATGATTCGAGATAATTTCCTATGTGTCACCTGATTAGTTATATAATAATATAGGTATAATAGAATTTTTTTTTACTTTTTTTTAGTAGTTTAATTTATTTTAGTATGGTTTATGTTTAGAAATGTTTGATTGGTATTATTGGTAAATATCTATTAAATTCATTTAAATTTTTGTGTCACGACTCACGATGCAGCTATATTTACATGTACATAATTACCATCAAATGACATTCTTTAAATGTAAAACATACCATTCGTATAATATAGGCCAGTTAATATCTGTTTTGGGTTGGGTAAATCGTATAGTCTAGTCGAGAAGTGAGTTTCCTGCCAATAATAGTTAGAATAAATTTAAAAATATGGGGTTTGGTTTATCGGATTCAGAATTAAATTCTGAGAATAGGGAATTTTTGAATTTTTTTGCCATTAAAAATTTCAATTATTATTAACAAAAAACGAAGAGACAAAAAGATGGTCTCCGTTTTTTTGCAATAACTATGGAACTATTAAAGATATCGCCAATATTAAAAAAGATCCTAAAAGAGGAGAAAATTTCACAAAAAAAAGTCCCGATTCCCGGAGTTGTAGCTCCATTATTTATAATTTTAATTTTACGTTGAAAATAGGGTTCCGCGCGGCCGTTGTGGCGCCGTCGCGTCGTCACCGAGCAAAGTGGACGTAAGAAAATAATTTTTTTTTAATATTTAATATAAATTTAAAAATCTGAAAAAATTATAGTCTCATCTAGACACTTGAAGGAATATAACGCCGATATAAAAAAAATTTTAAGTTGATTTTTGTTAAAGTTATTCAATTGTTAACTAACTAATTTTTTGTGTACTTTAGCTAATATAAAATCTGTTATTAAAGTTTAAATAATGTACCTAAAAATTTTTTTCTTCTCGTAGCCTATTCTTATTTACACAATCAACAAGATTCTGCAGTAAAAATTTACTAAAGTTTGTTTATTTGTTTATAATGATTTTTCTAAGTTAACAAAAAATGAAAAATTTTCTTTTTTTGACGACGCGACGGCGCCACAACGGCCGCGCGGAACCCTATTTTCAACGTAAAATTAAAATTATAAATAATGGAGCTACAACTCCGGGAATCGGGACTTTTTTTTGTGAAATTATCTCCTCTTTTAGGATCTTTTTTAATATTGGCGATATCTTTAATAGTTCCATAGTTATGGCAAAAAAACGGAGACCATCTTTTTGTCTCTTCGTTTTTTGTTAATAATAATTGAAATTTTTAATGGCAAAAAAATTCAAAAATTCCCTATTCTCAGAATTTAATTCTGAATCCGATAAACCAAACCCCATATTTTTAAATTTATTCTAACTATTATTGGCAGGAAACTCACTTCTCGACTAGACTAGTATATGATCGCTTTAATCGCTTCGAAATATCATTATAAATGATAATTTCCTAATGCAGACACCTGAAAATGTGGGTTAAATTCATAAAATAAAAATTAGAGAAACATTCATTTTTTGTCCTCTTTTCGTTGCTACCTATATCTCGGCAGCTATGCATTTTAAAAAAATGTTATGAAAACAAAAAAGTTTTGCAATTAAATTTTCTACAAGATAGAATTGATTCTTTTTCTTCTTCAAGTATTAACCAAAGCAAACTCTTCTCTGTTTTTCGCTGTTCTTACCAAAGTCTGGGTGTCCATTCCCGTTCATTTTCTGATGAAATTTGTCGCGTCGTCCTGGTTAGAAAGTAGTGTATCGTTTCTTTCAAATATTGACACAACATTCTGTAAAAATACTAGCAGCTTTTTATATAAAAAATTATGTGTATTTTGCATAGATTTTAGTATTAAAATTTTAATTAATTTATCATCAGTATGTAATCAAAAACGTATAATGAGTATTTGCCCGGCGTTGATTAAATGCCTATTAGTGAAGCACTTGACTAGAGCATTTTTTTAATTATGAGAGGTTGGAATGTGGAAAATAAGACTGTTTTTATATAATTAAATCAATTATAATTTTATTAATAGTGTTTATTAAAAAATATAAAAAAATAAAAAAAAATATGGTCGAATTGAGAACCTTCTTCTTTTTTGAAGAAAATTTTAAACATGTTTTACAGAAAACAGTTAAAAATCTTTCCCCTTATTCGACTGATACACCATTTTTAGAGGTAAATGAGTTTATTCTTTTTCTTATCGTCCCATATGACAAAATAGCCGAAATACTGATCCTTCCAAATTTTATCCACTTTGTACCCAAATTCATCGCTACAGTAGGGAGTGATGATATCCTAAATTTTCATTTCAATTGCAAGCCTTGAACTTCACGTGATATTAGATTTTAAACAAAAAAATTCGTATTTGACAATCCCTACAAAATATTAATAAAACAAGCGTCTATACGGATGGATCAAAAACGAAGCAAGGTGTGGGATATGGAATTTACTCTAGATCCTTGAACCTAAAAATGAAATAGGCTATGGATGGCTCATCAGGTGTGGTTCAGTCAGAACTCACAGGCATAACCATAGCTGCAAAAAAATAAATCAAAAATGGCCCTTGGTAAGCCAGGCGCATCAGTAGATTTATATTAATTAATTATATTAAAAGTATACGTTTTAGAAAAAAATGTTTTTGATAAAAGTTGTAGGTCTCTTTAAGACAAACAAAAAAGTCCCGTAACATTTTTTTGTACAGGGTGAAGTAAAAAAGTTACGAATTTTTTTCCATTTTGATTTGATGTCACGCCCAAACGGCCTTACCGATTTGGCCCATTAACGATCTCGACCGAGGTTTTGGGACGATTGATTTTTGTACCAAATTTCATTTCGATCCGTTAAGAAATGCGACCACTATCGTGTCCACAGATTTCGTTATATCGAAACTATACATACATACATATATAATATATATACATATATATATATATATATATATATATTGTTATGATCTCTATACTCATATAATTGTATTCTTGTGACTCTTCAAGGTTGGGTTCTTCGATAATATTAAACTAAAAAGTCCATCTCAATTTTAACATCATTTAATATATAAATATATTAATTCTTTACAACACTTTAAAAAAAATATAACATTCATCATTTATCCTGTCATAAACTTAACACTAATTAATTTTAAATGAAATTTTGCCCTCTTTTCCTAAAATCCCCGAATAACTATTTCTAATACACCTCTATTATCAGCTGATAACAAATTATACCAGAAATACTTATCTTTATAAACTATGCTTATTTTATTTTGAAAATCCAATCTATGCAAATATCCAATTAATCTTCTCTATATATATCCATTTTATTCCATATTTACCTCTACCATATAGTTATTATAACATTCTATTCATACATTAATCTTCTTTTATAATTTTTATATTTATATTCATTAACATTCAGTATTTATCTTCATTTTCAATTTCTATTATTATTATATTTACTTTATAATGGTTTTTAAATTTTTAAAATTCTATATAATTCCCTAAACTTTTTCTCTGACTTTACTCTCCAAAATTCTATGACATTCTATCAATAATTTTTTTTTTTTTTTTTTTTTTTATCCCCCTAGAAACCTCGCAACCCAAATTTTTTTTTTATTTATGATTCCTTGATAATTTGCATAAATTGATTATTCAATTCTAATATCTAGTTAGTCTTAATTACACTTATATTACATATAAAGACCAACTATTGAATACCATAACAATTTCCCAAATTTAAAATTTTATAAATTTTAGAAAAAAAATTTTAATAATTTAAAATTTAAAGTATATAACAATTAACATATTAACACAAATTCTGAATACTCTAAGTTTCTTCAAAATACCTATATAGGCTTTCAATATTAAATACTCCTCTAACATTTCTTGTTATCGGATCTTCAACAATATAACTATTAACACCTTCCTCATTTACTATTCTATATGGTCCTTCAAATATAGCTTTTAATTTCCCTGATTCATTTTTCTTTAAATTTCCACTTATATATGCTTTTATTATTACCAAATCTCCTTTCTTAAACCTTACAGGATATTTCACTTTTTTCTTAAATTTTTTATAATATTTTTCCCACGCATCCATTAACCTTTTTCTTACTTTTTCTATAATTTCATCATATTTTTTTCTTTCTTCTTCTTCTTCCCAATTTCGTTTTGGTTTTTGACCTAACATTAAATATGTTGGTGTTTCTTCTGTTATTACATTTGGAATATCATTGATATACATTTCTACTTTATTAATATAATTTTCCCATTCTTTATGTTTCTTTCCATTTAAACTTATTCGTAAAAATTTTATCACTTCTTTAATATATCTTTCTGCAGGATTTGCTGCAGGATGTCTTATACTAATACAATTCTTTTTGATTCCTTTCCTTTTTAAAAATTTTTCTAAATTCTGTCCTTGAAAATACGTTGCATTATCCATTACACATGTCCTTGGTTTACCTATTTCTTCTATAAATTTTTGTAAACAATTTTTAATACTTTTATAATTTGTCCTTCTACATGGGTATAATTTTATAAATTTTGTAAAAACATCAACAATTACCAATATATGTTTATTATTATTTTTACTTCTTATTAGATTACTAATGAAATCTATTGCTATTATTTCCAATTTTTCCATTGCTGTAACACTTTTCCCAATATTTTTATTCACTTTATTCTTATTTTTATTCAATTGACATATCTTACATGTTCTTGTTATTCCTTTTGCTATCTTTTGATCTTTTTTCATGATAAAATTTTCTCTAAATAATAACCATAATTTTCTTGAACCTATATGTCCATATGTTACATGTAAATTTTTTAATATTTGTTTTCCTAAATAACTCTCAATTACATAAACTTCTTCATTTCCTATTTCCTTTATATAATATCCATCTTTAATTAAAGTATTCTGTTTTTCTTTTTCTGTTAAATTTTGTTGACTTCTTATTATTTCTTCTTCCGAAAACATACCTTCATCTTCTATTAATTTGTTCATTCCAATTTGTATTATTCTTCCTTTATCCTTATTTTCACTACTTTCTCTTGATAATGTATCTGCAATAATATTTTCCTTTCCTGATAAATATCTAATTTCAAAATCATATTCTTGTAATAATAAACTCCATCGATATATCCTATTATTATTAAATCGATTGACCATTACATTCTTCAAAGCCATGTGATCGGTTTCAATTATAAATTTTTTTCCAATTAAATAAAATCGACATTTTTGCACACAAAAAACTATACTCGCAAATTCCAATTCTGATACACTATAATTTCTTTCATACATTTTTGTGACTCTAGACATAAAACATATTGGTACTTCTATTCCATTTTGTACTTGTATTAAAACCCCTGCTAACTTATTAATTGATGCATCTGTTCTTAATATAAAATCTAATTCATAATTTGGATGATATACCTTCAAATTATTAGTAAACATTTTTTTTAAATCATTGAATGCTTGTTCTCTTTCTTCATTCCAGTTCCATTTTACATTTTTCTTTAATAATTCTACTAATGGAATCTGTTTTTCTGATAGATTTGGTATTAACTTTTTATAATAATTCATCATTCCCAAAAATCCCCTTATTTGCTTTAAACTTTTTGGTTTCTCAAATTTTAAAATTTTATCTACTCTTTCCGTATCCATCTCTACTCCATTTTTATTAATTTTAAATCCTAAATATATCACTTCTTTTAAGAAAAATTGACATTTTTCTTTATTTACTTTCAATCCCGCTAAATCCAATTCTTTTAACACAATATTTAAGTGTTTTTTATGTTCTTCTTCACTTTTTGAATAAATTAATATATCATCTACATAATGAACAACAAAATTTTCATATTTGTTTAAAATTTTATGTAATGCTTTAACCAAAGCTGCACATGCACTTTGTATACCGAATGGTACTACTTTAAATTGATATAGGTACTACACCATCAATACTAAAACCAGTATATTTCCTACTACTTTTATGTAGAGGTATTAACCAAAAACTATGTTTTAAATCTATTTTACTAAAAATTTCAATTCCTGTTATTCTACCAAATATTGCTTCAATATGCATAGGTTTCTCATATTGTGGTATTGAAAATTTGTTAATATTTCTAGCATCTAGACATAACCTTAACTCTCCATTCCTTTTTTTCACAACTACAATTGGATTAATGAAAGATGTATCACTTCTCTCAATTATATTATTTTCTAGCATTTTATCTATTTCTATAGCTACTTGTTTTCTATATTGATATGGAATTGGATAAGTTTTAACTCGAAAATTTTCTATATTCTTTACTTCAAATCTGTGAGTATATTCTTTGGCAGTATTATTCTCTAATGTAATTAAATTTTGATATTTTTTAAATAACAAATTAATTTCATCTTTATATTTATCATCACTTTTTATATCTTCTCCTTCTTTCATCATTTCCCCATTAATTCTTAGTTCATTTATATGTATTATCTCCTCATTATTGTTTATTTTATTTAATTTGATTTGTTCTTCTTTCAATTTTATCCAACCTTCTTCATAATTAATAATAACATTCATTCTTTCTAATTCATCAGTACCTAATATTATATCATACTCCATATTTCCTATAATCAAACCTTGTATTTTATATATACTATTTCCAATTTTAATACTAATATTTATAGTCTTATTAATTTCCCCTAATTTTTTTCCATTAGCACCTATTAACTTAATTCTTGGAATTTTAATCATTTCTTCTAATTTATTATCCTCAATAATTTTTTCATTTATCAATGTTGCTTCTGATCCGGTATCTATTAAAATTCTAATTTTCTTATTTTCTAAATTTCCTTCAACAACTACTAATCCAATTTTATCTTCTAATTTATTATTATTTTCTTCTAATTTTATAAATTCACTAGGATGTATATAACAACATTTAACATTAAAATTTTGTAGGTGCTTATTTAAAAATTTTCTTGTTCTGGTTCTACCCTAACATTTTCTACATTTTCTTCTATTTCTCTACTTTGCATATTAATTTGATTTATTCTTCTAGGTACATTATTGTTTCCATTTCTATCTTCTCGATTATTATTATTATTATTATGAATTTCATTTATATTTCTATATCTTGATCTTTCATATCTTCCATTATTTACATTTTGAAAACCATTTTCATTTCTGTTATTTCCATTTCTTATATTATTATTATTATCCATATTATTTCCATTTCTATATGTATTTCCGTTTATACTATTTCCATTTTCTCTCCCATTATATCCATAATTATAATTTCCATTGTTTCTATTACGCATTTCTTCTCTTACTCTATTATATCCATTTCTGTTTTGATAATTTCTAAATCTATCATTTTCATAATTTTGTGATCTATTTTCATTAATCTTTAAATTTCTTTCAACTCGATTTAAATACTCAATCAATTGTTCTTTTTTTTTAATATTTTGTATAACTATTGTTTCAGAAACTGTTATATCATAATGTCTAGAAATATATAAAATTATTTCCTCTTCTCTCATAGGAGGTTCCAAATATTGTGCAACATTATATAATTGTAACGCATAATTAGTTAAATTATTCCCTAATCTATAATTGAATTTTCCGAAATATAATTTTTCCCTACTCACCCCTTGTTTTGATTCACCCCAGAAATATTTAAGAAATTCCCTTTCAAAATCATTAAAGGTTAATATTTCATTTTCCTGTGTTGCATACCATAATGCAGCATTATCTTTCAAAGAACTTCTTATAATTTCTTTCCAATCTCTTTTGTTCCTAGTCTTAGTTTTAATCATATTCATATACGTGCATGGATGTAATATACTGATATTCCCTGTAAATTTTACTGCTCCTTCTCCTCCATGTATTATCATATAGGAACCATCCTCAGTTCTTTCATTTTGCATTTCTTGTAATTTTTTTGTTTCATCTTCAAATTTCTTTGCTACTTCCATTACATTCCTTTCCATAGTTTGTAGTATTCTTTCATTTTCTTTCTTATTTTCATTTTTCTGCTCCTTCACATTTTTTTCTATATTATTAATCTTCTCCTGGTGTTTATTACCCATTTCCTCCATCGCCTTAATTCCATCTTTCAATTGATCGACTTCTTTTTGTATTTTGATATTTTCTTCTTTAATAATATTTTTCATTTCATCTTTAAATGTTTCCATATTCTTGTTCATATCTTTTATTTCTTTTTTTATATCTTCTCTTATTTCTTTTTTCATAGAATCCATTTTTCTATTATTTTCATCAAATTTATTTTCCAAAAATTTAAACATTTTCTCCATCTCTGTTTCTTGATGTGGTTTTGAACTAGTCGCATCTCCTATCACATCAGCTTGTACCACTTGAAACATTGTTTTTTCTTCTCCTTCCGACGATCCATCATTACTTTCTGTTTCATGCATATTTTCATTAGATTCCTGTATTCCATCTTCTCTCCTTCTATTTCTTCTATTTTGTCTTGTATTCATTTTATTCAAATCTTTTAATTATTTTATATATTTATTTAATTTATAATGTTAACTTATTATATTACTTTATTATATTTATTCGATTTGTATTTAGTTTTAAAATTTTCAAAATTTTATGGTCTTTATATATAAATATAAATATACTTAAAACTCTCACCTAATCCTCTTATTTCTATTATAATGTATTTATGTTTTATTTCAATTCTTCACTGTTCTAATTTTCTAATCACTTCAATTGTCTATATCACCCTCTCAATTTCAATATACTGTTCTATTTTAAACTGGATTCTTGTTTTATTCACGCCACACGTTGGCTCGCCATAATTGTTATGATCTCTATACTCATATAATTGTATTCTTGTGACTCTTCAAGGTTGGGTTCTTCGATAATATTAAACTAAAAAGTCCATCTCAATTTTAACATCATTTAATATATAAATATATTAATTCTTTACAACACTTTAAAAAAAATATAACATTCATCATTTATCCTGTCATAAACTTAACACTAATTAATTTTAAATGAAATTTTGCCCTCTTTTCCTAAAATCCCCGAATAACTATTTCTAATACACCTCTATTATCAGCTGATAACAAATTATACCAGAAATACTTATCTTTATAAACTATGCTTATTTTATTTTGAAAATCCAATCTATGCAAATATCCAATTAATCTTCTCTATATATATCCATTTTATTCCATATTTACCTCTACCATATAGTTATTATAACATTCTATTCATACATTAATCTTCTTTTATAATTTTTATATTTATATTCATTAACATTCAGTATTTATCTTCATTTTCAATTTCTATTATTATTATATTTACTTTATAATGGTTTTTAAATTTTTAAAATTCTATATAATTCCCTAAACTTTTTCTCTGACTTTACTCTCCAAAATTCTATGACATTCTATCAATAATTTTTTTTTTTTTTTTTTTTTTTATCCCCCTAGAAACCTCGCAACCCAAATTTTTTTTTTATTTATGATTCCTTGATAATTTGCATAAATTGATTATTCAATTCTAATATCTAGTTAGTCTTAATTACACTTATATTACATATAAAGACCAACTATTGAATACCATAACAATATATATATATATATATATATATATATATATATATATATATATATATGTATATATATATTGATGTGGATTTTTCTTCTTGGAACGGGTTCTTTCATTGAGTTGTGGGAACGTGGTCTGGGATTTTTAAATCGGTTGTCTAGATTAAGTAATTTTTTTTGATATTGTATTGTTTTTGTTTAGTTGATAGATTGTTTTATATGGAGATGATTATGATATTTTTGAATTTTGATGGAAGAACATTGTATTGTCAAAAATGATAAAAAAATAAAAAATTGTATAAAACTGAATATTGAAATTTAAATTTATAACAAATAATTAATTAAAACCATAAATAGAAATAGAAAATATAAAATAATAAAAGAAACAAGCAATAAAAATAAAAAGAAACCTGAGATTGAAAATATGGTAAGCAGTGCAGTCCAAGGATAGAAATAATATGGTGAGACAAATGGAATAATAGGAAGAAGGTTTTTCCTGAAAGATTGCAGTAAGAAAATTGATTTTTGGAAATTACAAAGAAGAAGATTTTATTATACATTTTTTAAATTGATTTGTGAAGACAATCTATTTAAAAATCTTGGATCCACGACCTATATTCATTGGAAAAGGGTGTTCCCAGACGGAGGATCCATAACAATTGGCGCCCTAGAACGTGTGGCTGCTTCGACACTAAGGGTAAGAAATTTTTTTTTACTATCAGGTGTCAAGCTTACTTTATTTATTATAAACAGTGTGAAAGATTAAATAAGTTGTAATAAGTGTATGAAATTAAGAGGGGGAAAGAATACAAATGTTAAAATGTTAGAACAAGGGGATAATAGTGATAATCAGGAAAATCAAATTAGTCAGGATAGAGAGGGTATTGAGGATAGTCAAAATAGGCAGGGTAGTCAGTATAGTAAGGATAATAAGGGTAATCAAAGTAATCAGGATAGTAAAATGGGGGATAGAAAGGAATCATGGGAACAAATGATGGAAATGTTAAAAAATATAAACAAGAACATGGATTCTATGAAAAAAGAAATAAAACAAGATATAGAAGCAAATAACAAAAATACTGAAGCGATAAAACAAGATATGAACAAAAATAAAGAAGAAATAAACAATAATATGGAGTCTATGAAAAAAGAAATGCAAGAAATGAACAAGAATATAGATGTAATAAAAAAAGACATGAATAAGAATATGGATTCTATAAAAGAAGAATTCAAAAATGAGATGAAGAAACAAATGGAAATAAACAAACAAAAATTGGAAGAAACAAAGAAAGAAATAAGAACTGAAATAATAGCGAGAATAATGGAAGTAGAGGAGTTACAAGAAGTGAAAATTAAAACAATTATTAACAAGGAATGTAAAGAAGAAATAAAGGAAATCAATATTAATACAAATAAAAAATTGAATGATTTAGAAAAGATTATAAAACAAGATACAGTAAAGAAGATAAATGAGATAGAAGAAAAAGTAGAAGAAATAAAGACAGTACAAGAAGAGGAACGTGAAAAGTTAGTAGAAGAACTGGACAAAAGAAACATTTATAAAAATATAAATAATATGGGAATAACTAAAATTGAACATAAATTTAATGGGAATATTAATAAAACTCATCCAAAAATTTTTATAAGAATGGTGAAGAATAAATTAAAATGGTGTAGAGATCAAGAAGAAAAAAGAGAATACCTGCGTGAAATGTTGGATGGACAGGCATTAACATGGTTTGCCAGTAAAGAAAAAGAAATATTTGAATTGGAAGAATTTGAAAAGATGTTTTTAAATTATTTTTGGGGTGATTTTGCTCAATCTAAATTTAGGGAAAAATTATATTTTGGAAAATATCAGGAAAGGGGTAAGGTATTTAAAATTATCAGAAAGCTATATATAGGAAAATATCAGGAAAGGGGTAAAATCACAAAATTTATAAAAAAAAAAAAACAGTGTATGTAGGAAAATATTAGAAAAGGGGAGTCTATCAAAATTAAATGTATAGGGAAATTTCAAAACAGGGGGAATAAATTTAAAACTATAAAAACACATTTTAATAAATGTTAAGAAGGGGGAATGAATTGGATAAAAAAATAGTAAAATAGAAATGAAAGGTATATTAAAGAAGTAAATAAATTTTTAAGAATTTTAGTAAATCAAAATAATAGGAAATGGGGAGAAAAATTAAATGAGGTAGAATGTTATTTGAATGAAGTCCCAAATACTACTATGAATGAGTGTCCAGTATATATTTTAAAAGGAGAAAATCCACAAAGGAAATGGATAAGGGAAAGGGCAATTGAATATGAAAAGGTATTAGAAGAAGTTAGGATAAGGGAAATTAAGAATGCGCAAAAATATGTAAAAAGAATGGAAAAGAGAAAGAAAAATAGAACAATATTTAAAAAAGGGGATTTAGTAATAGTTAAAGCGTTAAGGGTAACAAATAAAAAAAATAATATTTGTGCTAAATTACAATTTCCTTTTGAGGGACCATACGAAATTGTTAATGAGAATGAGGGAAATAGTTATATAATTAAATTTATTGGAAGCGAAGAAATTCGTGGAATGTTTAATGTTAATGATTTATTTGTGTATGAAAGTTAAAATTGGAATAATTAAAGTTAAAGCTTGACAACTGATGGTGAAGAAAAATTTCTTACTGAAAGGAAATTTGATTTGGCAAGGTCAAGTAATTCACCAAGTCAAATCAAATTTGGGGGAAATTGATGTGGATTTTTCTTCTTGGAACGGGTTCTTTCATTGAGTTGTGGGAACGTGGTCTGGGATTTTTAAATCGGTTGTCTAGATTAAGTAATTTTTTTTTGATATTGTATTGTTTTTGTTTAGTTGATAGATTGTTTTATATGGAGATGATTATGATATTTTTGAAATTTGATGGAAGAACATTGTATTGTCAAAAATTTGAAAAGAGGTTGACGTTAAAGGCCATCCTTGCAACTTCCCGCTAGTTTTATCTGCAAAGCTATAGTAACGTGACGTATCTTGACGTTTTTGACTTTTTGTTAAATGTTTAAAAAGCCATAACTTTTTAACGCCTTATTCAATTTTGATGTTCAAGATGGCATTCGACACAGTTTTTTGAGACCTAAAAACGTTACCAGGAGTGCAAAATCGGTTAGTCAAAAAATCTCTAAGTTAATGAAAAAAAAAAAACACTTTTTTTGAAATTTTTCGACAACGATATCTCACGAACGAATCAACCGATTTTAATTTGCAAAACGGCATTCGACGTGGCTTTTTAAGCTTGAGAGCTGATTAGGTTATGAAATTGATCGATGCAATAGCCAAAAAGATATGCCCAAAAAACATCATTTTTACCAATTGTTTTTTTCGGTTATTTTGAAATTTCTTGAAATCTACTGGCTCGAATCGGTTCAAACTTACAGGGAATCTAAGTTAGACGGAACTCTTTGGAATGCTTTTTATTTCATTCCGATCGGTTAAGCCGTTCAAAAGTTATAAGAGGTTTACATACATCCACACACACACACATCCACACGTACATACAGACATACAGACACCCTCGTAAAAATAGTCAGGGGAGGTTCCTAAGACCTCAAAACGTTGAGATCCGATGAAAACTCGATTTTCGAAAAACAGGGTGAAACCAATAACTTCCCGATTTTTTAAAAAAATTAATTTTTTTTAGCGGGATGTTAAAAATGATAAAAAAATAAAAAATTGTATAAAACTGAATATTGAAATTTAAATTTATAACAAATAATTAATTAAAACCATAAATAGAAATAGAAAATATAAAATAATAAAAGAAACAAGCAATAAAAATAAAAAGAAACCTGCGATTGAAAATATGGTAAGCAGTGCAGTCCAAGGATAGAAATAATATGGTGAGACAAATGGAATAATAGGAAGAAGGTTTTTCCTGAAAGATTGCAGTAAGAAAATTGATTTTTGGAAATTACAAAGAAGAAGATTTTATTATACATTTTTTAAATTGATTTGTGAAGACAATCCATTTAAAAATCTTGGATCCACGACCTATATTCATTGGAAAAGGGTGTTCCCAGACGGAGGATCCATATCAATATATATATAAATATATAAACTTTTGAACGGAAGGTGTTTTTGAGGTCAGGGAGACCTAAAACGAAAAACTGTAGTGAAATTTTCCCGAAGTCGTGACCTGCGAACCAGCTGAATAGTAGATATAAATCTACTAATAAGAACATCACAGACAGGAATGTAAATATTTACACAGACTGCTGACAAGCACTACTGATCTTGATTAAACCACGTATCACTTCAAGTTTAGTACTAGAATGTCACCAATCTCTAAGTGAGGCCAGCCAGCAGCCAAAATAACGTGCCCACTCTGAACTGCATCATAGGACAAGGGAACTCTAAAAGCAACCTCATTGCGAACAATTTAGCTAGGAGGGCTGCGGGCTACAAATAAACTTTATACAGTGAAACAACGAACTCTAGACTGGCAACAGAGTCATTACCGCATCCTGGCAAGGAAACAGCAAAAAAATTTAAGGCATTGACCCGACAAAATCTCTGAACAGCTGTGGTCACAGGTCACTGCCAATTGCGACAAAATCCTTTTAAGATGAAAATAGCAGTATCGGCGCTTCGCAGAGGCTGCGAACAAGAAAAGGCAACAGTTGAACATATAATGTATGACTGCTCTGATTTTTCTGAAATTCGAAGATCCGTGTTGGGCGAGTACTGGCTTACATCAGCCGATGTCTGGGAGATCATCATCGGGAACCTCATCTCCTATTTTAAATCTCTAGGCCTGATGCCAGTCTGAGGTGTGGATATCCCTACACACGGGAGGATGCACAACGGACCAAATGTGGCCTCAGGCCTCAGTGCCGGCAGAGCACTCGCTCGCCCCTACTCAAACTTTCAGATCCAGATAGCGAGGTGTAGAAATGACAATTAATTTGTGATAATTTACATCAAAATTAGTATTTTTTTTTAAATTGTAATTCTTAACACTGGATTATCAATACCATCGAAAATTTTCAATAATTATTTTTTTAATTTTAGGTCCAGTATGCAGTGCCCTTGTAGACAAATATGGTTGTCAAAAAATGACTATGCTAGGTTCAGCGTTGTGTGCGCTCGGTTTCGTGCTAAGTTCTTATTCTAAATCAATTGGTTTAATGTACTTAACATTTGGTGTCATTGGAGGTTTATCCCGTGGTGTATGTTACGTTACAGTTGCAGTCAGCGTTACATTCTGGTTTGAAAAACGTCGATCTATCGCACTGGGTGTATCTGCCAGTGGCACTGGTTTCGGAACAATAATGTTTGCACCATTTACTACTTATCTTCTTTTCGAATTTGGTTGGAGAGGATCCGTTCTTATACTTGCAGGGTGTTTGGCCAATATGTGCGTATGTGGTGCTTTGATGATCGATCCGAAATGGGTTATTGAGGAAGAGTGAGTGAATAAATGCATTGGTTTGTGCTTTTTATTATTGTTTACTTATTTTTAGCTACTGTAAATTTACTCAATTACCATTAATGATGCCAACTAGAAAAAAATCTTGCGATTTAGTCATTAAGGCAAGATATCTTTTATATCCAAGTACTAATTCACTATCAATACTTGACAGTTTATATAAAAATTAATAAGAGAGAATTAAAGTGGCACTTCAATAAATTTTTACACATTATATTAAATTACGAAGTGGTTCATAGTAAACCGGATTGGGTTATCAAAAAATAATAAAATAACAAAATCTCTTTTTTATTACATTTATAATCGTTTGTCGTAACCAGATAAATATAAATAAATATAGGATTTAATTTTATTGTTTTCCAGATCTCAAGATTAGATTGAATTTTGAAACATATTTTAAATTTTATAGGTTTGTTAATAGTGGTTGTGAGGACAAAACAAGTGATTATTTGAAATTTAAAACGATCTTTATACTTAGACAAAAATCTATTAAATATATAGAAAAATATCTTGTTGCTTACTACCTTTAGCTGTTTGATATCCTCTTCCATTATTCACTGTTATTACTTGTTGTTAATTATAGTTGATAATCTAAGTTTCTGCCCACTGTTTACTATGTTGACATTTTTACTGATATATTTATTTTTTTCTTTATTTTCCTGATATTTTTGTTATTATTTACTATCTTTAGAGTTTCCTTGGTAGTTAAAAACCCTTAGTTATTCTCGTAGTTATTTCGTACATTTTTACATCACAATCTCTTTCTAAGAGAATTTAAAAACATTAACAATAGCTGAATATGATTTTTACGAAGTCTGTCGCAGACTAAACAGGACTTTTAAGAAATATTCGATACTAATAGCGTTATCTGTAAAGGGGGTAGTGTTCGACAGTTAGTTACATCTTTCATTGATATTTTGTTATTGCGCTCAAAGTGACAGTACATTTTTAACATCGGTTGAAAAATGGTCATCGAACAAAGACCCAATAGTAAGTTTTGTTTTAAACTTTGTATAACATTTACTGAAACGCATTGATTGTTAAAACAGGTTTATGATGATGATTGTTTATCTCGTAGTTTAGTCCACGAGTGGTTCACACGTTTCAAATAGGGTCGTTGGAAGACCAACCAAAATGTTTGATGACAACAGAAACTGTCGTCTTTTTATTAAAAATAAACCAAAATATTCGATCTATCGCATTTTGACTGGGAATTTGGGCTTGAGAAACGTTTGTTCCGCACAAGCTCACAGATGACCAAAAAATGCTTCGAATTCAACATTCGAAAGACATCGTTAAAAAGGCCAAGAAAGATAAAAACTGGTGATGAATCGTGGTGTTTTTAAAACTATCCCGAAACCAAGCGTCAAAGTTCCACACGGAAGCACCCAAGCGGACCAGATACGAAAAAAAGTCGTTTGGAAAAGTCATAAGTGAAGACAATGTTGACTTGTTTTTACGATTCAAAGGGAATTTTTCACAAAGAATTGGTTCAAGTGAACCAAACGGTTAATGCTGTGTATTATCTTTTTGTATAAGGCATTTGATCTCGCATATTCGTGGTGTTCGGCCAGAATATCTCGAAGAAGAAAACTGGCGCTTATTGCACGATAATGCACCAATACATCGATCGACACTTATGTCCGATTTTTTGTCAAAACGTGTAATTTTAAACATCAACCACTCCCAATATTCTCCGGATATGGCACTGTGTGACTTTTTTCTACCTTTGTATTTGAAGGGACAGCAGGATGCCGACGTAGAGACCATCCAAAAGGCGTCGACGACCATTTTGAAGAACATCATGGCCAATGAACTGAAATAAATTCCATTTGCCGAAAAAAAATGTTGTTAATTTTTTTCTTTGTCCTGTTTACTTTGTGACAGACCTCATATAAGTGATTTTATTTAATGTGTTACGACGCAGTTGTATTTGTACTTTTTTAGATTAAAAACAATTGTGTGTTTGACTTCCTATCTAACTGGAAAGCAGTGAAAATAGATCTTTATAAATGATTGCCCAAAAAAACTTTTAACAATTGGAGTATTTTAAGTTTAATATTAATTGATTTTAAAAATAAAGTTATATAATATTTCGCATTATATTCTAACACAAACAAGAAAAAAATTGTTTTTAATTCTGAATCCAATTTTAATTTATTATATTTATTGTAGACGAAGAAAAAAAAAGGAAAAAAAACAATTACATCTGGATAAAAATATCGAGCTTAAAGAATTAAATGTTCTTTTGGACCATAATGGGACAACTTTGGAGAATCGAGAGGATGTTCCGATTCCTAAAATACGCGAAAAGGTAAAATAACAAAAAATTAAATCCCAGTAATAATCTTCAATTTGGTTTTAGAAATGGTACCAGGTATTCTCGGTGGTTACAAAAACATTTTCAAGTTTTAAACTTTTTACCGAATTTCACTTTTTGTTATTGGCTTTGACGATACTTTTGGCTGGTTCATGGTTTCTAATACCATATTTCTACTTAGTTGACCATATGGTGGCCACTGGTTACACCGAAGATGAAGCTGCGCTTGCTCTGTCAATGATTGGATTTATGAATATTATTGGAATGGTAAATACAATTTTAATAAAACCTTAACAGCATAACTGTACTTTATGAATAAGTAGTAAATATCTGATATAGTTTAAAATTTTTGTTATATAAATTATTATCTAAACATAGAAATCCAAAAATTCAAAAAGTTTTTTTGTAAAATTTTGTATTAATTCTTCTCTTGGTAAAAACAAAACAGAATCAAATGTGGCTTAGGTTAAAAAGTCTAAATTTAAAGTGTTAATAATACCAAAAACAGTAAGTTGGTAACTTAAAGGATGTAGTTTATTGGATATGGCATATTGCAGAATTCGGTGTTTTATATTTTAGTTGTTTAAGTATAGAACACTAAGAAGTTGAAGTGGAGGTGTGTGATGCTATTTTTTATCCATTGTACTCTTAATTTGATTTTTCTCTTTTCTAAGAACTGATCTATCATCATTTAAACATATTCACATACGTTGGAATGATGATAAAGGGTTCCAAAATTCTGCATTAAATACGAAGGATGTTTTTATATATACATTTTTATAAAAAAAATGTATTTACTTTCGAGACAAAGTCGCTGCTATCTCTTTGGAGATACTTCGAGAACGGGTGACTTTTCAGTTTTTCTTCATGACTTGAAACATCTAAAGAAACAATCCATGATTCAATATCACTTATGGTGTATGGTAACCTGCGTTGAAGCGGTCTAGTGTTTTGACATTAATTCAGGTACTGCTCTTTTTCTTCTCTAACCACATGCAGGATCTAACGGGATACAATTTTTTGTTATTTTTTTTTAATTCAGTTCTCTGAAAACGACAAAGGTACCTCTTTTCGCGAATTGCTACATGTCGATGATTGTAGTTGAACTTGTGTACAGCATCGACGTTCTTATCAGTGACTGCCGTTTTTGGTGTACCTACTCTTGAATCATTGTTAAGATGTTAAGATGTACCTAAGTTCAAGTTTGAATTTTTCATACCAACAAGAAATTGTTGACTGATGCTTCATTGTTAAAAACAGGAAACAACTCAGTTGAAATTATTAAGATTATTTTTAAATATGGTGTGCTTTAAGTTCTTTTATTTACAAAAATTAAAAGACATCTCTCATAACAGCTGCACTTCGACTGGAGCTAAAGGTGGCTTTAGTGACTTAATTATTAATAATACCACGACATACCAAAAAGTTGTCTAAAACAAACATACGACAAATGTCAGATTTGCTCCATAAATTTTCAGTCTTCAGAAAAACATAGGATTTTTCAGACTTTGCCCTTCCTGCCATACTTTTTTGAAGACTAAAGGGTGATGGAGCAAATATGACCACAAAATTGCAATTAGTGCAAAATAGTTATTTATGAAACAGTTCGTGAAGTATGCTTTTTGCGCACGCACGCGATGTTTAGAGCACGAGCGCAGCGAGTGCTATATATTGCGTAAGTGCGCAAAAAGCACTTCACGCACAGTTTCATACAATATTTTATCTACGATAATCAAATAAAAAATAAATAATTACAAGAAAGCAATTTATTTTCAATTCATTTACAAGATACTAACAAAACTAATGCTCTCATAGCAACACCATGGCAACGCGAATGCTAAGGATATTTGATTATATGAAGGTGTGTCAAAAACAGTGCGAAAAAGTAAATCCCATTTAAAATACATTGTTACTTCACGCACACTTTCAATCCTTCACGCACTGCTGTCTATAATGACAGTTTTCACGAACTAAAAATTGATACATAATATGAGGTAGAGTAGATAAAAATATTTAGGACACCATATTTCACATGCAACTTTTTTTTGTGAGGCAGAGTAACTATTAAAAGTATCGTTAAATGATATTATCTCTGCTGACATAAATTGAAATTCTATAAGCATTTCCTTACAACGTATTCTTAAAAGCTGATAAAAAATAATGTTAAAATATAATAACTTTGACTAGGATTTCTATGTTATTTAGTACATTTTCTCAAATTTAAGGTAGCTATTATTTTTCAATCTACTTTTTTAGATTTTATTAGGATGGATAGGTGATAAATGGAACGTAGCCAAAACATTTTCAATATCTTTGATCTTTTGTGGCATAAGCGTTTGGGGAATTATGTTTTTTACAAACAACTATACGCTTATAATTATATGTAGCGGCTCATTCGGATTCTTTTTTTCAAGCTGCTTTTCATTAACACCATCTCTTCTAGCTCAACTAGTCAGTCTAGATGACTTTACCATGGGATATGGTTTAATGTTACTATGTGAAGGTACTGGACATTTAATTGGACCACCTCTTGCTGGTAATCATTTATTTTGTTTTGCAAAAAAATTATTTTAATTTATAATTAATTTATTGGTCTTAGGTTATATATCTGACGTGTCCAACTCATGGGAGCAGTCGTTTTATCAAGCAGGTATTTGGCTAATTGTTTCTGGATTTTTACTGGGAGTGATTCCTTTTACAAAAAATCGAAAATTGTGTGGACGACCTAAATCAATAAATTAACGTAGCAGGTTAACAAGATGAAAAAGTAGTAACGAGAAGTACTTGGTATTACTAAATCGAATATGCATAAACAGAAAATGATATATAGGAAGGACATAAAAAAATATAGTAGGTAATCATAAAAAAATATTTTATTTACAAACTGTGTTGTTACAAATTAGAGATTCATTATGTTTCATATGATAAATTGTAAGATAATTTAAAGAAACCAACTATCCAATGGATACGGCACTGCACTGCGCTGCGTGTTTACTACAGGAACGGACTCGATACAAGAATACGAATTATACGAATTATAGCACAGAGATATTAAAAATAAGTTGTAATCGTTTTAGTTGTTTGTCGTTTTAATATATTATTTATATTATTAAGCTGACAACGCGATGTTCGAAGGAAGAAAACTAGGCAGTTTTAATTACATCGAATTTAAAAATTATACTTGAGCAAGGAGGAGTTCCGAGCTACTTTCACCTAAAACGACTATTTTTAGAAATATAGGTATATATAGTTATATTGTTATATTATATTTGTGAACTAAGTAGTGCTGAATCCGGTGGAATTTCTGTTTTATTATTTTTTATGGTAGTGTGTTTTTGAACTGAAAAACTTGTATTAACATTTCCAAAATTTCTATTTGCATGTTCTCTATGCAAAATGTTTATAATTATAAACTGTTTAGATTTATAAAAACGAAAAGTATTATTTTTATCGATGCTAATACCATTTTTTTTGCTTTTTATGTTAATAAATTGATACATTAAATTTTTGTTTTAATTTATAAGTACCTAAGCTATTGTGGCGCTAACACATCAATTAATCGTGTAGATCTACTAGAAAATTTTGGACTGTAGTACTTATCAATACATATAAATAAAATTGAAATGCCTGTGTGTTTTTTCAAAATAAGTGTGTTTTTTTTAAGTGCCTATAGTTATTTACACAATACTTAAAATTTATGTATGTATGTCTGGGCTAATCTCTGGAACGACTAAACCGATATAATGGGACTTTTATTGGAAGATAGAAGAGAAGGTTATATATATTTTTCTATTATATATACATTAATTTTGAAAAAACTATTTTGGTAAGCAAAAAAAAATAAAAATAACATAAGGCAATATTTCCAATTTACTTACTGCTTAACTAAAAACTGATGCGTAACATCCACGCGATCAGCTAGTTTTTAACCGAATTCAAAAAAGGACGGGGTTCTCAATTCGACCATATTTTTTTATGTATGTTACCGAATATCTCCGGTACTTATAATCCGATTGGAAAAAAGAGTAGATTCTCCGTGTGGCTCCATAGAAATTTGGTCAAGGTATGGTCATCAATGTGGAAGATATTGCAGGAAATACCACAAAAATCAATAGAATAACCTCTGTAGTTAAGTTAATATGTTAATAATGATGTATAACATAAAAACATAATAATTAGCCCACTCTAAAGCCAAAGGCCTCTTCTCACAAGGAGAAGGAATGAGCATTTAATCAATTCGCTTGCTGATTTAAGAAAATTAAGTCCACGTTTCATCACGATATTATCCATCACCGTACGTGTATGGTTAGTGTTAGAGAATATACTTATGTCTCCAAAAAGTCACATTGATACATGTCGGGATTGCAAGGTATTCGAACGGTTTTGAAAATAGTACATTATAAATTTGCGCCCACATCTGATAAAGCCAAGAAGCAACTAAAAATGATAACATAAAAACTTTTTTAAAAAAATTGAACCGCCTTCAAAAAAAAATCAATGAAAAAGCCAGAAATAAAATCTTTATTTCTTAAAAAAATTGGAAGCAACTATATAAGCATCTGATTTCGATTTTCTTGCTCCAATGGCAAATTACACTCTCTTTTAATCATGGCTATTAAATCTAGATTTCGATTGTTAGTAACTCAAATCTTTATCAAAGATATAAACCATTGGAGCCGACTTCAAGGAATCGAAATCAGATGCCTAGTTGGATCCAATTTTTTTAAGAAATTAAGATTTTATTTCTGGCTTTTTAGTGCATTTTTTTGAAGGCAACTCAATTTTTTTAAAAGTTTTTTATTAATCTATATATATAAAAAAGGTTTATATAATATGCTCATTGATGCCACCTGCCACCAGGTGGCGCTGCAAAGTAGCAACTTCTGCCCCGTTTAACCTATTTTCATGAAAATTGGTATGTATATGTATTTTTTCACGGAGTAAACGAATATGCTATGCTCATTGATGCCACTCGCCACCAGGTGGCGCTGCAAAGTAGCAACTTCTGCCCCGTTTAACCTATTTTCATGAAAATTGGTATGTATATGTATTTTTTCACGGAGAAGGTTTGTATGAGATGCTCACTGATGCCACTCGCCACCAGGTGGCGCTGCAGAGTAGCAACTTCTGCCCTGTTCAACCGATTGTCATGAAATTCAGTAAGATGCTGTATTTTTAATGGTTAATATGAATATGATATTCGTATTAATGGAAATTACCACCAGATGGCGCTTCCATTAAACGAGCAACCACTACTTATTTGATTACTTTATATCACGCCACCGTAAGGTGGCGCAGTTAATATCACATATATTTAAACGAGCAATCCTTATTTATCTATATACAGGGTGTCTCATTATATATATACTGTTTTTAAGAGCTTATATCTTCGTAACGGTTCTAGATCATACGATGCGGTTTTTACAGTTAGGTTTAAAATTTCCGTAAGTTTTGTTGTGACACATTTATATAAATGGCCTACTTCCGGTTTACCCGCTAGAAAAGTGGCGTATTTTCGGAAAACACTAGATGTAATTTTTTAAATGGGAGACCCTGTATATTTAGCAATTTCCTAAAAGACGCATATTTTTACTTTATAACAATACCTTAAAGTTTAAAATCGGTGCACAGAAGGGGAAGTTAAAATTAAAAAATTACATCTACTGTTTTCCGAAAATACCTCACTTTTCTAGCGGGTAAACCGGAATTAGGTCATTTTTATATAAAGGTGTCACAAAAAAACTTAAGATAATTATAAACCTAACTGTGAAAACCGCATCTTATTATCTACAACAGTTTCGAAGATATAAGCTTTTAAAAACAGTCAGAATATAATGAGACACCCTGTATATAAAAAAGGATGTTTGTATGTATAAAATCGATAGACACAGAAAGTATTTGACCGAACATTATGTAAATTGGTATGTACATGTATTTTTCCACGGAGAAGCTTTATATGCTATGCCCATTGATGTAACTCGCTACCAGGCGGCGCTGTAAAGTATCGACTTCCGCCCCGTTCAACCGATTGTCATGAAAATCCGTATGATGATGTATTTTTAATGGGTAAGATGAATATGATATTCGTATTAATGGAAGTTACCACCAGGTGGCGCTTCCATTAAACGAGCAATCACTACTTATTTGATTACTTTATATCACGACACTGTAAGGTGACGCAGTTAATATCACATTGTAACGATTACATCGTTAATTGTTTGGCCTGGCCTACAAATATTCTATTTCATTAATTTCTCGTTTATTTTGCTACGATATTTTGGCCTGGCCTACGACGGTTCGAGTTTATCGAAGATTCTTTGGAGTCGACGCAGAATAGATTTCTGTTTAAAACCGGGTACCGTTGTTCATTTGAAAAGAGAGTCGGTATTTTGAATATCATTACCATTTTGTGCTTCTTAGCCAGCAGTTCTCTTCGTTTTTCTTCTCCCTTCATTTGGGCCATTGCCAAATTTGTTGAAGGGTCCCAAGATAGGGCTGTTATGGATAGCCATTTTTTTGGTTTTGAAGAGAAGCTTGTAAGCAGGTTTTAACAGTTACCGCTTCCTTTTGTTGAAAACATCTTGCCATCAAGCCTCAGAGGATCCGTCAAGTGTTAGAAAAAATCTTGCCAACCCATCTACAGAACCATTAGTTTTGGGAAGACCTCGACCCGACCGCATCCTTATGTTGGCTTCCAGACGTCATCCAAAGTTGGATAGTAAAAGATAAGAAATTAGTTAATTATTATTCAATCTTTATTAACTTAAATTAATAATTCTTTTTTTGGCAATAAACAATTTACACTGATTTAACATCTTTTATTTGCTTGTCTGTAATTTTGGCGCCCTTAAATATTTGTTTGGGGGGAGTTGAAGAAAACCAGAAGGAAACCACGATCCTAGAGCTAGCAAGGGTAAGTTAACGTTTCAAAATTCAATTTGGAACGTTACAACATATATTTAAACGATCAATCCTTACTTAAGTATTGTGACGCCACCGAAAGGTGGCGCAGTTAATATCACTTATATTTAAACGAGAAATTCTTATTAAATTAAGTATTGTTATGCATCTAATATATTTTATCAATAAACTACAAAATATAACGAAAAAAAAAATTCGAAAAGAGGTTGACCTTAAAGGCCATCCTTTCAACTTCCCGCTAGTTTTAACCGCAACGCTATAGTAACGTGACGTATTTTGACGTTTTTGACTTTTTTTGAAATGTTTAAAAAGCCATAACTTTTTAACGCCTTATTTGATTTTGATATTCAAGATGGCATTCGACGCAGTTTTTTGAGACCTAAAAACGTTACCGGGATTGCAAAATCGGTTAGTCAAAAAATCTTTAAGTTATTGAAAAAAAAACACTTTTTTTGAAAATTTTCGACAACGATATCTCACGAACGAATCAACCAATTTGAATTTGCAAAACGGCATTCGACGTGGCTTATTAAGCTTAAGAGCTGATTAGGTTATGAAATTGATCGATGCAATAGCCAAAAAGATATGCCCAAAATCATCATTTTTACCAATTGTTTTTTTCGGTTATTTTGACATTTCTCGAAATCTACCAACTCGATTTGGTTCAAACTTACAGGGAATCTAAGTTAGATGGAACTCTTTGGAATGTTTTTTATTTCATTTCGATCAGTCAAGCCGTTCAAAAGTTATAAGAGGTTTACATACATCCACACACACACACACACATCCACACGTACATACAGACATACAGACACCCTCGTAAAAATAGTCAGGAGAGGTTCCTAAGACCTCAAAACGTTGAGATCTGATGAAAACTCGATTTTCGAAAAACGGGGTGAAACCAATAACTTCCCGATTTTAAAAAATTTTTTAATTTTTTTTTAGCGGGAAGTTAAAAATAGTATGAACCGAGAAAATATGATGAAAACGATAAAATCAAAATAAATTGAAAAAACGAAAAATGGAAGAATGACATAAATGATTTGCGGTACGAAGTCCGCCGGGTCAGCTAGTAAAGTTATATTTTGGAATCAAAACAGGTTACTTCTGTCACTTGATGGCACCTTCTTCAATTACAAGTTCTTTTTCCATCATCATTTAAGTGAGCTAATTGCTTGTTGCAATTCAGGAGGAAGCTCCGTGGATCCCAGAAATTTTATATCATCGTCTGATGTTACCAAATTCCGTACTTTCCAAGTTGGATGATTATCATTTCTATTCTTTTTAAAATTACTCTGTAATTTGTCCATGGGAATATCATCTTCGTTATCCGAATTGCTGTCTAAATCCACTTCTGGGGCACTATCTGATTCGTTATTCTCCATTGCGTCATCTTCTGGTGCTAACATAGGTGGAGGAGTATCATCATCTGATAGGCCTTCGTCATCAGTGCCATCTGGTATATCCATCACCATAAGTTTTTTTACCATAAAACTTATTTAAATCCATTTTTCTAAAACGACCATATGTCCATTTGTACCAAAATGCATAATGTGGCATATATGGCACAAACACCCTTGTTTGTCAAAAATACCGAAATATTGAACAATATTTACAGAAATTCTTTTTAGAGGGTCAATTCTCGATGTAAATATTATTTGTGTAAAAAATATTCACTAGATTCTTGGATGATTGCAGACTGAATTTCACACTTTTTACTAACACCTAACAAATTGTGATAAAACTTCACCTAGATGCGTTTACATGGAGCTATTTTTACAAGTATGTAAATATTGTGCCGTATATGTATATTTCGTGCATAAATACGGAATTAGGTCATATTTGTAACTTTAGAATTAAAAATATGAATTGTGCCATATATGGCCCTCTATGTATGTATGTATGAGCAAGTTAGGGGTAACAGATACACCTGCAACCTATAAGATCTATTTTGTCCTCCTTTTCTGGCTATGTTTTTGATCATTTCTCAGACTTATAGCAGCTCTTCTAGTCCAATCTTCCTTAGAAAGTTTAGGATACCATTGGGTTTTAAGGTAGGTAGATCTTCCTTTTCTATTTCGTATAACCCTAGGTATTTGACCTTAGAATTACGTAATGCAATGGATTCTGAGAGTATGTGTATTGAGGTTTCATCCTCTACCTCACAGAATCTATAGTTTGCTTCATCTACCAATCCTAGTTTCTTCATGAGTCCTCTTAATCGGCAGTGCCCGGTTAGTATTCCTGTCGGAGGTTTTCCTTTAAGACAGCTGTGAGATCTCTTCTGGTTATAGTTTCCCAGGAGCGTCTTCGATTGTCTTAGTTCTTCTAGTTCTTTCCAGTACTTGGATTTTTCGCTATCCATTTTTTTCTTTAGTTTTTCAAAGATTGTACAACTGCTGATTCCACAGGATGGTTCTGGTCCCAGACATGGGGTTTGATCTCCTTCTTTTGCCAGTTTGTCTGCATTTTCGTTTCCTTCTATTCCTATGTGTCCTGGAACCCATAGGAGGGTAACAGTGTTATTCTGTCCTAGTTCATTTAATTTGTCTAGGCAGTCCCAGACCATCTTTGAGCTGATTGTATCTGAGTTTAGAGCTTTGATGGCTGCTTGACTATCTGACATGATTACAATTATCTGTCTACGATGACCCACTATGCAGTACCTAAGTGGTTAAATTCCCAGACCAGAATTTATGATACCAAATAAATGTGGACTGGCTCCCGGTCTAATAGTAAAAGATTCATTTTCATTGAAATTCACTGAGTTCAACATGTTTTTAATTCTAGAATATATTACGATTTTTCAAGGTGAACAATCATTCACAAAAATAAATCTAATAAGATACAATGTTTCCTTGTAAGTAATTAAAGCAAACGATAATGATTTTTAAATATATATTAACAGAATGCAGCTAACTTTAAATTTAAACAACGTCTAAAAAAATAAATCACACCTATTAAATTAGTAAATTTACTTAATTTTATAGATTTATTAGCACATTAATGTACCAACTTATGCTAAAACTTACCATTTCACGTCATCTTTTATATCCAGAATGTTAAAACTGTTTACCATAAGTTTAGTATGAATTATTATAAACACTTTCCTAATTTTTAAAATATCATTCGTATAATACGATTTTCTTTTTTATTCGTACATGTATATAAGGAAATAAGTGTTTCATTCTAATTGTGTTTTAATGATATTAACATGTATTAGTGAATTGACCTGGTAAGTTGAATTGAAAACCTCTTGCATATCTAATATCGAAAACGATACTTCAATAGAACTAATATTTAGAATTCATAATTTTAGTGCTAACCTTTGGTCATTCGGGCAATGAGCAATGGTAAACAATATTTTTCACTTTACTGATAGTCGGAAGTGGGATTGTATTACGTAATGAAAAGATAACGAAGTAAAGGGATAAAAATACGCACAAGGATACATTAATTTTCGGATATACAATAATAGTCTAGGATATGACGGTTTTCTGTGTGTTTCGCTCTAGTTAGAGCTCATCACTACAGTACTAGAGCGAAACACAGTTTCTTCTACAGCTTAGTTTTGCCCTTGTATATCTATATTTCAGCATTCTGTGCCTAACGTTAGGAATTCTAACCCAGCACAAATCCAGGTTATGTACCTGAAATGTACTGACAGCATGGCACGAGATCGTTTGTATCATTTTTTTCATCTTTATCAATCTTGGAGTTGCAGTCAAAAGTAGGACTTAATCAAAGAAAACTCTTTGAATTATGGTCATATGTTTGGATTTTTGTATTCGATGAAGAAACGTCTACTTTCCAACCAGCATAACTTTGTAATATTAAGTTTGCGATAGTGATAAAAACAAACCTCTCTTTTTTTCATTTTATATTATGACAGTTTTCTCGATAAAATCTAAAATTATTCCCAAAAAATCGTTTGAAAACATGGTTGTTTGCCGTTTAATTTGTGAACTTTCAGTTATATTTTAACTAATATTAATGTAACAAGACAACCACGCCTCCTAACCCCAACAAAGGAACCGACTTTCGAATCTAGGTTGTCAGATATATTTCCAAAAATTCCTAAGTTTATATATTTTGAAAATGTTCTCTCTACTTTACTATTCAATTGTTCGCCAATGACTCTTAGAAAGATAATATGAAAATATTCTTAAAAAATATATACTTAAATTAATTAACTAGGTTCTTCATATTTAAACAGTTTTCACTAATGATATCAATTTTGTACATATTACTTATACTTAAAAATATTTTTGAGTAACGGCAACATTGTGTAATTAGTTTCCCATTTTCAAGTCGTTTCGCGCCGCTTTGATATTAATGTAAAGAAATGCCGACGGCCTTTACTAAGCGCGGTGGTACACAAACGAAACATCAAAGACGCAAATTGCAAAATGCGACATGAGTTAAATACCGCGCAGAGACTTGTGCCACATTACAGTAACCAGTAGCGTCATTGATTTTCATTGATTTTTTATATTGGATATCCGCTGCACTACCTTACGATGGGCTTCGTAGTATATACTTAATAAAGTAAGAATTTCTCGTTTAAATACATGAGATGATAACTGCGCCACCTTACGGTGGCGTTATATTATTTGATTTAGAAAGGTATTTTTTGACTTTATTTTTTCCGCATTTTTTCTGTTTTTAATTTTCCTTTTTCTTTTAGTTTTTCGTTTATTTATTTATTTATGAATCGAAATTCAACACTATCTATTGGGTTTTCTTACAATCTAAATGTTGAATAATCTAGAAATAATCTACCGGGTGTCTATCTAACCTAAATGTCAAAGGTGTATAAAGTTACTTCAATTAACTTAAACTGTCATCTGTTAGGAATTCGTAGAACTAAACAATACATGTCTCTTAGGAAATATTGTCACTTTACTGTTGAAATACACAAATAAGCAAAAAATTAATTAAAAAAACATTTTCCACATATATACACGAACACAAGAAACGGGTGATCAAGATCCATCATCGTCGCAATATCAATAGATAACAATTATATTAATGACAGTCTCGAATTAAAGATTTACAACTAAAATTAACAAGTTTTAATTTGAAAGAATTAATTTTTTATTTGACAATTCTCAAATTGATACAAAATATACAACAACCGTTTTTAATAAAAAACAAAAATTAATAAATATTTAAGAACCTTTCTATTTAATTCCACGCCAATGGTCGGCATTGTCCCCAAAGTGATTAAAATTCCGACAAAGACCAAAGAATGTTAGATTGGCTCTGAAAAAAGTATACCAATAACTCCAAAAGTATTGACTTTTCGAATAAAATCTACAGAACATTTTTGTTTTAAAATTCACTATTCTAGCGATTATCATGGTGTTTTTTTTGATAAATATTTTCCACCCCTTGAGGAAAAGCACATATTGGCATAGGGTAGATTTAGAATGGAGGGTATATTGAGCTTACCTACAAATTTTTATATAAATCGATGCATATAAAAAAAAATTGTAAGGTTTCCCACTAATTTTACCGTAATATCCTGGACTATGACTATAGGTTTAAAAAACATAAGCGATATACTGCAATGTTGAATAAAATTATATTTTATATTATTGTATACATTTTTTTATTTCGGTTTATTAAAATATTCTATTTTAATATGTTTTTAATTAGTTTTTGAATAGCTGATTATAACAATGACAGTTTGGTAAGTGATATACTAATTTAATATAATAAATGTTTATTTAGTAACGGTTTGTGACTATTTCGAATTTAAATATGAGGTTACGTAAATGAAACGTTTGTATATTATAATAAATTATAATAATCAAATATACGATAAGAGTCAATAATTAAATAACATTACCACAGATATAACTTTTCTGTTGAATATTGATTCCCGTATTGTGGTAACAACAGACATTGTGGACTGTTTATGCATGTTTTTCCTTTTATTTATTTATCTCAGTAGTTGACTAAGATTAAATATTTATTTACTTTACGAAGTTGAAGAATAAGTACAATGCTTAGTCACTTGCGGATACAAAAGTGCGTTTAGTTGGTTATTTCCAATTATATAGGTTAATAAATACATTTAAAGCTAGGAAAAGAATGAAAAGGTAAGAAATGTTTTTCTTATTAACTAATTATGGCAAACTTAACAGTAAATACCAAACAAAATTAATCCAACTAACTTTAAATAAGCATACTTTTTTCAATATTCGAACTTTATTATCACACTAGTTGTACTCGCAACGTTGTTCGCGTGGCGTGTTATTGTTTGTATAAAAATTTCTTACCCCACCCCATTTAAGGAATGGGAGAGAAATTTTTATACACCAGATGTTAAGTTAAAAGAAGACAAATACATCTGTGAAAACCGCATTCGAATCGGATCAGTAGTTTTCATGTGATGCGCGCACAAACATACAGACAGACAGACGGACAAAAAAATCTAACCACATTTTTGGGTTCTATTTCGATGTACCCGCGACGTCGTTCGCGTGGCGTGTTGATTTTTGTATAAAAATTTCTTTCCTCACCCCGTTAAAGGAGTGGGGGAGAAATTTTTATACACCAGATGTTAAGTTGAAAGAAGACAAATATGTCTTTGAAAACCGCATTCGAATAGGATCAGTAGTTTTCATGTGATGCGCGCACAAACATATACATTTCTACAGTTTTATTATATGTATAGATATCGAGTAAAAATCGTTAAATTACTCATGAAGCCATGATAATCTTCTTTGTACAATCATATGTCAATTAAAGATTAAGTTAGTTTACTTATATATGAAGCAAGTACCGATATTCTTCTTCTTTGTTAAAAAAAACAATGCAACAATTGCAAATTGATAAAAAAACATTGACATTTCGATATAGTGGTGCGATACATAATATTATCAGAAAGTTGATAGGCTTATCATTGTTTTATGAAAGTTATTCTCGGAAACATTTTTTTATTTGCAATTTTAAAATTTTGTAAAATCTTTACTTCTGTAAAAATTATTACAATAAAATGTTATATACGATGGTTGTCTTTTTAGTTTTGCGTATAGCCATAAAGACAAAAAAAATGAGTGTGGCAGTCAGTGGGACTGCCGGCAGAAGTTATACTTCTATGCACACGCCCGGATTCATAAATTTGTATGCGAATAATTTAGCAAAATCATTATATGATATTCGTGGTTAGGGACCTCAAAAACCTCCACAAAAACCGAGTGCACACTCTTTTTGTATCTAATTTGCATAATATTGCTGGAGACGAGGTCCATCTTAAGCACCAGGTGTTTCGAAGACCATCGTCATTATTATAATCGTATTTAACGGCTCAAAAAACCCACGAGTACCAGGTGTGCACTGATTACGTACAGAATTTACATTAAACCCTAGGAGAAGAGGTAAATACCCTAGGCACCAAGAGCCGCGGAGACTTTCGGAATCGTGATATTCGTGTACAGCGACCCCAAAAACCCCGAGTTTATAAATTGAACCCATTTTGAGCAATACTTACCGCATTGTAAGTTTTCTCTCTATTGTCTGTTCGGAATGCACTTTTCGAATGCAGAAATGCAATTTACCATTTTTACATCATAAAATATAGCGACAAATTTCCTGATACTTTAACGAATCCAATGCAAAAAAACGCATTCCGATCCATCTTACGTTACAAAATTCAGAGGTTTTAGTTTATTTCCTCGACTATTCGTAAAAACTCTGTTTATGTAGCCAACAACCTTAAAAGCATAGTGCAGGATATAATGCAAAATGCAACCATGTGATGGTACTTTGGACTACAATACAATACTCATTACTGAATATTATTATTAATATAAAATGCCAAACTTTACTTCACTTACGTGACAGAATTATAAAATAATCTGTCAAATAATCATGTGGTCCGTCACTATGATATTCATACATTAGTTCAGACTGTTTTTTGTATATCTATCCCTTTTCAATGTACTGAATGTTGAAACGGTATTTAAAGGACTTATAGTTATGACTAATAACATGTGATAAAAATTTTATCTTTGTTTTTACCGACCAATATACCTTATAAGTGTTTCTGTCTCTCTCTTACTCACACCATTACATATGAAATGATTTTTCCCATTTAACTCTACACAATCTTTTTCTACAGAGTGTACGAATAGAAGTATAACTTCAAAAATATATAGTTTGAAGTAGGTACTTTATTTTTAAAATATGTCCCACCAAGATCGATACACTTTTGCATACATTCAAACCAATCGGTAAAACAGTTATTCCAGTCTTCAGTTGACACCTGCACAATCGCTGTTTTAAAGTCATCGATGGCTTCTTCGGAACAATGGAGTCGCTACCTATGTATTGAATTCTTGATCTCTGTGGTGAAGGAGTCGTTGGAACTTAGGTCGGGACTATAGTGTGAATGAACTAGAATTCGATGTTTTGAAGATACAAAAACTCGATTTAGCTGATGTAGGATGATTTGCCGTTGTGTGTTGCTTTGTCGGTGTTTCGCGATAACTATTAGTAAACAGACGTTTATATACCAATAGGAAGTAACTATTATTTGAACTTCTAAAGCAAGTGTTGCCACATGACGACATGACTAGATTTTGACAGAAAAGTTGCGACCATTTTCTTTGACACACTTCGAGAATGGATAATTTTTGTTGGTTTTTCCTTATCGTGAAACACCCACAGCGGATTCGAGTAGGAGTAACAATACTATAAACGTGGTTTGTTAAAAAGTTCCAATATTTTTTGAAACCAATTGACACGAACCCTTCAGTGAGGAAATGAGGGATCCAACGAGAAACCAACTTCGTAACACCCAGTTCTTTATGTAGGATATTTTGGATCAAGGTCTTTAAAATACCCAAATACCGGTATGTTACACGGCGGCCATCCTTAATTAGCTGATGAACGTTTTGCTGTCTAACTACTGGTTTGGGTGGACCTAGCCTGGATTCGTCGCTGAGACTGAGCGACCACGTCCCAGATAACAATATAAACTTGTTTCAGACTTGCAATAAGTTTGATACATCAAAAAAGAAGGCTTGCTTCAAGTTTGCCGTGGCAACTTTACAAACTTGCAGCAAGTTAAAATCAAACTTTCTAGTTTCAGTGTGACAAACTTGCATGCAAGTTTGCTTTACAAAGATTACAACAACTTTGTTATGGCAAACTTGTCCTAACCTTGTTACGGCAAACTTGCCCTAACCTTGTTACGGAAATATTATTTTTTATCCAGGCTGTTCGGTTCGAAACCACATCAGAATAAAACCAATTTATAATCATATAACTTATTTATTAATCACTTAAGTCATCAGTAATAAATCAAAAAGTTAGTTGAAGTATCAAATTAAAATTATTGTCTAGAACTATTCGTCGTTGGCATTAGCACCCAGATTATATTCGCTAGTTTCAGATTCCGATGCTTTTGTTTGTCTAACAGCTCTGAAACAAACAAAAAAATTGTTATAAACTCTTAAAACTAAAGGAGTTAATGTTCAAGTTATGGAGGGTCCCTCCATAGTTCAAGTAAATACCTATCTGTGCATCATCACTGTGACAAAAAAAATTTGAGGTTATACAACTTGAGACATTGTATTAGTATCATGGTTTGGTGTTTTGGTGATGACTATATACCTATTTCAATTAAAAGATTTTTCACGGATATACATCGCAATTTTTAATTATATTTGATCCTGACATTTCGGAGTCTTTGCAAAACCGCGATGTGTATCCGTGAAATATCTTCTAATTTAAACAAGATACATTAATTAAAATCCCATATGGCTGTGAATATCAATAACCAGGGACTTTTTATGTTTTTATTTTTGATAGTGAATGTGTGAGCACAGCAAGAAACTACAAAAAATATAGGTATAATAAACTTACCTCAACTACTCGAAAGCAAAACAGACGCTATCCACAAGCACAAACTAATCGGGTTTAAGCTGAACATTGTTAATTGTAGAAGTTTCAGCTTAGTAGGTAGTAATTAACACAGTCAAACACACCAACAAGACATCATAATCGTTACAATCTAAGTTAAAAAACTAGAAGTAAAAATATATTCTAACCGCGTCACGTTAGTCAACTCGGTAATGTTCAGTCAGCAGCATGTCAAGTTCAGTCAGCAGATGGCGCCCGCGTCAATTGCGCGCGTGGGTGCAGTGATAACGTTGCAGCAATGTTGCTACATACTTGACCTATTATCTTTGTCATAACAATATTCGAGCAATATTGTCGCAAACTTGAAAGTTCATATTTAACTTAACAATCTTACAGAGATTTTGTCACAAACTTGTCTCGTCATATTTGACGCAGCAATTAAGAAGCAAAGAAAAATCAAACTTGCCCCAAGTTTGCATGCTATCTGGGGTTGAAATACGCAATACTTGCGGAAATAGTTGACTGGTGTGGTGCTTGATGAATACTTGATGAATACTTGATGAATACTTGGAGAGCATTGGCTCCGTATACCTACTGCTCTCCTTTCTCTCTTCTTTCGTTTTAAAAAGGTGTGTTTTACCTGATAAGGCATGCGACATGTAATCAACAGTTTATTTATATTAATTTGCTTTTTTATACATTTCTTGTATATTAAATATTGGGGGACGGTCTTGCTATTAGTAAATAGTATACATGGTTATATGTTACATACTGTATGATCACTAACTATGTATGTAGTTTTATTTTGTCTTTCCATTGGTACTTCCAGCATTTATATTAAGTTACAAGGACATTTCCAGGGTTTCCGAACAGATAAAGCCATCTCAATCAATGTCTCCCCTATTTTGCCTCCAGAAGGAGAATAACAATCACTAAGGTCATAACTGCCTCCTATGCTTTTGTTGAGGACTTTCCTAAGAAGGTCATCTACTAGAGCTGACCACAGCATGGGCGACAGTACCCCTTACTGTGGACCGCCCCTTTTAACTCTTACTTCAAAACATTTATTTTATTGCTCCAATAAAGTTGTAAGCAAGGACAGTAAAAAACGATTTTTTTGCAAGGAAGGAAAAGTCAATTATTCTGATTACATGTGATCACAGTACTTTTCCGGAAAAATTTAAAATGCCACCTCTCATATCCACCTCCAAACAGATCGGCCCAACTTTGCTTGAACAATTTTTATATCAATAATTTTTAGTTTTTAATTTGCTCTTTGCGTTTTGAAAATTTGAGCCAAGATTCTTTTAAACTAAGTACATATTATCAATTTTGCTTTTCCATCAACATATAAATTTTAGAAAATAATTTCCTCTTCTACAACTTTTATTCGACAGGTTATCAACACTGATAAAAATGAGGCACATTACAATTTAATTTTTTTTTTGTTTCTATAATTTTTGTAAAAATAAATTGGTTCGAAAAGGTGATTGCTATTCTTTAAAACAGTAATTTTTCTTTGATAGGATAGGAATTTCATAGATTAAAATGGCTTGGCTTTTTTTTAATGAATAAATAATGATAAATATATCTATTAATTCTTTCTGATAAACTCCGTTTGCGTTTACACATTTTTAGAATTACTATCTTTAGAATATTCCCGACAGATAATTCAAGATCCAGATACAATATCAGTACTTCCGACCTTGCTCCAAAAACAATATTGAATTTATTACCAGTTTGGGAAATGTGTAGTTAAAACTCATTGCAAAATTCCTTTGTGTTATCGGTATAGTTATTATTTATTTGTAGGTCGTAACTAAATTAACAGCTATTCCAAAAATATTTAAATAAATAACAAAAATTTTTTTACAGGTGGAACATGTAGGTAGTTCATATTTTTGTGCATCCTGTTTACAAAAACCTGTTAATAAGTAATTATACTATTAACACTTTTATGTACATTTACCCATGTTTAGTATTTAGAATATTTAGATTATTATGTCATCAATTCTTTGTGTGTCATTGGAATATCGGTTACACAGATATTACATGCAACAATAGTTTATAGTTCCAAGTAGATATATATATAAAGTGTTAAATTTACATAAAAAAGTAAGTTGATTATTACAATTATTTTTAAAATACATTTAACATTTCTGTGAATTAAAGTTTATTTTTTCTAAATTGCGTTTTGTCAGTCAGTAAAACTCTTTGTTTAACAAAATAGTAAATATTGTACTTCATTTTTATAAAATCAGAAATCTAAAACATCTCTGTGTTTAATTTTTGTATATTTATTTTTTATGTTCTAATAAAAAATGAATGTTTTTTCTACGTATTTGTTTATTTCGACGGTAAAGTTAGGTAAAATTTTACGAATTCCCAATAGATGACACTGTTTTTTTGATGTCTAGATTATTCAACAACAAAAATCTATAAAAGGAAAGAATTGGAAAAAAATTCCAAGATAAATTAAAAATAGCTAAAAATCTTGAAAATGGTGAAATATCCTAAAAAAATGTGAAAGATCCAGAAAAAAACGGTGAAAATTGTGAGTCATTAATAATCGTAGAAAATTTCTCAAAATTATGAAATATATTTGATAATCCTGATATAATGATAAAAATCTTGAAAAATTATGTTGAAAATCATTCAAAATCGTGAATAGTTCATAAAAATCGTAAAAAAATGTCGAAAATCGTACATAACTATGAAAAACAGAGAAAATTATTGAAAACTTAAAAAAATCTTAGTAACCGTAAAAAATTGGAGAAAATCTTTAAAAAAGTCACACAGTCACACATCTTAAAAAAAACATGAAAAATTGTAGAAAATTGTAAGATGTTAAAAATGATTAAAAAACCGACAATAAACTTTAAAAAATGTTAAAACTGTGAAATATTATTAATTATTTCCTTCGATTCAAATTAACCAATAGAATGTCATAATTTTTTGAAATTGGACCAATCAAAATCAAATATCAGCGACCATTGCACTAGAACCTCAGAGTAATTGAGACTAGAACATTATCAGTGACAATTTCTCTAGAGAAATAGTCACGTCAAATATAAATGTCAAATATTTGTCAGTTTAAGGAAATAATCTTCCTAAATATAACATGAACTTGATTAATAGCCTGCTATTTTTGTTGTTGCTTAATTTCTCTAAAATTTTACAATTTGTTTCGACATAATTTGACATTAATAATCAAAGATTAAAGCCCTCGAGCTTTCAACAAATTGATACTAAAATATTCTCGAAATCTAGATACCACAAAAATAGGCGACTGTAATCAAGGTCTTGTTATATTACATATATATTATATTTATTATTCAAATAAACCAATAGAATGTCATAATTTTTTGAAATTGGACCAATCAGAATCAAATATCAGCGACTATTGCACTAGAACAATATCAACGACTATTTCTCTAGAGAAATAGTCACATCAAATATAAATGTCAAATATTTGTCAGTTTAACAACGGCTCAGGAAATAATCTTCCTAAATATTGATTAATATTCTGATATTTTTGTTGTTGCTAAATTTCTCGAAAATTTTACAATTTGTTTTGACATAATTTGACATTAATAATCAATAACAAGCTAAAGCTCTCGGGCTTTAATCAGATTATTAACGTCAAATTATGCCTCAACAAATTGATACTAAAATATTCTCGAAATGTAGATACCACAAAAATAGCCGACTATAATCATGGTCTTGTTATCTTGGAAAATGTTAAAAAATTATTAAAAATCGTAAAAAATGGTAGAAAATGTAAAAAAATAGGTAGATTAAAAAAACGAGTAGGTTTAAAAAAATGGAAAAATATCGAGAAAAAAATGAAAGAAACTAGAAAAAAACGTAAAAACTAGAAAAAACGGAAAATAAAAAAAAAAATCATTAATTGTTAGGCAAAACGAAGTTCGCTGGGTCAGATAGTAATATATAAAAATTTAAAGAAACAAATTTCCAAATCAACGTAATATTATGCATTTGGAATTTCTTACATAAAATTTGGTGAAATAAAATCAGGCATATTATTAGCATAAACAATAAAATCAATTTACCATTTAATATAAGATGATACGAGTATTGAGTTAGTATAAAATCTAATAATTCTACAAATATAGACTACGGTACATAAAATTACTAAAATCGATATACGACTATATTAGTAAAATTCAATTCAGTAAACGAAGCATTATGTTTTACAATGGATTATAGTAAACTCAGATAAAATAGATAATAAATGAGTCAGTGTCAATCACAAAGTTGGTTAACATTTTTGGATAGAATTTAATCTCATTTATTTTCTAGAAAAAATGTATAGATATATCCAATAAACATTACTTTTGTTTGCTTATTATTTTATATAAAAACGATGAAATTCCAATCCAATAAATAACAGTTTGAGTAATATTTAATTTACAGCTTCTATAAATGATATCTATCATATATTTTAGCCAATAAATTATTGATGAAAAAATTTAATTGTGAGTGCAGCGCTCCATAGAAAATAATTAGTATGGCTCATGTTCCTATAAAACGAAGAAAAACGTCATGTGAGTACGATATTCACAAATTTCAAGGAAGAGAATCTATACTCACATCGCAAATTGAACTTTACGTTGAAGATGTAAAACCGAAAATTCCCGATGGTGGATGGGGTTGGATGATAGTTCTTGCATCATTTGTTTTAAATGGGATATCAGAAGGTGTTAGCTTTTCGTTTGGTCTTTTATTTATAGAATTTTTAAATGAATTCGAAGCTTCTAAATCAGCAACTTCATGGGTTGGCAGCCTCTTTTTAGCAATGCCTCTTTTAGCAGGTAAAATAAATTAAAATCATATATTTGTTATTTATTTTTCAATACCTTTTGTTTTTTTTTAGGTCCAATAGGTAGTGCTCTTGTGGATCGATATGGATGTATATCAATGACACTTTTAGGCAGTTTTATATGTACATCTGGATTTATCTTAAGCACATTTGTTACTTCTTTATCAGCGCTCTATATAACATTTGGAGTTATAGGAGGAATAGGTAAATAAAAGTTCCATTACAGTACACAGTAGCGTGATTGATTTTTATTGATTTTTTATATTAGATATATTATATATTACGGTGGCTTGATAGTACTTAATATATATAGTAAGAATTTCTCGTTTAAATATATAAGATAATAACTACGCCACCTTACGGTGGCGTTATATTATTTGATTTAGAAAGGTATTTTTTTTAGACTTTATTTTTTTCGCATTTTTTCTGTTTTTAATTTTCCACTTTCTTTTAGTTTTTCGTTTATTCATTTATTTATTTGTTTATGAATCGAAATTCAACACTATCTATTGGGTTTTCTTACAATTCAGTAATTGTTATGGACAATGTGTCGTATCATTTCCGCATATTAAACAAAATACCTAATAACACAAAAGAAGAATAAAATTTTAAGACTTATGGCAATCAAAAATATCGATGTTCCTAAAAAGGTGCCAGTAAAGAAGGAATTAATAAGAATGATCAAAAGTCAGAATTTTAAAAATGAATACGTCATTGACACCATTTGCAGCAGACATGGTCATACCCTTTTGCGTTTACCTCCTTACTACTGTATTTTTAATCCAATCGAAATGGTTTGGAGTACTGTAAAGAAACGTTTACGAAAATACATTCAGTCACCAACCTTAAGCGCAGTTGTTCTTAATAATATTCGAGAGGTAATTAGTGACATTAATAGCGATGTATGGAAAAATTGCGAAACACATGTTATAAAAATAGAAAAGGAATATCCTGTTTTACCGCCAATAGCACCATTAGTAATTCAACCTGGAAACGATTCTACTTCAGAAGACTCTGACAATTCTTGTTAGTCATTCCAACTAATTTCCTTTACAACTATCGTGATGTATCTTGAAAACTTGTTTTCAAAAACAAACTAATTTTATATTCTTACTAACGTACCCAACCCTTTCCTTTCCAGGCAAGGAAGGCTCATACCTCCTCATGGTCCTTGCTGGACAGACAATCTTTTAAGATTGTCTGATAAAATGAGTATTATTTTTAGACAATTATTGTTATAAAAATATTATAAATTATGTACTATTTGACTAATGAGCCAAATGTTCTTATTAATAACTAAAATTAACAAGTTTCAATTTGAAAGAATTAATTTGTTATTTGACAATTTTCAAAATGATATAAAATTTACAAATATACAAAAACCGTTTTTCTTTTGAAATTTAAAACAAAAATTAATAAAAATTTATGAACTCTTTTTATTTAATTCCACGCCAATGGTCGGAAATGTCGTCAAAGGCACTTAAAAACCGCCAAAGAGCACAAAATTTTACATTAGGATTGGAAAGAGTATACTAGAAGTTATCGCGAAACTCCGATAAAACAACACATAACACGACCTAAGTCTCAACGACTTTTTCACGTTCCCAAAGATCAAGAATTCAATGTGTGGGCAACGATTTCAGTCGCCAGAAGAAGCCATCGATTCTTCTGGCGTAATTGGTGTAAAATCAATGCATTTACAATAGAAATGTCAAGCATCTGAAAGAATATAACTAACAGCCAATCTACCTGTACGTCGACTACAAGAACTCTTAGAACACTTCTCGTCCATTCTATCAACACCATCTTTGTTTCTATTGTAATAAGCAATTATCTCTGGTTTTTGAGTTTCAGGATCATTAGACGCTCTGTTGAGCATAGAAGAAAGTAAAATTGTGGCTTTTCCTCTTTTTCCCACATGAGAAACCAAAGTTTTATCCTCCCGAAATCCATGCAGAGAAAGTCCTAATTCCCTTTTTTCTTTGGTAGAAAATCAAACGATATTTCCTGTTTATTCTTTTTAACAGTTCCTACATAGATGAGCTTATTTCTTAGCAAAAAATTTACCAGCTCTATTGAGGAATACCAATTGTCAGCTGTTATATGTTGCGTTTGGTACCAAATAAAGGCTTTGAAAGGCGTTGGTTTGGAAAATTTTAACTCGTCTGTACTTATTCCAAATCCATCATACCCTTTGCCACTGTATATGTAAGCATTGTAAAGCTAGGTAGTTTGTTCTGGAATCTGTTAAGCACATAATATTGGCAGGGCTTGTTTGGCATAAACATTGTAAAATAACATCGGCCTCTAAAACTAAGACCATTTCGTCAATTGTCACGTACCTACTCTCCTCACATACCAACTCTCCCTTTCCATAACAGTTTTGACAATTCTCAATAAATTTGGAGAATATTTCAGAAATTGCTGCCGTGGGATCCTCCTTTTTGAGATTCGTTCTTGTTCGAGGATTGTCAAATCGTAACGCAGCTAAAAGAATTGCAAAACGGTTTTTGGTCATTACTGCTCGAAATATACTTCTACCTATACCATCAGTAGCAAATAGAGTTTCGATATTTTTATGGTTTGAATTTGATGTGTAAATTAGAAGAACTATAAAGGCCTTAATTTCTATTAGGTCTACATCTTTTAAATGGTGTTGTTTCGTTTAATTTGACCACGTTTGAGAAAGTTTTTTATTTGTCCACTCGATAATGTTTTTTAAAATATCAGCATAAAAAAGTAAATTCCACACAGACATAGGATGTGCAATTGTGCACCAACAACCTAATTCATTAGCTTTTCCTCTAAAAGCTGGAACTTTAAAAATTATGTGGTGTTCGTGAACTCGTGATGAAGTCACAACCTCAGTAGAGCACAACCTCTACCGATTTTTGCCATAAAAATATTTTTTATTTTTTTTAATATCAGCGTTACATTCACTATTCCTTTCTTTATTTTCTTCGTGTTCTTCCTCAATCAGAAAAGTACACTATAGATAACTTAGAAAACGTCTCGTGGTCAAACTCTAAAAATTCCTCCTCCGGTGCACTTTCCACATCACTTGCACTATTGTCTTTTTCATCATACCACTGTAACAAGGTTTCATCAAAATTTTTGCTACCAAACCGAAAATTTTGTAAAATAACAGGTGGTGTCTGTCAGACAAAGACTATAATATTAGTTCTAAACAAAATGCTGCAGATTTACAAAAATAAGGTAATTGATAAAGTACCAACAGCTAAGGGATTATACGGTATGACATGCCAGTGGGCGGTACTACTTATATATTTTATGTCGATCACTTAGACTAGAGCCTTTACTAACCAGAGAGCATTAGTTTACTTATTTTCACCAACACTAATTTTGTACCTATATACACGATTATTCCTATTTTGTTGAGAGACGGGGCTGCAGACCAACTTGAAAGTACTGTTTCGTAAATTCACATGAAAAATTTTTGTAGTAGAAGATATTGTGGATTTGTATGTTTTACTTCTATAGGTTAGGTTCAATTTGTCTGAAAAATATCTGTAAAAGTAGACAATTCTATTAGACATTAGAACACGTAGTTGAGTCATTCCTGTTATATATTTTCGGTATACACAAACCTAAAAAATTAACGCAAAAATTTCATTTTTAGGTCGTGCATTAACTTTTGTAACAGCAGTAGTTTCCATAGCATTTTGGTTTGAAAAAAAACGAACCTTAGCTCTTGGGTTAGCTGCTAGTGGTACTGGAGTTGGTACCATTGTTTTTGCTCCTCTTACTGGTCTTTTTATCAACACATATAATTGGAGAGGTACAATGTTGTTGTTAGGTGGCTGTTTTCTCAACATGAGTGTCTGTGGTGTGATGATGCGAGATCCCCAATGGATAGTGCAAGAGTAAGTCTGGAGTAAGTGGTAAAAGCAAAATATAATTTTTATTTAGACTAAATATAATGTGGCTTTAATAAAAAAAAAATAGTAGTATTTTAAATTATAATAACAGAAATTATAGAGCTAAAGCGATTATGAGCCAAATTAAAAAATACATATACATTAAATAGTCTAAGACTTTTATTAGGACAGACTAAATAATTTTTTTTCTAGGAGTAAACAGCAAAAAGCAGCTAAAGCAGTTAAGAAAAATTTAAAAAAAGCTTTGAAGAACAAACGCGGCAGCGAACAATTTGTTCTCCAAAGGGTCAGGACCTCTATAGATATTTCAGCACAAGAAACAAATAAAATCCAATCAGTTGTAGATCTCCCTACGTATCTTAAGGAAAATGAAAAGGTATACGTATAATAAATTAATAAAAGCAAAAATATACAACATGTTCTTTATGTAAGTTTAGGTACCAGTGGAAGTATTAAATAAACTCACAGAAAACAAACCAATGTACAAAATAATCTTAGATAATTATCCTAACTTAATTAAAAGTAAAAGTATGTCGAATCAAGAGTTGAATGATAGTTCCAATACTTCCAATAATGTTAACTCTAGAAATCCTGTAATGTGTTCAATGACAGTACAAAAAACAGTAGATCCAATAACTGAAGAAGATGAAAAAATTAATGCAGATAACATTCATAATACGAGTCCTTTACTAGCCACTATTGAAGAACTGGATGATACTGAAACTGATGAACCGCATAGTTATTTGCAATGTATAACCGAAAAAAGAGATTCAATCTACAAACAAAATGGATCAAATAAAAATATACTTACAACGTCAATGTCGTCACCAAATATGTTTAATGTATACAGAAGTACAGTAACTAATGTACCTTCAAAAAAAGTTAAAAAGGTATAATTATTTCAATGATTTGTAAATTAAATAATAATATAACTATAATTTTAGAAGTGGTACGTACAGTTTTTTAAATCAGTAAAAAGTTTATTGGATTTCTCATTATTTCTGGAATTACACTTTTTCTTATTAGCCATTTCAACTGTAATATTATTTATATGGTTTATAGTGCCATATTTTTATATTGCCGAATATATGGTTAGTAACGGATACACTGATAGCCAAGCATCTTTCGTTATATCATCCATTGGGTTTACTAACACAATCGGAATGGTAAGTTCTTGATTAATTTTCTTGAAAGTAAACTTATTTCAAAACAGTCTCTTTTGCTCTTTTCATTGTTTTTAATGTTTATAATTTTATTTTCTACTTGATAGGTCTTCCTTGGATGGGCAGGTGAACGATTAAACATAGCAAAAGCTTATGCAATTTGTCTGATATTATGCGGAGCTAGTATTGCATGTATAATATTGTTATCAAGTAATTTTGTAATGTTGGTGATCACAAGTGCCTTATTTGGACTATTTTTTGCCAGTTGTTTTTCACTACTTCCATCTTTACTGGGCGAATTGGTTCCTTTAGAAGATTTCACGATGGCCTATGGTTTAATATTATTGTGTATGGGAGTTGGAAATTTAGCTGGACCTCCTTTGGCAGGTAAATAATGTATTAAAGTTTGAGGTGGAATATAAACCAATACCTTCTTTTACTTCTCTTTACTTTTTTTAATGTTTATAATATAAACAATTTAAAAACAAATTCTGTGATTTACAGAAAAGTACCAACATTAGTTATAGAATAATATTTTAAAAGTATTCTGTTTTACTATTGCGATTATTACCTATGGGAATGGAATAAGAAGAGCACCTTTATACCGTCGATACATGCTCTGGAATATACCAATCTCTTTTTCTGGTATGGTCTATGGATAATTGTTTAACAAAGTTATGGAATATGTTCCGATATTTCGCAATATAGATAAATTCATGTATAGTCTCAGAGCGGCTGCAGACCGCAATGAATATGGTGTATAAAGCATCAGTTTTCCCATTCACAAATAAAAGGGCGTTGCAAGGCTTAAAATCGATAAAGCTGAATAACGTGCTGGTACCGATGATCACAGAAGCCAAATACCTGGGTTTGATGATAGAAGTAGCACATCTAAAAGGTCATACGCAAAGCTACAATTGCCCTTGGTAGGTGTAGAAAAATATGTGGATTGTGGGACTAAACCCCAAAATGAACCTCTGGTTGAACATATAGGGCCAATGTTAAACTATGATTCGATGGCGTGGTGAAGTGGAACGCAACAGTCTGAGGCGATCAGGCAACTGGGAAGCATTCAATGGCTGGTATGACTGAATGTCAAAGGGGCAATGGGGCCACAACGGACGCCTTACAGGTTCTCCTCAACTTTACACCATTGTAACTGCTCAGAGGCTGCTACCAGGCCAGGCTATTAAAGGGAAAAGAACAAGCCGAGCTATATGATAGCTCTGCTTGTTCAAACAATGAGTATGTCTCAGGATAGGATAGTCCCCAGGTATAACTTTGGGAGAAACTTTTGAGTAGAATTAGTGGAAAGGCATTTATGGAATAATGGCCCCATAATTCAAGGGGACCCAGTTAACCAGGCGACGTGATTCCGACGTCAGATAAACGTTATTTGATCACCTACATGACGTGAGGAATTGACGTGATTGTGACGTCGTTAGTACGTGATAATGTCACAGCTTATAGACGTCAGCAAATAACGTTATGGTAACGTCAGCAAATAACGTTATAGTAACGTCAGCAAATAACGTTATGGTAACGTCAGAAGATAACGCTATGGTAACGTCAGCAGATGACGTTGTACTTACGTCACTGTAAAGTACTCAACTAGAAGATTGAAAAGGATAGAAATGAAATTAGACACAGAAGTAATAAGCATTTATTCAAAAATTAAAATTATTGACATTTGCATTACCGACTAAAATTAAATAATTAGTTTATCAACTTTTTCGTATTTAAACGAACGAATGAATTAAAGGAAATGATGTAAAACAATCGCCAATACTTTCTACTCAGAATAACAGAAGCGCATCTTTTAAAATATCTGTTTATCTATAAACTCAAATATACCTTTATAAATTTTGAAACTTAAATTTAATAATAAACAACATAGCAACTTAAATACTAATATCACAAAAAAGGTACATTTTATACTATTATCACACAAACAGGTACAATAGTCCGATAAATGGAGATTTTAAATAGCCATGAAATTTGGAAAGGCTAACTTTTTGGTCAAATATGTATTTTTAGGCGTAGATTAAGAATCAATAGTTAAAAATTGCAAAATGTTGTAGGAAGGGTGGTAAAAAAATTAAAAACCACCCCAAAAACAGGTTTTTGGGAATTTTCTCGAAAACTATAACAGTTAGAAAAAAATGTTTTAAATAAAATCGATAGATCATGAGTTGATCTATAAATTTGTCTTTAATCATTTTTTTCGAATTCGCGATAGGAAACGAGATATTTTAATCTAAAAATTATAATGTATAAAAAAATGTTACGCATGCGCGAATAAAATCGTCGAAAGGGGAGGCGACTAAGTCGGCAGTCGAATGTCCCCACTATATTTTTTCGTCCCTAGTACATTCTATTGCTTATTCTTTTTTTTTGCGATGTTCGTTGTTGCTCCGCGCGTATATTTTTTTTCATTGATAAATATTTTTAAAAATTGAGCTCGGTACCGTACGATTTTATTTTTAACAATTAATATCTCATTAACGGTAAGAGATACAACAAATATGATTCAGGACGATTTTATTAGAAATTTACCTAATTATTTAATGAAAAAAAATATCATTCTAATATTCCTTCTCGATCAGAAGTAATTCGTAATTGAAAAAAATTTTTATTATTTTATAAGAGTTTTACCCTTTATTAATATTATAAACATTTATATATCTATATATACCATTCAATTGCAAATTTTGAGAACCGTATTAATATCTGATTTAAAAAATCAATTTTTTTATCTAAAAATGTTTTTATATTTCATATTTATCATTACTTAAAAACTATACGCCTTTTTTAGCAACAAAAAAAATTTTTTAGGAAACCATTTTATTAAATTATTATTTTTTTCAATTAAAATAATGCAAAAAAAAAATTCGAATTGCTTATAAACAATGTATTTATTTATAATAAATTTATTAACAATAGACGTAAAAAATAAAAAAAAATATTATTAAGTAGTTCTTAGCCATGAGACATTAAAACAATAAAAATGAAAAAAAATTGTTATGTATTTTTTATAAAATTATAATTTTCAATTGTTAATAAAAAAATAGAAAATAACATTTTTTTATTTTGGCAACGGTAATCTATTTTTTTGCCTATTAAAAATAAACTTCACCAAAGGAAAAAAATTCCAGGGTTTTAGTTTAATAATTATAGGGGTTTTTATTTTAACTTTCAATTAAGAAAAAGTTAATAATTAACAAATTTATAATTAACTTTAAAATTGAGATAAAAATATTTTGACTGCTGATTATTGTTTATTGATGTATCCCAACATTAAATGAATTTTTTCATTCCTTAATATTCCTATTTAATATGTTTAAATATTTTTTTTTTGTTTTTATGTCGGAGTGACAGAATGCGCGCGGAAGCCAGACTACCCGTTTTTGGCTATATTTTCAGGGCTCTCTAAAAATTATAAATAATTGAGATACAGTTTCGGGAGCAGGACTTTTTTTACGCAAATTTATTGATCTTTTTAAATCTTTTTTCAAATTTCCAAGACTTTGAAAATTTTCAGAGATTTTCAAAAAAAACTAAAGTTCCATTTTTTTTTCACTTAATTGTTTATAACTTTTGAAATTTTTATCAGCGCGTTTTCAAACCTTTCCTTAAACATTTAAGGTAAAAATACGAATCGAATGACATCTTGGTCGTAATTTTTGGACAGGGCTGAAAATTTAAAATTTTCACAAAAAAAAGTACATGTGAACCAGACTAATACTCGGGAGGTCGATTCCAAGTTAATATGAATTTTAAATTAAAAATATAAATATATAATAAGAAAATGAAAATATTGGAAAATTTAATAGATGTAATAGATTATTATACGTACCAGTATGAAATTCAAACGATTCGTTGTTTTACCACAATATATATTTATTGTCGTTTTTTAATCTGTTTTTTTTTTATTCATGAATTTAACCCTTTTGTTTTAACTATGGTAATTTCATCGCTATTGTTTATAAGAAGCAGATCGCAAAGTGTACATGTTTTCACTGTATTCATTTTTATAATTTTATACTCAACACAGGAACGGTGTACAAATCAGGGGCGGATCTACTTAAGGATTTGTGCTGTGGGAAATGGTAAAGGAGAAAGTGAAAAATAACAAATTATAAAAATAGTATTTAATTCTAATAACAAATAAGAGTTTATATTAATGTTGAATTATTCATTATAAACTTAGATACTAAACATTTTGTTCAAACTCTTATTCTTCTGCATCTTCTCCTCCTTCTTTATCTTCTGCCTCGTCACTATTCTCGGCCCCGTTAGATGTGCCTTTTTGGTTTGAGCAAATGCCATTGCAATGCTTGCATGCAAGTGAGCACTCCAACCCACTTCGGCGGCACCCGCACCTCGTAGTGCCACAGTTGGTTTCACAAGAACAAGAAATTTTGCTTAAAATATCCCCAGGACCAGCTGTCTGGGTCATGGTGACAGGACTGAGCTCTACATCCACCAATTCCCACCCCCATTCCAACGGATCTAAGGTCTCGTCTTGACCTTGTGAACCATACCAAGCCTGTACTTGGAAATAGACTCGGTTATAATGCTCGGTAAACGCATTGGCAGTCGGGATTATGCGTGCAAGATCGACTTTGTTAGAATCAGTGGCTTCAGCATACATTTTTGCTCGATAGCTTTGGAAGTAAGGACGTAAAGAGCCAGAGCTAGACGAAGCCCATGATCTATTAAATTATCCATGTGTTTGCTTAAATATTTCTGCAACGGGGCCAAAAATAGTGACGAAGAAGAAGATAAAGAAGGGGGAGAAGATGCAGAAGAATAAGAGTTTGAACAAGATGTTTAGTATCTAAGTTTATAATGAATAATTCAACATTAATGAAAACTCTTATTTGTTATTTGAAACAAGTACTGTTTTTATAATTTGTGATTTTTCACTTTCTCCTTTACCATTTTTCACAGCGCCAAACCCCGAGCACCCCCGCAGAAGTCTAATGCCGGAATTGAAATCGGCATCACCGACAACCATCGAGTAACGAGTTTGTAGTGATTTTCAGGCACCTACCATTTCTCCCTCAATCCACCCCCCACGCATTCACTCAGAGGGTACGCCGAGCAACCGCGCAGAAATTTAATGCTAGAATTGAATTTGGCATCCCCGAAAACCCCCAAGTAATAACTTTGAAGCGATTTTCATGGACTATGCAGTTTCTCCCCCAGAATGTACCTCCGGATACCACCGCAGAGCCGTCCCCTAGTAATTACAATGCCAGAATTGAATTCGTCATCCCCGAAAACCCGCGAGTAACGGGTTTAAAGTGATTTTTATGTACGCTGCCATTTCTCCCCCAATTCACCGCCTGCGCACCCCCACAGAGCCACCCCTGTGTAATTCTAATGCCAGAATCGAGTTCGGCAGCCCCAAAAACCCCCGAGTAACGATTATCAAGCGATTTTTCTGGGTGTCCAGTCGTTCCTATAATGTTGCAAGGAATGATGTAATTGGAAAATGCATTTTCCGGCCCAGAAGGCATTTTTCAAAAATGCGCCAGACGTTGTAGACTTTTTTCCTGGGACCTTCCTGAACACAGTACAAAAAACCGCATTTCGATATCTGCTGGATGTAAATTTTTCCGCTATTTTTCCTAACTTCCCTGGACTAAGATGATGTCGACGAACATTTAGTTCAATCAAAATCCTACTTACTTCAGTCTAAGCCAGAGTCTTACACCTCTTGCAATAAAAAATTTATGCTTATCTATGAAAAAAAACTCGTTGATGTTTTTCCAAATTGGTATACAATTAAAAAAAATTAACTTTGCCGATCACTAGCTGTGAAGCGGAGCGCTCTTTCTCCAGGATGTCATATATAGAAAATAAATACTTATATGGCAACAATGTCAAACCATCGACTGAATCATTTATCAGTTCTTTCCATAAATTGTGATTTAACGAAAGATTTACAATGTGATGAACAAATAAAGGAATTTGCATCACAAAAATGCAGAAAGATTGCTGTGTAATTGATATTTAAACATAACTACCCATTATTTGTCAATTTTTTTTTCAACAATGTTGAACAGTTGCTATTTTTGTAGACACTAACACTAGGTCATATTAAATAAATAAAATTATTTTATTGTCCTATTTTTTTCTTTACACTTATCTACATTACTAAACAAAACAGTTTGTTAAAAAAATGACTATCAGTTAAGTATTTAGATAGGCCCCCAAGTAGTTTCAGCCCAGGGCCCCACAAATTCACGATCCGTCCCTGGTTCAAATAAATAGAATAAACACTACTTCACAAACTCAAAAAACGTATCTTCAAATAATTTGAAATTTATTAACAGCATCAGTTAAATTTTATGCAAATGTAAATGGAGCAAGCCGTGATGACAAGACCTGCGCATTGCATAACACTTACTTAGTCACCACCCCCTTTGACGATTTTATTCGCGCATGCGAAAAATTCTTTTATAAATTATATTTTTAGATTAAAATATCTCGTTTCCTATCGCGAATTCGAAAAAAATGATTAAAGACAAATTTATAGATCAACTCATGATCTATCGATTTTATTTGAAACATTTTTTTCTAACTGTTATAGTTTTTGAGAAAATTCCCTAAAACCTGTTTTTGGGGTGGTTTTTAATTTTTTTACCACCCTTCCTACAACATTTTGCAATTTTTAACTATTGATTCTTAATCTACGCCTAAAAATACATATTTGACCAAAAAGTTAGCCTTTCCAAATTTCATGGCTATTTAAAATCTCCATTTATCGGACTACAAGTTAAATTATTGCCGCAAAAATATTAAAAGTTACCAAAATAATAAAAGATAGATTAATTCTAAGGTACAAAAAAGTTGTTTAAAATTTGCTTATATATAGTTACAAATATATATGTAGATATTACAACAATATCACAGAAATGTACAAAAATCATTACTTTTATAACAAGTTAAATTTTATATTAATTTAGCGAAATAAGAATTAAAATTTACATTACACATTGCACAAAATTCATATTTAATAAACACACGAAGCTTCTTATTATGAAAATGTTTATCATAAACATAATTGAAATACTTACTTTTACAATCTACAACACAACATTTATATCTAAAATAACCTGGTAGTGACATGTTTAAAACTAATCACTATACTTTTGCACCCTTTTTACGCTAAAACTACCTTCAATTTATATTAAACTAAAACCACTTGCACTTTCCTGTCACTATGCCATGCCGCCATTACTGTTTTTTCCCGCTACCAGCTGATCAGATTTTGCTGGTTTAGTTCCCAGTTTCACCACTACATAATGCGATTGCGCCCTATGGTATGCGCACAAACATGTTGGCGCCTTTGGGCAATGTTTCAAAAAGTCAATGATGGTTAAAGAAAATAATACATATAAACATGTAAAGTAGCTTTAATTTATCTACTACAAGATATGAGAGAAAGACAGTGCGAAATATGAGATAAAAAATGTGGATCGCTTCTGTTTTATAAATTAACAATCGATAAATTGGATAATATATGGCCCGAAAAAGACGTCAATTTGACGAATAAACGAGACGTCACTTTCACGTTGCCAATATGACGTCTTTTTTACGACATATTTCTGACCTATGACCAAACTCACCAAAAATGACTAATAAATGTCGTGAAATAGACGTCATCATTCGTCATGTGGTTAACTGGGGAGTTAATCTGCTATTACAAAGTCTAAACTTTCTTTGCTTCATTTAGTACCAGTGTTTAATAAAGATTTATCATAGCGAAACACGCCACATATTACAAAGTAATATATTGTGGATATCGAGGAAACATTTTTGGTTTTATTTAATATTTAGTTATGGATATCCATCAAGTAACAGCCAATTCAAACAAAATAGAATAAATATTTATATAAATGCCACAGATGGACAAAAATGGTATTATTTTTTTTTGCACAATAAAAACATTAATCTTCTCAACAAGTAACCACCTATGAGTTCAATCTAATATAAATATAATAACACTTCATATGTAAATAACAATTAAATTATTTTAATATTATTTTAGGTTCGCTTTTTGATTTGACAAAAACTTGGGATCTTTCTTTTTATCAAGCAGCAGGTTGGATTATATTGAGTGGAATATTAATAGGAATAATACCGTATACAAAAAATAGAAAAATGATTGGATCTGGGCCAGTATTGAATGAAACAACGAAATAATATTTTTTTATTATAAACATCTACCTAAATTTGAACGAGATGTTGTCCTATAGAATAATCTTTGACTGTTGTACCTTTTTTGTTAAAATTTTAATTTGTTTTATATAAAAAGCATATATATATTTATGCAAATCTGACAAGAATAATAAATATAATAAATAAGAATCAATATGCGTTAAGGATTAATAAATAAAACGTTATTAGATAGTACTTTTTACTTAATCGTTCCTTAAAGCATAGGTACCTAAATATTACCTAGATTTTATTTATCATCAATATATAAAACTGTTTTTCAAATGAAAACAAAACAGAAACATTTTAGAAGCAATATTATGATTTAAGATTAACTAAGTTGTCCGCATTTAAATTTTCTCTAGTTAAAACATATTAGCTACTTACTTGTACACAAGGTCATATATAATAGTTATATAGTTCCTGTAACCAAAATCAATAGTAATAAGTACATTTATAGCTTCGAAAAACATGGGTTTATGTAACCCATTTCTGGATCCATCCTGGTACCCTTTACTAATTTATCCAGGTCTAATGGATTCCCATTTATTTGTGGAGGCACCAAAAATTAACTGTTTTCTGTGATTCAATGCCTCGTAATGGCACAAGTATGTGCTTCAGATTCTCTGCCGCATCATTTGAAGCTTGGGTCTATGGTCCGTAGCTGATTCTTGTTGATGTTACACTGATGTTCTGGCATACTTCTGTTCAAAACACGTTCTACTGTGTGCTTGATGACCAGGGATGTGTTCTCAGGGTTGTTTGTGTTACTTACGGATTCAAGCTTTCATTTGGCTCCAGACCGTAGTGTTTAGTAACTCTAGAACTGGCTCCGGATCGTAGAATATTCTGTCTGATCTTTTCCTTGTAATTTTATTAGCCTGTTACTTATCTTATATTCTTCTATGTCCTAAAACCAAACTAGTTTGACTCTATTGTTCCGCCAGGACAACGAGTTCTACTCGGTATTCGTGTACTAGTCTGGAGACCACTTAAAGGGTCATTAGAGCCTCAATAGCGGCTTGAATATCTGTGCATACTTATATGTTTTATAAGCCCTCAAATTATTTTTCTTGCACATTGCAAGATTGCATGTACTTCTGCTTGAAACACACAGATATGCGTATGTTTCCAGAGCAACAGACATTTTTACATTTACATCACTGCTGTTAATCCCTGCTCCTAAATGCACCTCAGTCTTAGGCCTGTGTGTGTACCAGGTATATAAACCTACGTTTAGAATAAAGTGCTTGCTTTGTGCCATTCCTCATCTTGATGTTAGTTTGCTTGGAATGTTTTCTTAGTTAGGTATGGGTACCATATGGTCTGATTTCATCTCGTGTCAACTCTAATTTTCTGCTTATGTTATATCCTGATCAATACCAAAAATGTTGCTTAAGGCAAGAAAGTGTTTGAACCTTGTTTAAGTTGATGATGGTATTTTTTTTTTTTGTATATAATTACCAATGGTAATCCTCAAACATCTAAATGTTTTTCAAAAAGAAACTTATCACAACTTATTGTTTGTAATTTGAAAATGGTTCTTGTATCAACAAAAGATTTTCTACCAAATATAAAAACTGGATTTTAATGAAACCACATTTTGTTATTTTCTTTGGTTTTCGAGATATTGATTTCTCGTTTTTGGAAATTTTTACAAAATCGAAATTTTGATTGTTTTTGTTATATTTTGGAAGTTTAAATTGATTTTGAATCAGTGCACAATTTGTAAACAAATGCAAAAAACTGCGTTTTCGTAACTTTTTTGGTTTTTGAGATATCGATATTTCAGTTTTATTGAGAACTAGCTGTACCCGGCGCGCGTTGCTACGCCAATAACTAAAATAAATTTAAGAAAAAAAAAGAGGAGAAGAGATAGAGAAGGAAAGAAAGTGTATAGTTTTGTTTTACTTATCGCACCAAAATAGTTATTTATGATATGAGTGTTAAAAGTGAGGTTTTATTTTGTGAGTGAAAACGTTTGTGAAATGAGCGGAGCGAATTGAACAATTTCACGAACAAAATAAAATCACTTTTAACACAAATACCATACAATGTTTTTTGTACAACTTCCCTATTTTGATAATGAAACGAGCGAATTTTCAATGACAATGAACCAAACCGTGTTAAAAGTAAACTAAACCGTGTTAAAAGTAAACTTGTTTACATAGCAACGTGTTAAAAGTATTTTTAACACGCTGCTATGTAAACAATCGTTTTTAACATTGTTTGCTATCATTAAAAGTGTCACTTTTAATGACAGTTGTTCAAAAATATATTTTTCGGACATATATTTATACGAATTTGTATAGATATCTATTAATCACTATTGAATTTGATACATGGAAGCGTCATCTGGTGGTAACTACAATTAATACGAATATCATATTTATCTTACCCATTAAAAATACATAATCATACCGATTTTCATGACAATCGGTTGAACCGGGCAGAAGTTGTTACTCTGCAGCGCCACCTGGTGGTGAGTAGCATCAATGTGCATATCATACAAACCTTCTCCGTGGAAAAATACATATACATACCAATTTTTATGAGAATCGGTTAAACGGGACAGAAGTTGCTACTCTGCAGCGCCACCTAGTGGCGAGTGGCATCAATGAGCATATCATGCAAACCTTCTACGTGGAAAAATACATACACATACCAATATTCATGACAATCGGTTGAACGGGGCAGAAGTCGCTACTCTGCAGCGCCACCTGGTGGCGAGTGGCATCAATGAGCATATCATACAAATCTTCTCCGTGGAAAAATACATATACATACCAATTTTCATGACAATCGGTTGAACGGGGCAGAAGTTGTTACTCTGCAGCGCCACCTGGTGGCGAGTGGCATCAATAAACATACCACACAAACCTTCTCCGTGAAAAAATTACATATGTATACCAATTTTCATAATAATCGGTCCAGTAGTTTTTGAGTTCATTCAGTACATACAGACATACAGACAAACATTCATTTTATATATATATATATATATATATATATATATATATATATATATATATATATATATATAGATGTTGAAAAGTTCAAATTGAAAAAAAATATCTAAAAATCCGATTTTTTGAAATAGGTTCGAAATTTAATTGTTATATAAAATATTCTTTTCAAATTTTAAAATATCTTAAAAGAACAAGTAAAATTTCCCAAAATTTTACAAAGATCCACATTTCTGACAAAAAAAGCGCATTTTTAAAATTTTTTTCCAAAAATTGAGGTATCAAGTTGACGTTTTGTAAAAATCGTAAAGAATTTTTCGAGAAATTTAATGCAATTTAAATTTTTGCAAAATTTTAAAAACTCGGTGAATTATGACAATTTTTCGAAAAAATACTAGAGTTTTTTTTTGATTTTCCGGTATCTCGAAAACCAAAAAAGATATTAAAACGTCAATTTTTGCATTTGATTCCAAATTTTAGTCTCAATTATTCAGAAACTTTTTAAATTTTTCAAAAATCATAATAATTTACCCAAACATTTTTTTTTCAAATTTTCAAAATTCTCAAAAAAACCGAGATATCGATATCTCAAAAACCAAAAAGTTACGAAAACGCGTTTTTTTGCATTTGTTTACAAATTTTGCAGTAATTCAAAATCAATTTAAATTTTAAACTGATTGTTTTACCGAATCATCGTAAGCAGAACTAAAGAACTACATAGTAGAAGACAACTAGGTAGGATGTTTTTGAGGTTAGAAATGTATACAAAAGTTATGGTGAATAAACAATAAACTTAAAATGTGTACTTTGAATACTATGTACAAACTATAAATTAGTTAAAAATTGTTGCAAATCAACACACACAAAAAACAGATTTTATATGGAAAGTTCTGTTTCGATTTAGTTTGGCTCTGACCTTGTTATTACAATCAGGACAAGATTGTAAAAATACTCCAAAAAAATAGTTTATTTCTACACGAATTGTGATATGAACTGTACTTAACAGGTAATATTTTTAGCAAAAATACTTTTAATTTTCTTATTTTTGAAATTTGTGGAATTTTGATAATAATTAAGTATATTGATTATTTTTGTTAGTTTAATAGTAGTCACGTCACGTAGTTTTATTTTTTAGGAATTGAAGATAAATCATGCACATACTGCCTTTTCGCAAATATGAATATATTTTATTTGCAAAAACGTAGATTTTTCAATATATTATTATGTGTTGCCGTACTAGTCTTTGTATTTATATTTGCAATACAAAGTCAATACATTCCACTACAATTTTACCGTTTGATATATCCAGAAGATAGTATATATTGTTATCGAATACAAACTGAGTCTCTTCCTGAAATAACAGAAATAAGTCCTAGGAAAGGAAATTCGATCTTTTTTCATGAAACATCCTGTAAATCATTTTTTAATGGTAAAATATCAATTTCACCTCGACAAGCATGTGCTGTGGAAAGTGCTGCCAGAATGAATCAAAATTTAGATGTCTACTTATTATTTACATCACCGGGAATAATAAAATTGGAAGGTGATGAGTCTGATGATATCCTTAAAGCTTTAATGACATATAATAATATTAAAATGATGCATTTGGATTATGAGAAATACCTTAAAGGGACTCCGTTGGAGGAATTGTATACATCTGGAAAGATAGATAATTCCCTTTACGCTCGATCCCATGCTAGTGATATACTTAGGTGAGTTCTTCCTCCTTTTTACTTATTGTTTTCAAATTGACAATTTGTCATTTACAATTGTTTCGGTTTTTCTACATTAAATTTAAAATTAAAGGTACCTCACATTATGGAAATTTGGCGGCATATACCTAGATCTTGATGTAATCATTATAAAATCTTTGGAAAACTTGGCACCTAATTACGCAGGAATAGAATCAGATAAAGCTGTTGCAGCTGGAGTTTTAAATTTTGATTCAACTGGAAAAGGACATGTATTGGCTCATAGATGTGTAAAAGATCTGAAATCAAATTTTAATGGTCGTGATTGGGGTAATAATGGACCTGGTGTAATAACACGGTGAGTTCATCATTTGATTTATAGATACTAGTAATTCTGTTAATCAAGTCCATTCATGAAATTGATTTTTAAATTAAATGCTGTTCTTACATTGTCTTGAAAAACCCTGTTATCTTTTAGTGTTTACCTTTAAATTTGTTTGTAGATTACTTACATCGGTATGCAATGAAAAATTAGCGAAAAACATGGTGAATAAAGATTGTGAAGGATTTAGAGCATACCCTTCCAATGCATTTTATCCTGTGCCTTGGCAGAATTGGAAAATGTACTTCGATGCAAATTTTACAGAAGCTGTGATGAAATTAACTAAAGATAGCTTCGCTGTACATGTGTGGAACATGCACAGTACCAAAACGAAATTATCCTTAAACTCGGACGCAGCATATATTTATTTTGCTAAAAAATATTGCCCGAAAGTACTTCAATCGTGTAGAGATTTTTTTTAAATAATTTATTTCTACCTTGTATTATGGGGTATTGTTTTATGATATATATTGGAAAGTTTTTTGTTATCAAACTCAATTATATTTATACTCAGTTTTTTAAAAACTTCATTAGATCTGATTATTTGATATAGTGATACTCATATTTATGTGATAAATATTAATCCGAATTAACACTTTTAGCATGTAAAAGTCATCTCTTTCTGTACAATTTTTTATTTTGATATTGAAACCAATTTGTATACTATTTTTTAAATTGTTCATTTATCTGGTTTATAAATGTTATTACATAAAGTCTAATATATATTGTTTTTCTTTACAAAAACTATTTGGGATTAATGTAGATGTTTCTGCGGAAAAATTTCTATAACAGAGAAATTTTCAAAATTACACCAAGAGGAAATGTATAATAAACAACATATGTGGGTCTCCAGGAATAACCGATGGGGAAGCATAGCCTTTTTTAACCCTCTGAAGTATTATTTTTATTTTAATACCAATTTTATTTACTTTAAAGGAAATGTAATAAACCGTAGCGTAGATATAACTCGCGGCTTGTTATAGCGTTCTTTCAGTTTTTCGGAGTTCATAAGTCTCTACGATCCAGTCGTAAGAAAACTATGCTTTCGAAAAGACCCTCGTATGTAGACTTTCAATGAAGATGATCGTTTTATTGTTAATTTGTCATTAAGATGTCGTTATTTAAAAGTAGTACAAATACGTAATCAGTTTTAGCACGAACTGTTAGACGAAGATTAAATGCAGCAAATCTGATATCAGGCAGATCTGCTACAGGACCAGAACTTATTATAGAGCATAATGTCACTCGTCTGCGATTTGCCATAGATTATCAAAATTGGACAGAAAATGATTGGAGGCAACAGGTGAGCGTTATGCTGAATGTACATTTAGTCCTAGGTAAACTTTCAAGGTGGTTTAGTTATGGTGTGGAGCGGCATTTCTATGAAATTACGCACAGATTTTTAGGTAAGGTAGATTAATGAATTGTTAGCAGATCAGATTGTTCAACACGCAGAGTTAGTATGAGCTAATTTTATTCTAATTCACGATAAGTTCATCCTCATACATCTCTGATAGTCAGAGAATACTTAAATAGATGGAATGACCACCGTACAGTCCAGATCTAAATTCCATCGAACACGTCTGGGATATGCTCGGTAGGCGAATTCGAAGCCTGGAACCTGCACCCGCATTTCTAGAAAATTTCGGCGAGCAGTCCTAGAGTAATGGGCAGCTATTTCTCAGGAGAATCTAAGCCATTTAATGGAAAGCATGCCGAGAAGAATAAATTCTGTCATCCATGCTCGAGGGTGTATATAGCCAGTATTACTATTAGCTTCGTATTTTGTTATTGTGTTATTGTTTTATTAAGTAAGGTTTGATTTTATGATTTAAATTTAATTACCTTAAATTATTAGAGTTTGTTTGAAGTCTGTGTATCTCCAATAAAAATTAAGATATCGAATTAAAACAAAATCAAGAAAAGTTTTGACGATTACATACTTTTTAAATTTCGTATCCTGTTAAATGAATCTACGTAGTGTTTCTAAATTAAGCCAAAAATTTTTTTTTTTTATATATATAAATTGGCATAAGAGAAGTTTTCTTTTTACCTTAGAAGTAGGTTATAAAGTTTAATAATCTAGCTACAAATTGTTAACAAAATCATTAAAATTAGTCAAAAATTGGTTAAGTAATGTTTTACCAACTTAGGTGTGAGTTGGAACAAAGACAATTATTATAATTTTGGAATGACGCAAAACCCTCTGATAAGTGACCTGTTAAAATTAGTTTTTTATTCTTGTAAAATGGGCTGTGGAAGTATATGTAGTTGTAAAAGTGTTGGATTATTCTGCACCACAATATGTTACAAATTAATAATCAGAAACATGTTAAACTCTAAAGATGATTTGTTTTTCTGTGTCCATCAGCGTCGAAAAAAGAGGATGTTTTGGATCTACATATTCTTTTATTAGTAATAACTCCAATAGGCGACTATTTTTTGCTGTGAAAGAGCTTACAGAAGATGACTCGAAAGTTCAGTTATTTTATAGAATGAGAAAAGATATCTTCTACGAACTTGTTTAGATTCTGAGTTAAACAGTTAAACACAACACGAATATGCGTGAATGAATGAGTGCGGAAGACAGGATAAAGATAACGATCAGATAAGTAAACTATTTAATACAATATTATACAGACAAAGATTAAGCTTACATCATGATTTTTAATTATTTCAAGGTCACTTCGGTTTGCAAGTTGTAATGACAGAAGTATAAGTCGATTCTGTTTCGCTTTGATGAAGTGATTACTTGGTGCATACCCAAGAAAGTTTTAAACGGAAATCCGTGCCATTGAAAGATGTGTTTTTAATATCAAAAGGAACTATCGTAGACAAATGATTGTAATCATGTCAGATAGTCTAGGAGCCATCAAACCTCTGAACTGACACAATAACAGTTCAAAGATCGTCTGGGAATGCCTAGGCAAACTAAATGAACTAGGACAAAATAACATTGTTACCCTCTTATGGGTTCTAGAACATATACGAATTGAAGGAAACGAAACAGCAGGTAAGCTGGACAAAAGCAGCTGAAACCTAATACTTGGGACCAGAACCATCTTGTGGAATCAGGTGTAGTATAGTCTTGGAAAAACTAAAGGATATAAGTGGATAGAGAAAAGTCCAAGGACTGGAACGATCTAGAAGGACTAAGACAGCCGAAGACGTTCCTGGGAAACTATAACCAGAAGAAATCTTTCAGCTGTCTAAACCTTAGTTAAACAACCTCCGTATTATAACGGGCACTGCCGATTTAGGATTGGTAGATTTTGCGAGATAGAGGATGAAACCTCAATACACTTACTCTCAGAATGCCATGCATTACATAATTCTAGGGTCATACGAAATAGAAGAGAAAGATCTACCCATATCGAAGCCCAACGATATCCTAAACTTTCTAAGTTGGGACTAGAAGAGGTCCTATAAGTCTGAGGAAACATCAAGAAAAGAGGGACACAATAGATATTATAGGTTGCATGTGTATCTGTCACCTTTAATTACGCTCATACGCTCATAGTTAAACAAAAGATAAAACCCATCTGACATAAGAAACATAATCAAAGCGTATGATGTAATGTTAATGATCATTATAATTTGAAAATAATACATTACGTAACGAGTGCGGAAGGCAGGTGATCCCATCACGAGTGCGTTTGTCACGTGAGCCGAAGGCGAACGCGATAAAAAGCTCGAGTGATGGGATTACCTGCGCACCGCACGAGTTGCGTTTTCTATTTTTCATCACTCCGTGAGGAAAGCTCTTGAATTTGTCTAAAATAAAAGGAAAGAAGATAATAGAAATAGTATTTGATCTGATCTGATCCTACACCGCGAAGGCGCTGAAGGAGGGTTGAGGGAGGCGAATCCCCCCCCTTAAAACAAAAATTTTTAGAGTTAAGAAATTATAACATTTTTATTAAAAAAAAAACTTTTTTATTACAAAATTATGTATAGTTATGAATCTTTGTTAAATACGTTAAATGTAATATTTGAACAGTTGCTTAATTCTTGAGACATATTTTTTTTATTCAACTTAAGTATATTAGATAATAATTGAGACTCAACAAAATCTTTATTTAGTAATGAAACGTTTGATTGATTATATCGTGGTGCATTTACTACCGCGTTATCAGATGAAAACTATTAGAAAATTCATCCTCAATTTCTCTTAATTCACTTTCTATCTCATTTATTTTTGATTGGGAAACACTTATCAACTCTGTTTCAGTCATTCATTGCTTTCCGCACGGTCCTGCATGATCAAAAGCAGTGCTTTCCGCACGGAGTAATAAAAAGCTTTATATTTCGTAACGTTGAAGGAAGCATTGCTTTCCGCACGGTCCAGCATGGTCGAAAGCAGTGCTTTCCGCACGGAGTGATGAAAATAATATTTTTCACTCTAGTGTGTAACACAAGTTTTTCATATTGGTGTAAAAAATAAAACTACCTAATGTAAAAAATACCTTTAAAAAAATACATTGGAAAGAAACAGTTATCACACTCTCTACACCTGTGAAAAAACTGAAAAAAGCTACATTTTCGCACATGTGTGGAAAGTAACTTTCGCATACGCTTCGTGCGACAATATTTCCCACTTGTGTGAAAAGTGTCACTTTCCGCACTCGTTATATAATATACTATTTCCGAATTTAAAAAAATATATTTTAGGTATGTAATGGAAGAACCTAATAAACGTTACAAAAAATTGTTCTTTTGAAAGACCGATGTTTTCAAAAACATTTTTTTTAGCTGATATTGTTTTTGTTGAATTGAACGCCACTGTACAAATTAGACAACTTCTACTTTTCATCCTGTCTCATAAATTCATCATGTGTTTAAGTTCGTATTTTATTCTTTATGTAAAAGTGGTCACACAGGTCAGAAAACACTAATCTTCCTCTACCTGCATCAAAATATGATTTCTGACTGGTTGAGAAATTAGATCAATTAATATTACAGGGAATTAAACAAATTTTTGAGTAATGTTTTGAAAATCGTTCATATGGGCATCAGTCCAAAGCACAGGGACGTATTCAGCAAAAATAGCTGCTTTTAATAAATAATTAATAACAACGCAATAACTGATCTAATGTATCTCTCGTTACATTTAAATAAAATGTTATTATGGTTGGATGGTAGTATCAGAAATCACTACTGAAGTATTGAAATATGTATACCAGTATATTGTACAATTTGAGATTTAATGGACATTGGTTTTGCGGATAAAATTCAGTTTTTTAAATTATCAACCTGTGTTTTTGGAATAGTCTTCATTGTTAAGAGTATATCTTGAAGTATATTTTTTAATAAACCGCACATCTCCGACCTACCTACTGTTAATGAAAAGATAGCTACGTATGTCGAGATAAACAAGAATACCTACTTACTACTCCTTCTTGCCAACTTGTCCATAATTAAATCTAATAGTACGTACCACGTTGCCTTGTTTTTTCCTTATCTTCTGATTAATATTTGATATTTGTCACGTTGCGTTATCTACATCCTGGTAAAAAAACAATTATTTGACGTAGAATTACTATATTTACCACTTGGTATTAAAAATACTAGATGCTTTTTATATATTTAACTGATTTTGTAAAATCATAATAGACTTTATAAGTTACAATTACTGACTTAGGCTACGGTAACTATGGGTGCGAATTCTGACAAAAATGTGTTCTGACGAGTTAATTTTTTTTCGGGTACCTACCGCATATCCCTTAAACACCTGTTCCTTTGTACAGAAGCAATTAGTTTATCAACGTCGATGGTTAAAATGTGTAAACGTCCACAATGTCCTCTTTTTGTAAACAACTGGTCGCAAGAGACCCTAGATTCGAACGATAATATCAAAGTGGTTTGAACGCTCAAATCATAATGACGACGACATGCGTATTCTGAAGAGGCTTCTCCTTCGTTCCACTTTCATTGGAACACTGTGTTTTGTTATTTCAAGCGAATTCGTCAGAACTCGTCAGAATTCGCATCCATAGTAACCGTACGCGGGTAACTGAATCCAGAATAAAGAGAAATTCATTATAAAACTACATGGTTGTCTAAACGTCATGCTTCTCTTAGTTCTAGAGAAGCTGCAGTTCTCTTCTTTTTCTGTCAAAGGAAGTGCTTTGCACTATATTCCTGGTGTCCTGGCTTTTGCTTGCTCTTGTTAAGTGTGTTCAATTTTTGTCACTTTTGTCGTCTGTAACATTCTTCCTAGTTCCTAGTCAGGTGACTCTTTGGTCACTTTTCACTCTTATGTCTTCTTATTTGTTTATTCCCTGTGCTAGAACCACACCTGGTCCATTTGTGTCTTGCCATTGCCTACAAGTTCTTCAGATAACGGTCTGGTCTGGAATTGAAGTTTATTTTTAGAAATTATCTTTGCTTTGTATTTTATCGGTTTCAGTCATCTTGCCAAATGGTCTTTCTTAAACGGGATAAATCCACAACAAAAATCCCCTCAAACTAAGCCGAAAAACCTTAATTTGTAGAACTGCCCTGTAAAGAACAGTATGTCCTACAGGAGGAATAGGGTAATTTAAATATAATTTATTTAATTAAAAAATATAAACTACTCAAAACGAATTAAGGACCACTTTTGTAATTAACTATTTTGCATATTTATTTTTATTTCTAAAAACTGTCAAAATTATAACATAACAACAAAGCAATAACCTCAACAAAAAAGTTACAATTGCCAATTTTTAAAGAACCTAAAAAAATCTACTAAGAAAAACAACAAAAATCTATTTCTTCATAATAATTAAGACAAAAAAAATATTAAATTATTCTAAAACAAATATTACTAATAATGTGAATAGCCTCCTCAAGCTCGTACGACCTCTGCACACCGACGGGACATAGATTCAATTAAATTTTCAATTGTCTCCCTTCTGATACTATGCCACTCTTCCTGAACTATGTTTTCAAGTTGGTCCAAATTTTGGAGGGGCTGGCGATTCCTTATCCTTCTTTTAAGGCGATCCCAAAGATGTTCAATAGGGTTAAGGTCGGGAGAATTTACTGGCCACTCCAAAACCTCAATATTTTGTTCTTGAAGGAATTCGGTTATTAGCCTGGCAATGTGGGGTCTTGCATTGTCTTGCTGTAAAATGAAATCTGGACCTTACTCGTGGGCAAAAGGCAATATGTAAGGTTGTATAATGTCTTCTAAATATTGGCGAGCGTTTACGTGGCCCCCACGAAACACATGTAAATTGGTTCGTCCGAATAAAGAAATACCGCCCCAGACCATAATAGAGCCACCTCCAAAATGAACGGTTTCGCTTACATTTTGATCCAGATATCGTTCACCTCTTCGTCTCCAAGCTCTCACGCGTGCATCATTGTGGCTAAGTCTAAATCTGGACTTATCCGTAAACAGAACGTGGCTCCATTGTTCCATGTTTCAATTTAAATGATTGCGGCAAAAATTTAGGCGGGCTCTTCGGTGCGCTCTGGTTAATTGTGGCCTAACAGCTCTAACTCTTGACCGCAAACCACTTTCATGAAGCCTATTTCTTACAGTTTGTGTTGATATGCGCCGCCCTGTAGCATTAAAATGAATATCAACGAGGTTTCGCGCTGTCGTTGCTGTATTTTGTGTAGCAGATCTCACCAAATTACGATCTTCACGAGGTGTTGTTACCCTTTCTCTTTGCGGATAAGGTCTTCTTGTCACCGGGCCAAGCTCTTGAGATCTCCTGATTAATCTTGATATTACCGAATGACTTACTTGAAGTCTTCGAGCAATACTTCTAATGGAAAAACCTTCTTGATGTAAAACAACTGCACGCATTACTTTCATTTGATTTAAATGTCTTCTTTGACCAATAAATCTTCCCAATACATCAACATTCATTTTAAATAAAAAAAGTTGCAAATAAAAACAAAGTGAAACTGTTTCGCTCGAGGCAAAAGTCAAATTACCAATGAATACATTTCTTTAGGATTGTGTTTTTTCAAACAAATGGAATTTATCAGTTAAATGTATTTAAAAAAAAAAGAATTTTTACATATGAAATATTTGTGTGTCTGTTTTATAAATAATAGCAAAAATTTACTAAGGTGATTTAAAAATTAATAAAACTACGAGTGTTTTTAATAGTGGTCCTTATTTCGTTTTGACTAGTTTATATTTTAGATAAACATTTCTTACTTAAATTTAAACATTCCAAATTCTTATAACTATTTTCTATAAAAAATGTAATGAATTACAAGTATTCTTTAATTTCTACATTGGTACAATTCTTTACCCTTAATCCCACCCTGTTAATACACCTTTTACCAGAATCTATTTTCACCATTGTCGTTTCACTTAACTTTTTGTTATAATATATGACCTGTTTATACAAATGTGTTAAAATTAATAAATGACAGAAAATTAGATGAGATCTCATCAATTTTTAAACCGAACGAAGTTTTTTAAATCATTTCTTCAAGGATCCTTATTAACACTACGCCTAAATTTTTCGGTTCACACTTGGTAGGTATTCTTTTGTAGTTAACTGACAAAGTTATAAGTTTAATTTGTTGGAATTATTGAATTTTAAGGTGAGAAGAATTTATAATTTTAATTTTAAATTCCTCTAGGTCTACCTAGTCAGTGTCAGTGAATGAAATGTGTTACATATAAATGTAAATGTATTTATTCTCAATCGTTTGAAAATAGACGGTTTTCCACACTACAAAACAGTTGGCAAATAGACAATTGTTAACCAGGGTGGAAAATAGCTACTTTTATATTATACGTATCCTGATTTAAAAAGATTAGCGTGTGAGTTTTCGTTTATTAGACTTTGCTTTAATTGATTGAATGGATTAGTTCTAGGAAAAACGAGTTTTATTGAATTTTTTTTTCTTTGGGAGCCACCGCATATAGTCAACGTTCGTAGGTACTGCAGCTTAGGCTTATTGTACTTTTTTTATTGCTTCATGATACCCATTCCAGGGCCTTGGTACCGTTTACTAATTTGTAAAGGTCTAAAGGAAGGTGTTTTCGGAGTCACTTTTAAGTGTCATCAAATTCACTGTTTCCAGCAATTCACTCAGTACCTATGTTTTCATTAAAGAGACTCTATTTTTGGCGGTAGGTGTCTCTTTACCGGTGTTTCACCCGTTAGAAATCCTATAGTAACTGCTAGCTGATACCTGCGGTGATTTTGCGGGGTGCTTAATCATCAGTGATAGTTGTGTTGTCTATGGATCCAGACTTTTATACGGCGCCCTTAGAATATTTCGCTGATCAGTTTCTCAGCCTACTCGTTACCTTGCGTACCTCTATGTTCTGACACAAAAGCTGGTCTGGAGGGCAGCTTAGGGAATTTTCAGGTCCAAATACCCACCTGATATTAATCTCTTTAGATTCGTAAACTATCAAACCGTTTTCCCTTTTTGCAAGATTGCATCAAACTCTGCCTGAAACACAGACATGTGGGTTCCTAGCGGGTTTGAAATTTCCATCATTGCTCGAAATTCTTACGTCTAAGCCCTCTTCAGTCTTAGACCCATCTGTAAACTAGGTCTAACTCTAGGCACGCATTTGGGAATCATGTTGTCTCATTTCATCTTCCATATGTCTTCACCAATTTCCTGCTTTATTTTGTTGTAACCTGATCTAATAGAAATGTTACTTAGTTATTTTGCAGCATGTTGAAGCTCACCCTTCATAATAATGTGAAAAGGAAGATCTAAGAGAGCTACCATTGATTCAATTGGAGCCCCTGTTACGATAAGACAAGCACTTCAACTTCAAACTAAAAAAAAAAACTAGCATTAAGGACTGTAAAAGTAATAAGTATACCTATATAACAAACAATAACAAACGCAGGGACAGTAAATATATTTTCTTCTTAGTATTATTGTTGTTAACACTATCTTATTTTAATTAAAGTATCTATACCATAATAAACAAGTAAATCCCTTAACAAAACAAGGGTTAACAACTTAATCCGTTTAAAGTTTTAAATGCTGTCAAAAATAAACAAAATCGTACCAAAAGGATTATCTTAGTGAAAATGAAACGTCAAGTTTTAGTTTGGCTTACATCAATATTTGTTAGAATATGTTGACACTTGTTTAAAAATGTTGTCAATTGTCTGTGACAAGTGTTCTTACTAATCTGAGTCCCGTAGAGATAAACCCTTTTTCTATTATTACCTACCTAGATGCCTTTGGAATTGAATGTAGGTAAGTATTTTTTGACTTTAAGTTGAAAGTTATTTAGGAATTTTGTGTAAACTGTTTAATGACTATTTGGCAATCTGACTTGGTGTTCCCGTGACATACTTTAAATAATCGATTTAAATAAAATGTAATGATAAACCTTCTGCTTTTTTTCTAAAATCGTCGGTTAGGTACTTTTTAAGAGTTTTAGGTACATCTTCATCGTGTGAAGCACTTTTCATTGGAGGTTAGCGATACCTATGTCGTATGAGTTTCTGTCTTTAGCTTTTCGTATCAAACAGTGTAAGTCCATACCCGTTCATTCCCGTATATTCCTCATCCATGATATCTGTCTTCTGCCTGGTCCACTTTTCCCTCAATTTTGCCTTTAATAATGAGCTGGGACAGTCCATATTTAGAGTTCCTTAGTATATGTCCCAGATAAGCTACTTTGCGCTTTTTTATGCTTATAAGCAGTTCACGGTCTTTATTCATCCGGCTCAAAACGTGCTCATTGGTAGTTCGGGATGTCCAAGAGATTCTGAGCATTCGCCGGAAAATCCACATTTCAAATGCCTCCAGTCGTCTTAAGGATGTTACTTTAAGTGTCCATGCCTCCATCCCATATAACAAAATAGAATGTACTTAACCATATAGAATATCGTTTATCAATATTGGGCCTCAGATTGGACAGTAGAGGCCTGAGGAGATCGGGCCTGTTCTATTCTTGATCTAATCTCCATTTCGGGGTAAAGATCGTCAGTAGGTAATCCAACAAGAGTTTTACTAGTCTCCACCAAACATGTATAAAAGGTCGCTCAAGTACAAACTAATCAAATTATACTCAAATACCCGTTTTAACCCTTTTTAAATTATTTATTACAAATTTACACTTCCAAAAAACAATTATTTAAATAAATAAAAATATTGAAAGCTGAAAATTATTAATTATCAACGAGAATTAATTAGGTTAATTAAAGAATTAATTATTCTCTTATCTCATTAATATTCGGAAACACTTGAATTGACTCATATGTATCGCCCAACTAGCAATTGGATATCGTTAGCGAACTAATATATTTTATAATTGCTTTATTGACGCTTCGTAAAATCTTTTATGTTTTATAAGGTATTAATTCGCGATAAATTTGTTGCGCTTAACTGTTTTGTCACCAAAATTGTTTTGAGAACGTTTTTACAGCAAAATTATAAAATAATTATAGAATAAGTTATAGAGCTATTTTATAAACGTTTATAAAATACTTTTTATAGAGCATATTAGCTCTAAATTATACTTTGCTCTAAAAGCATTTTATAATGGTGCTTTTTTGGATTAATTTATCGCCATAAAAGCAATAATAAAACTGTTTTGTTACGAACATATTTACTAATAATAAAATAGTTTTTTAATTGTTATTAATAAAAGTAAATTTCTTTTTGCAGCAGATTGGTATAGAAGCGAGTAATTATAAAATTGTTGTTTTATAGTTTTACAAAAAACAGTTAAAAAACAAATATGTTGCATAAGGAGGTGTTTTAATATTAAAATGTTAACACAACAATAATTATAAAACTGTTATAAAATATCCATCATTTTTATTTAGTCTAAATAATATTTTTTGTTTGCACGTACAAAAAAAACGTCGTGCAGTACTGAAGAAAAATTAAGAGAAGTGGTTCATTTTACAGAAAACTTAAAAGTAAATATTATGGGATCGTAAGTGATCCACAGATAGAAAGCAATAGTGGCTCTAGCTCTAACAATCATTCAGAGACCTTGAAGATTAGCAATCGAAATGACTATACTCCAACAGAGGAGACTGATGGACTCAACATTAATTGCGTTTCTCATCAGGCAATACGAGAAAAAGCGATATTATTATTAGGGTCTATATTTACTAATATACACTTTACAAAATTGTAGGTAAAACATAATGTTATTTACTTTTTATACCGAGTACACCTCTGCCCAGACAAATCCTGTTTTATTTTTATAACAGCTACATAAACAGCATAATTGTACTGTTTCAGACAATTTTGATTTATAAGGATCGTATAAGTAAGTGGCCATCTTGTGAGGCTTCAAAGCGACAGGCTGTATATTTTAATTATATTTTTTCGTGTCTATTGTAACATTTTCATGAAATATAAATATGCTAGACTGGCTAGTTTATAATGAAGAAGGTCCTCATAAACTATTTACCAAAAATAGATATAATATATATTTTTTCATTATTAAATTATATTTTAAATTTCCTTAATTATCATAATTCGGGAGGCGCGTTAAAATTTTATTAGAATTGTACCATATACTTAACAGTAAATTTAATTTCGCAGCCAAATCTGCTCCATGGGTGAATTTTTTCAAATCATTCTTTTTATTAAGTACTTTTTATACCGAATCAGCCATATGTCATCTATTCAATTTTTGCTACCATGTTAACAGATTTAGTATCTTTCTACAACAGCTAAAGAATTGCATATTCACGAACAATTTTGTGTAAATGGGAATGTTAAAAAAAACTTTTTCATCGTGTAACTATTGGCGCTCGTAGTAACAGAGCTGTTATAAAACAGTTTTATAAATGTTTTTAAAAATTCCTATTAGACATTTATAAATGTTCTTATAACTGTTTTATTATAGCAACAAACAACATCTATAGAGCATGTCTAACAGGCGATTTGTTTTATAATATGCGCCAATTCCATGCTTATAAGAGCTGTAAGAACATTGTGTAAGTGTTTATAAAACAGTGACTGTTTTATAAAACACGTTCTGTAAACGTTCTAAAAGCCATTATAAAACTTAAATTGTTAGTTGGGCGGTGTCCATTGTACTAAAATGATTTTCCTTCCAATTAAAATCGATTTACTTGTTACTTAATTGTTACTAATCGCAACGAGAAATCGTCGATAATTTTTACTGTAACACCGCTCACGGCACATTTTTAAACTACAACTATTAAACTAGGTAATTCTCACCGATATAGGCACGGAAACAATAGTCTGGTGAATTTATTTTTATACAAAACGATTCTATAGATCGTTTCACGTGACAACCTCCATTAAAAGAATAATTAATTGATAATCTACGTATCCGTAGAAAAACATCAAACATCGAATCATAAACTGTAACAATTCTAAAAAGTTATTGAACGTTTTCATTATTTTGTGATTTTTTTCTTATTCAGGTATTCAAGGAATCTTTTAACATATTTGGTTGCCGAAAAATCAAAGAGTTAAGTATAATAATATTTTAGGCAATTTTAAATTCTAAAGAAGACCCTTGTCAATCAGTGAGAATAAGTATTTTGCTAGGGTTTTTAATACAATTATAATTATATTTTGTAATGGAAAAGACCCTCCAAATACTGAAAGGAAATATAGATTAAAGTCAGAAATTATGTTTGTTTTCAAAATATTTAAATATTTAAATTTATATGTTTGAGGCTTTAGATTTCTATAAAGAATATGATGAGTTTTAGTTTAAAAGTAGGTAACTGAAATCTCTAGGAGGTATTACCTACATCTTTGAACAAGAATCAACGTAAAATTGAAAAATATACCTTGAACAGGATTTAATTTAGATTTCTTATTTTTTATTTATTTTTAAACTGCCTAGAGCATACATAACATAAGAATACCATATATACAACATAAGACCTTTCGATGGTCACAATTTTTAACAAAACTTTTCACCTATAAGTTTAAAAATAATTATATCTCACTTTTCATTCTTATGTCTAAAAGAATTAGGTTTCAGATCATTATTATTTAGTTGAAAATTAATAGGTGTAAGAGCATCAAATATGTTAGCTGTCGCCTATCTACCAAGCTAACAATGTCCGCTGTCGTGGACCTTATCAAATAGCACTCTCACCAAAACTTTATACAGTACTGGGATGAAACAACGAACTGTAGACTGGCCAGAGAGTTATTAACTCATCCTGGCTAGAAACAGCAAGAAAATTTAAGGCATTAACCAGGCAAAATCTCCAAACAGCTGTGGGAATCTTAACAGGTCACTTCCAATTATGACAACATCTCTTAAGGATGAAATTAGTGGAATCGCCGTTATGCAGAGGATGCGAACAAGAAGAGGAAACAGTAGAACATATATTGTATGACTACTCTGCTTTTTCTGAAATCAGAAGATCCGTGTTGGGCGAGTACCTACCATTGACTGGTAGTCAATGGCAGGGAGATCCCCCTCGGGAGCCTAATCACCTATTTTAAATCTCTAGGCCTGATGACAACCTCAGGTGTGGATATCACGAGAGATCGTGCACAATGGGCCATATGTGGCTGGCAAAACACTTGCTTGCTTCTCCCCAAATATCCAGATCCAGAGCATCATGTTATGTGTCAGTTTTATTTAAGTAAAAGTACCTGGGCAACTGAGCTCCGTTCAGGTAGGTTCTATTATCGTATCTAACGACCATCTTATAATTTTGTGTGAAAAAATGGGAAAAAACGAATTTTTCCAGATATGGTAGGCAAGTTATGAAATAACTGGTCGTAGAAAAAGTAATCCTCGACTACAATTTTCTAAGTTAAACAAATTAAACTGTGCTTTTGGTGGTGGAAAATGTCACTACTTATTATTTGATATTAAGTAAACGTTGAACTTGAACATTCTTTAGGAGGAAAATATCGTTGTCATCTTAACAAACCCTTAAGTATGTTAAAAGATTAGTAGATAATTATTAAGACAAGTAAGCTATTTTAGTTTTATTAATGGATTATTCAAATGACTCCAACCATTAATTATTCAAACTTTTATATACAGACTGGTGTGGTGCAGCTGCATTTTTAGAGTAACAACTTTTGTCAATAAAAATGCATTTCCAACTAAACTAAAACACTGAGAACAATAAAATATCTAGTAGGTATGGAAGTATTGTTAAAACAATGAAAACGATTAATATTTTGTTTCGTCGGCACGGCAAAGCATTTTTAGATTAGCGTGAACAGTGCACGCTCACGTGCTGATTCCAAAAATGATTGGTTCGCTGCAAAAAAAGTGCCTGCAAATGTGCCGCTGAATTTTACTTTATTACATTCCTGTTATATAGCACGACCAGATGTCATAATAACCTATCTCAAAATATTAGTCAGATATTTTAAATTCACTTACTCTTTTATAATCATTTCATATTTCTCACACACAGTTCATCCACAGTCTCATCTCCTAAGGGAGTTACCGTGAAATAAGATTCTTCTTTAACGGTTGATTAATACAGATACCTATTATTCAACACGCAGGCAATGATGACCGTTATACAACAAAATATAAAGTAATTACAGTGAGTAAAATACTATACTTTATATGTGACTACTAAAATGGTTGACTCCTATAATTATATAACACAATTTAAATTAAAATTTGCGTATTATGGTAGTAGGTATATTTAATAAGTTTTTTTTTATTTCTTTTAAACTTTTGGTTTAAACAATTTTTAAAAATTTAATATTGGCTCTATATTTCTATGTAGCATTACAATCTGCCCAATTTCACTTTAGCTGTGATATGCTCAAACGAAGAAGAGAGAGCATCGCAACAAAGCCAGAAGACATTGTCTCGAGACCGACGATCTGAGCATCTCCCCACCTTGGTTAATCATAAACCAGTGCGCATCTCAACGTCAGAGCTAAAGTGAAATTGGGTAGATTATAGGTAGGTACTAAAAGTTCTTGTACAGATTTTAATTTTATCAAAAACAAAATAATATCAGTTGCCTTTGAAAACACAAGTTTTTTACTTTGTTTACTGGTTATTTGGGATTCATTTATTTTAAAGTTTTTGCTTTTAGATAGCGTATAAATTAGAAATACGAAAAAGTATTTACAACTTTTTGCAACAGGTACCCGAAGCGGAAATCTGTCGAATATTTCAAAATGAAAATATTAGACCATGCCTGAATCATCCAAAAAAAGGAGGACCAAGTCAGAGAGGTCAGAGAGATTTGTGAGAAGAACGGAAAACCAGGTTGTAAAGTCATCAAGGAGATAAAGATCTTCTAAAAGCACGATATCATTGGAAATGAGGCGAAATGGTCATAAATATCAAGAGTATCACAATAGTAGTTTACGTAACAAGTCCTGAAAGTGGTCTTTTACTGGACAAGTAGGCAAATTGCAGGGCGAGCCATAGGCGAGCCCTGCAAGCCTGCGAGATGAGATTTTCTGACCTAAAAATAAACCGGAAAGTATTAATTTCTGGCCGGTTTTAAAAAAATATTTTTTTCGTATATTAAGATATCAATCAAGGCAGGTACACTTTGCCAATCTAAAAATCATTATTTTAGATGCATTTAAATTTCAGTGATTCTAAAATGAAGATTAACGATGAATTTTACAAGGACAACGTAGAGGAATGCCCTGACGTTAGATACAAACATAACATAAAGTGAAATTTGCAAATAAAATCGTTGTCAAGTGCACAATTTCTAACAAGCTTGTCTTTTTGTGGGAAGAGTCATCGAAATGAAGCTTTCAATAGTCTGACTTATTTTGATAACTGCTTTTCCAAATTGCTTCAGTTTATTCACGAATATTATACTAATGATACTTATATCATATTTTTACCAGACTAAGCATCATGCTATTACTTAAAAAATGTACAAAACTTGCTTCGATAACTTGACTTACCTTTTTTTCTCAAAAACCATTGTTGGTCCTTCAAACTTGCCGCAGGCTCGCCCAATAGAAGATTTTCGGGCTTTACTGTCTAGGAAGGTTTATGATGGAGGTTGGAAAGCGCAAGATGAAAAACAATTAAGACGACGAATATACGAATACGAATAGATTTTGATCTGAATTGCGTCTAGGAATTGTTACCTTATTTGTATTATTAAAAAAATGGAAAATACATAAATAACTGCTTACCGACAAATTATAAAATGTTCAAAAACAATCACGGGTTCATGTCTTTGTTGACTTTACTGGCTGCTGGCTGTTACTGTTCTGAGTTCTGAGCATCCACGCGTATAGCTTTGGTGATGGTCAGGATTGATGATATCAGAAGTCTTCGTATGAGGTAGGATGTTAGTGTAACAGACCCTAAACACTTAGCAAGATGTTGTTAGGTTAAGTAAAGTAGGACCAGAAATATAGTATGATTATGGCTTTGACTCGTTGATTACTTTATGACTGGGTTAACCTAACCCCTAATAACAGTAACCCCGACCATAATCGTACTATTTTTCTGGTCCTCCTGTACATAGTTACATAAGAACTTAAAACAGAAGCTCCCTTAAATAGGAAATATAAATTAACAACCGACTTAGTATAACATGAATCTCACAACTTTTTACGGTAGAAGAACTAAGTTAGTTGTTTTGACAAGTATTGTTTTTTGTCCACAACTGTTCTACAAAACCTTCATTATACATGTGCTTCTTTAAGTATAATAGCACTTTTTATCTATTATTCTGCGACTCGTGTTGTAAACTTCGTGAATAATAGCTACCATTATACTGTCATTGAATAATATGGAACCTATTATGGGATCTTATTTTCATTTTGTAGATAGTTCTATGTTTTTCCTTTCTGCTACCTTCTTATATCTACCTATACCAAAACAAAGGATACAGAGTTATTAATGCAGTTAATGTATCCAGAAAACTGGACCGAAATTGAAAAATATTTAGTTTTTTCTTTATTCATGCACTTAACACTAATTGTATTCTAAATTTGAAGGTTCGATGTCTGCTAGAAGTGTATTAAACTTTTGATGATCGGTAGGTACCTACGTCAGTGAGTGAGTAAGTGACAAAATTAAGAAACTTTGAATCGTCATACCTTATTCTTAAACTACTGGTTCAAATTAAATGCAATCAAAATATAGGTACATTGTTTATATGCTTGGTTGCTAAAAATTCAGGGTTCTACGTTATCCCCATCGAAGTTACAGGGGGATCGAAAATGGCCTGAACTGCTTCGAGAAAAGGATAGTCGTGCTGCTTTTTTGCTCGACTTGGCGGGGCACTTAAGTGTCCTCAGATTATGGTAATTTTAATACCGACAAGCTGCTTTGTATGAATTTTCTTTTTCCATAAAAAGATCCTATTAAACAAAAGAAATTGTACCTAAATTTTCCTAACGGCGCCGCGCAATGACACCAAGTTATTTTCGGCATGTGTTTGGTTTTGGTACGTTTATTATTCGATGCCTTTATTTTGAATGCGATAATTTTTCGGTGCGTTAATTTTTCAGTCAGTTTATTTTTCGGTGTGTTGTATGCCGACAAATAACAACTCTTTTTAAAATATAGGTGCGCCCTATCAGCCAATTTACATAATATTTTTGGTTTTTACTGTGGTATACCTACGTAATGGAATATACATCCAAAATACTTTTTTCTTAAGTCTTTATATTGAAGGGAATTCCTTGTTTACGTATATATTAAATGTATTATTTGATTTTTTGAGTAGGACTTTGTTTTACCCAAATAAAATTTGTAGTTTTAATCTGTTGAATGGACATTTATTTTTAGAACGTATTGTTACGAGCCGATCCGGACCTGTCGTCCAAATAATTCGAGAGTGTTCTGTTTTATGTGTAATTTTAGAGACGCTTCTACAAGGAATTAATTTCATTAAATTACCGCTTTGGACGGAGAAGAATAATTGTAATTGTAATAGTTGGCGATAGACAGTAATTGAAGTGAGAATTGTTAAGTGCGCTAGTGCCGCTTGACATTTTTCTTGACAGTATCTCTCTCTATTGCGCGTTAATAAGACAAAGATAGTAAGTTAAACCTGGCAACTACCATTCATTCAAACCTCGCATTGGTTTCACTTGCATATACGTCACAATGACGTCAGTGACATGCTATTGACTGTCGAGGTATAGATGTAATTTCAGAGATGCTTCCAGAAGGAATTAATTTCATATATAAGGGACCGCTTTGGACAAAAAAGAATAATTGTAATTGTAATAGTTGGCGATAGACAGTAATTGAAGTGCGAATTGTTGTATGAGGATTTTAAAGACGTTATTCAGGAATTGTGACTTTATCAAAGTTGTGTAGATTATTTTAAGAAATTGTTATTTATTTGTGTGTATCAATAATTTGTTAAGTTTGTCTGCTGTTTATCACTTATCCCGAATCCTCGAAGGAAAAATATAACAGTATAAATACATATTTGTTTACAATTGTATAACAGGTAGGACTAATAAGCTTACGAATCACATTACCACGCGTTATATGCGTCTTTTCGGTAACCATTACCGGAATCCTGAATGCGATTAATTCTACCTTAAAATGGCGGAACTGAAGCATTTATTAAGCATAAGACAAGTATAACGAAATCAACCCTCTGTAAAGGTCAAGTAACGACATACGACATTATATTTTTATCCCACAGTAGATTTTCTAATGATAGTGGGGTATGTCGGATACCTACTGGTTCAAACAACTAAGGCAGGCGTAGGTTACAAAAATTTTCATCCCTATTTTAACGGAAAGATTAACATTAGGCGCATTTAGTTACGCTTACGAACTGACTGGATATGTATTAAGTCTATTGTGTTTGTTTTTCTATATTTCCAGGTTAGTATCAGTAAAAATTCGGATTATTCACATCAGATTACATTCTAGGAACAATAGCGATTGAAGAAAAAAGTCTTTCTTCACTAAATGCGAAACATCATAATCACCATATTGGGAAAATCTATTTCTTCATAAGAACTTTAAATATTTATTTACAGAATAAGAATGTTATATTTTTTACCTCTAGTCAATTTAATAAAAAAACTCAAAATTATACATTGTCTTCTAGCTGATGTTCTAGTGACTGTTTTTGCTAAATATTTGTGCTAGATTATTTCTATATTCGTAGAGGCGTATGTGAGAATTGTGGTTATAAATATTTGCATTAGTTCGTTGCGGTCTGTAGCTACAGTTTTTATGTTACTTACAGACCTATATTAGATAAATTTGACTTCCAATAATATTATATTATCTATATACCTAGGTAATAAGTGAAAATGTATCAGTTTATCCAAGCAACTTTTGTGCGCTTATACCTACTACAGTTCGCTTGAAACCCAAATTGACGATTATAGATTACAGCATAGGTAATGAATGAAAATACGGCTCTGTAATGTAACAACAAAAAAAGACAGAGAACTCGTTGCAATACCTGTCGAGCGAGATAGGGTATATTTAGCGTTCAGCTGTTCTTTTGCACGCTTCACGCCGAATTTTGATCTGAATTCGATGTCTTTGAATTTTGATTAGCACGGGTGTCAAACGACCACCCTGTTTAAGCGCACTACCCCCATGAAAAATGTTTGTTCGCGGCTCCTAGAATAGCCAAATTTATGGCACATAAGTCGTAATGATTGTTTTTGAAATCTACACGACAATAAGGAAATGAAATATTATTTGTTATAAACTGGTGATGGTAGCTTTTGGTAGCGCTAGGGGGATAATAGACATAATACTGTTTAAAGTTTTAACTGTTGTAGGTACGATAAATTTGATTCTGTTACAAAAACTAGACTGTTAGTTTCATGGAACTGAATATATTAGGTATACTTAAAGCAATAATAAATGAATATTTTTTGCAAACTGCGAATTATTATTTAAAAAAATAGTATATTAAGTATGGAGAACGGTAATGGTTTTATACCGATCGAAGACAATTGTTTGGAGGAGGAGCGGAGCGACGACTCCAATTATTGTCTGATATCGGTTACCCTTAACGTTCGACATGCTTATAACGTTTTTTGCACGATTGATACCATTATAAATTATAAAATTAAACATTTTCGTCATATTGACTAGTTTCATTCATTTTATCAAGATAGATACTTTGGTTGTTAGGTAGTAACTAGGGTGCATAACAACAATGGAGAATTTGAAGAAACTGAACGGGCTTGGGAAGAAGGGTGTTCCGCAATTATTCCCGAAAAATCCAAAATCCGTTATCAAAATACCTGCCAGAGTTTTAAAAAATGGTGCGAAGGCAAGAATTTAAGAATCGATGAAAAGACTCTATTGGCATATTTCGTTCAAAGACATATGCAGTTGAAAGCTCCTGGAAGCCTCTGGGCAGAATATTCAATGATTAAATCCACCGTTTTTCTTTATGATGGCATTGATATTTCCAAGTTTTCAACTTTGATCGCGTATTTGAAGAGGAAAAATGTTGGCTATAGGCCTAAGAAAGCGAGCATTTTTACACGGGAGCAATTTGAAAAATTTCTGATGGAAGCACCGGATGAAGAATTTCTAATTCACAAGGTAATGTAAGCTAGTTTAGGTAAAAGAAATAAGATTTTTTCATAATTTGTAGGTCGCAATGATATTGGGAATATTTGGTGCCTGTAGAAGAGAAGAATTATATAATATTACTATGAATGATGACATCCAACAAACCGATGGTTTAATGATTGTAAAAGTACCCAATACAAAAACGAACATCCAGCGTACTTTTACAGTCGTTAATAAACCAGACGATAAAATTCCATATTTAGAAATTCTGCAAAAGTATATAAAATTTCGTCCATTACAAGTCAAATCAGGCACGTATCCAGGGAGGGGGCCCGGGGGGCCCGGCCCCCCCCCCCCGAAATCCCGAATTTCTGGATACGGGCCTGGCATTACGTGAAACACCGAGGGTTGTGGAAATAACCGAGGATTGAAATCGTCCGGACTCCGGAGTCTGCCAGACTCCCCGCGAAACTATCCAAGAACATGCTCCAGACAGTAAAAAGAAACGACTTCTCCGGCTTTGTGACACAAGATTTATCGAAAGGCATGACAGTATCATTGTATTTTTGGAACTCTTCGAATGCATTGTCATGGCTTTAGAAGAAATCGCTCAAAGAACGTGGACCAATGGCATCAATTCTTCATGCAGCGAGTCAAAAAAGTGAATTTTTCTACGCCCGTACTATAATAATACACTTATATGCCCATAATCCGTTTCATAATGATATTCATTATAACACTAGTGTTATAATGGTTTTCATTATGATACTGAACAATTAACCGCATACCACCTATATTTTACATTTAAGTAGGTATCAAGTAGGCGTCTCTCAAAAAGTGTAAATATTCCTTCCACTTCCAGATCAGTGGGACCTGGAATAAACTTTTCAAACTGCACAATAAATAATCTTAATATTTTCAAGAAATCAGATTAATTACAATTATTATTATGTTGAATATAAATATAAAGAGAATGTTTATAGTTTTCCTACATCTATGGTAATACACCTCAGGTAATACCATTAATTACAATTTTGTAGAATTGTTTATAGAAATACGTGTAATTGCTGTTATTGTGTTCATTACAAATATAAATATAATATTTTTAGTTCTTGATTATTTATATCGGTCGTAGAAAAAATAGCGTATGCAACTCTCATGTAATGGTTATTAATACACTCTCATTAACCATACGAAACTCGCCTTCGGCTCGTTTCGTATCCCAGTTAATGCTCGTGTATTAATAACCATCATTACATGATCGTTGCATAATATACTATTTTAGTGAGCCTTGTTGTTTGTGAAAAACTGTTCAGTTTGACCCTTCCTCTGTCGATTTTTCTCCAAAATAAATCTGCAGATTTCGTTTCCGCTGTAAAATATACAAATGAAGTATTGAATTCACTCCGACAAATGCGGGAAACCGCAAACGACACTTTCAGAGAAATTTTTCAAGTGGCGTCGAAATTCTCTGCGGTCCTTTTTGACTCTGATCTTCAAGCTCCAAGAGTTACATCACGACAGAAATCTCGTGCAAACCCACAAACGGCATCGAATGAAGAGTATTTCAGAGTCACTATATTCATTCCCCGTATCGACGCTTTGATTCAAAATTTGACTGATAGATTTGTCAAAAACGAGGATATTCTGTCGAGTTTTCAACTATTGCTCCCAGGATATGCTTCCGAGAAAAAAATGAATGAACTGGAAAAATTAGGTCCATATTTTCAAGACGAAATGCCACTGTCCGCAGTTCAAGCTGAGTACAAGTTATGGTGTGCCAAAATATCATCAATTGACCCATCGACCGAAATTTTGAAGCTGTTGGAATATTGTGACGGTACATTTTTTCGCGCGATAAATCTTCTTCTCAAGGTACTGGCTACTCTTCCAGTCACAACAGCCAACGTGGAAAGATCATTTTCTACAATGAAGAGGATAAAAACTCTACCTCGTAGTGTGATGGGCCATGACAGGCTAAGTGCACTGGCAATGATGTCAATTCACTGGGATATTGTTATTGATCCAGAGGAAGTGCTTGATCGCTTGGCGAAGAAAAAATCGAGAAAATTACTTTTGTAATGTGTATGTTCTATTAAAAATGTAGTACTGATTTCACTTTTATTATTAACATGTATTCTTTGTTTAACATTAAAAATTCTTGAACTACTTTCAAACATAGTAGCTATTTATTTTACACCTTGTACTGCATCTTTTTATTGCACTGTAAATAATAATAGATTAAACGTCACATAATAATTCAAGTTTTAATGTACCATTCGCTTTACTCTGAATTAATTAAAGTAGGTCCAAATTTTTTAATGATTTCGTCTTTGAGCCCCCCCCGAAACGAATTTCTGGATACGGGCCTGAGTCAAATCAAATCATTTGTTCTTAAGATACGCCAAAGGAAAATGTTGTGCTCAAGTAATATGGAAAGGGACAATCGGGGGCTGGCCTTCTCAAATTGCCAAATTCTTAAATTTGCCTAATCCCGAGAACTATACTGGCCATTCGTTCAGGAGGACATCAGCAACGCTTTTGGCTAATAAAGGTGTTGATGTCCTCGGATTAAAGCGTCATGGAGGTTGGCGTTCATCGACAGTGGCAGAAAGCTATGTAGAAGATTCTCTTCAAAATAAAATAGATTTTGCCGAAAAAATATTGTGTAATACTAGTAATACTACTAATGTATGCGATTCTGCAGGAGTTTCTGTTAGAAGTGAAACCACAGCCCAAACAAGTGGGATTTCATTAAATAATTTAACAAATTGTACCATAAGTTTCAATATTAATAAATAATTCGTTAGTTTTCTTTATTCTTTCAAAAAATAAATTAAAATTAAGAGATTTTTTAACTCGACGGTAAGTGAATTACTTACCGTCGAGTTGGAGTACTTACCGTCGAGTTTGATTACTTACCGTCGAGTTGCTAGTAAATGTCACCTACTGATGTAAAATCTGTCACGGTAAACAGTTAAAAATGATCAATCGTGCAAGAATCACTTGTATACAAAGAAAAACAGTAGTAAACTTCATCTTTTATTTGATATATATCATATTTTTCATACAAAATAATTAAAATCTGGTTCTCTTGTAAGAAATAGTTCTTTCAAATAATCAGACTTATCTTTTTTCTGTAAACACGAATAGAAATTTTTTCCTCACAAAGTTATAGCAAACTAGCTAACTCGATGAACTTCGTACTGCATTAAAATAATTGATTTATTTTTTTCAATTTTTCTATACTCTATTCATTTTAAAAAATCCGATTGCTTCTCGACTTTTCGGTTCCTTTGATGCTTTTTTGGTTTTTTGTTTGTTTACAATTTAAGTTAAGAACCATGCATCGATCACGCCATTTAACCAATTATTAGTGTGAAAGGGCATCAACTGCAAGAATTGCTAGTAGGAAGTCTGTAATTGCACTGCAGAACACAGAAACAGCAAGATTCGCTAGAAATCATACAAATTGGACTGTCGTCGACTGGACGAAAGTTTTGTTTTCAGATGAAACCGCGTACGGTTAAAATTTTCAGATGATCGTGAAAGGATATGACGAAGACGTGGAGAACAATTTACTGTCTACAATCTCTCTAAGGTAACAGTACCTACGTATAAGGATGAGTCTGAAAAAACGGTTTATGTGTTTGATTAAAAATTTTGTACTTTATCAAAAGCGATTTTAAATATTCTTAAAAATAACTGAGATTAAAGATTTTTGATGAAATGAAATCATTTCTGAAAAATCGTGATCATGTTACAAATCCATCTAATTTTTTTTTCTCTTAATGAATACAGTATTTAAAAACCTAAAATAAAATTAAAAGAACCTAATTTTTAGTTTAAAATTAAATAAAAACTATTTAAAATGCGTTTTTTATTATCTATTATCACGTTACTGCCAACACCATTTAGAGCGCTATGACGTCACAGTCCGGTAAATAATCTAATTTATCTGTCATATTCAAGAGCTACCAGCGAACTGTTTATTATAACGACTACAATAGCTTACTTTTTTTACATAATAGGTACAGTGTATTACGTTAACACATTTGGAACTAATTATGATATAAAACAAAAAAATATTTAAAGAAAGGTTATGTACCTTAAATCCGTGTTAAATACAAAGTTTTAAGAGTCTGATTTCCTCTTTTCTAGATCCAATTTCAATACTTGTATTTACATTTTTAGTTTGCTAGTACTTACCTACATAAAAATGATCTTCACAAAAATGACTGGTACTTTTCGGTGACAATGATTGTGGTTGTCTTCTAGCAAGTGTTAACCACTTTCTTCTTATTAGAATGTTCTTTGGAACGTTTATAAAAAGTTTCTGCGGTGTACCTTCTTCTTAAAGTATTCTTACACATTGGCACTGCACAGTTTTTGTAAAACGACGTCATTTTTACAGCTTGTAATCAACAAGTTCTTAGTAAAATACAATGGACTTTAATAGACCAAGAGCTTTGTTTACCGGTCAGTGACGTAGTTTTTTATCAAGTGACAGTATGGAGCGTTTTGGCGGCAATTATGAAAACAGATATTTCTATTAATTTTTTACTGAAATTAGTAATATTTTTGGAACAAAGTTCCCTTTCGGGCGTTACGAACAGTTACGAATGACGCTAGGAGCTAGCCAAAAAAAAATTCATACCAAAATTTGTCACGACACTACACGACATACGCATGTTGTCTCTCTCTCTCTCATAGATAGATATACCTATCTTTATTTAAATAGGAAACCCTAATATAATAAATACTAATAAAAGTACAATTAAAAAGACACTAATTTAAATTAAAAGAAAATACTGTAGAAAAAAATAAGTACCTATAATAGTATTATATTTTATTTCATCCTGTTTTTATAAATCAATAAATTCATAAACATTTCAAAAATAGTTCTTAACTTGACTAGTTGGGTACCTACGTCAAATTACCTTAACTGTCAGTTACTGTCAAATATTTTAATTTTAAAATTTTGTATTAAATTCTTAATTCCTGTTTTAAATTAAATTGAAATAAAAAGTAATTCTAGGTAGATGTATATTCTTTAAACCTGTATTGTATAAATGGACACTTTTGTTAAAAGAAACGAACTGTTGAAAATAATGGATTTACTATTTTTTTTCTATTTTGTTTTGAACAGTGTAGTAGTGTCGCGACTTTGTTAAGTTTATACAGGTTTTTGAAGTTATACTTCTATTCGGACACTCTGTGGAATGAATTAGTGTGTAGCTAAATGGGAAAAATCATTACATATGTAATGGTGTGAGTAAGAGAGAGACAGAATCACATATAAGGTATATTGTTCGGTAAAAACAAATATGAAATATTTACTACATGTTATTAGTCATCACTATAAGTCCTTTGAATACCGTTTAAACATTCATTGCATTGAAAAGAGATAGATATACAACAAACAGTCTGAGCTATTGTTATTGTATTACATTGACGTATCGCATTATGTTTGACATATTATTTTATAATTCTGTCCAGTAAGTATACATATTAAGTTTAGTATTTTATATTAATAATAAAATTCAGTAATGAGTATTGTATTGTAGTCTAAAATATCGTCACATGGTTGCATTATATCCTTCACTATGCTTTTGAGTCGAAGACATGCGTGTGAGTTAAAACCTGTTCCTGCAAAGTTACTGAAAAGTGCAGTTCAAAGTGCGTTAAAATTTTGTAAAAGTGTGTACCTATATGTTGTTAGAAAATATTTTGCATTGTTTTCTAGTGTTTTAAAATCTGTAATAGCCCACGGTAAGCAAATCTACACTTTTTTTGTACATTGATCGTTTTACTGTTTGGTTTTCGTGTTTGAAGTAAGGACACACTTCAACTGGTCTTATTTTTCTTAGTATTTATTTAATTGAATACAGTTAATTTAAAAAAAAAATTATTTCTACTTGCCTGTGTTTGTAGTTATTAAGTTTTATTAGTTAACAGTGCATAGAAGTATAACTTCTGGCGGCAGTCCACTGACTGCCACACCCTTTTCTTGTAGATAATAAATATTAAAATAATAGAAAATAAAAACAATAATGTATCCTGACAGTGTTTCTGCACAAGTTCCGGATATTGCTGATAGAGTTAGGTAAGTAGAGATTTTATACAGACGATAATAAATGCTTATGTATGTACAAACTTTCTGTTGTGTTTACAAATTACAATTACTTCACTAATTAATCGAAAGGAACTTCGTTCCATCCGGGTGTCCCTTGACACCTCTCACTTTTTTTTACAAAAATATATTTTTCGTCTTTATATAAGTTTTATCTATAAAATAAAAGCAATTTGAAAAATTAGTGAACATGCCTATATCGATATTTTAAAAACTAAAAGGGGTATTGAAAAATGGTTTTTTTGTGTTAAATTAGAAATTTTAAAATTCCTATAAATGAGTGAGATTTATAATTTCTCATCATTTCTCAAAAAAAGTGATGTCAAGAAAATTTGGATATAGATATTTTGAAAACTAAAAAAGGTATCGAAGAACGATTTTTGTGTTTAATTAGAAATTTTGAACTCTTTTAAAAGCAATTTGCTATTTATTCATTTCTCACAAAACGAATATTAAGAAAAATTGATATATCGATCATTTGAAAACTAATGAAAGTATCAAAGAGAAAAAATGTTTCTTGTGTTTAAATAAATTTTTTAAATTCTTTAAGAAGCAATTTGAAGTTTTAAAAAATTCTTATAAATAAGTGAGATATGAAGATTTTTAATATTTCAGCATTTTTCAAAAATCGATATTAAGAAAATTTGAATATCATCCCCAAAAACAACCACTTAGTAGTTGAATTTTATAAAATACCGTCTTAGTGAGCACTTACGTCCTAAACAGAACCTGCATGCAAAATTTGAAACTACTTACACTTGTAGTAACGAAGGTTCATACAAACCATCAACCACAAAAACCACCCCTCAGGGGTTGAATTTTGTAAAATCCCGTCTTAATGAACAACTATGTCCTAAAAGGAACCCACATGCACTAGATTTTGTGATGAGTGACCTTTCGCTTTTTGAAAGTTCACATCCCTTAGTGTAATGTAAGTAAAACTTAGCTAATGACATTTCTGCCCATAATATGAGAGAAACTTTGGTTCGTAATCAATGTAATAGAAACAATCACAATAGTATTTTATACAATGACTGCTTCTGCCTTGTTCATCATTGGCAACACCAGCACGAGTTGTAAATAATATTTTTTCCGTAAGTATTTAAAAAAGTTAGAAGTGCTGTGACTGAGAATAAAGGTCAGGGTTCCGAAGAGGGGAGGTCGAATTTCGTGTAGACTGCTTCATATTGTAATGCGACTCCGGCTCTGTCCTTGTTGGCAATATGGGCGAGTCCGCCTCTGTACGCCGTAAGCATCATCAGAGAAACAGGCAACGCGTCGAATGGCTGAGAATGTTCCCGATTGTACGAGAACCGGGACTCGGGACTAGAAAGATCTCTACGCGAGTAATCGAGCAATTACTCGAAGCATCGATGCGCATATAAATAGACTTTTATTTTGAAATAGAGTTTAGTTTAGTTTTTGAGTTGAATCTAAGTAAATAAGTGTTTATATAAATCAGTATTCAGTGTTCATATAAATTAGTATATTGTAAATAAATTGTGTTATAACATAAATTAAGTGTATTAGTTGTATAAATAAATTAAATAATAAACTGTGAAAATAAATAAACGTTACAATATTTTAGTTTTGATTTTTGAGGTAAACGACAGTTTCTTGTGCCCTTGGTATAGGTAACATCCAATGGTATATCACCATCAGCTCTTTAAAAATCGGGGGATTAATTTAAATCGAAAACTGCAATGATATTATGTTATCATGAAAAATTGTCAAAAGATTATTACATAATATTATGGTTTGGTTTATCTGCGATAGCAAATATTTCACCTCAAACTGCCCATTTTTATAAGTATAGATAGATAGATAGATACTTTTTGGGTTGGCTGTTAGCCTATATCACTGCGACCTTTGCAGATCTATTGTGAACACCCATTATCTGTAGAATAGGATTAGAGCACCTTGTCCAGCTCTGCCCTCTTAATGAGACTTAATAGCCTTGACAGTGGCCACTCCGCATAACTTGGAGCAGCCGGTTTCTCCTCTCCCAGTAATAGATATCGCGTCCTTGCAAGGCCTTCACATTGGCATAGGACATGAAATGCGGTTTCCTCTTCCTCTTGGCAGTATCGACAAATGTCTTCATCTGGTAAGTTCAGCTGACTCAAGTGTTTTCTGAGCCTACAATGTCCTGTTAAGAGACTGACAATCATTCTGACATCATTTCGCCTTTGTGATAGCAGCTCTGCAGTAAACTTCGCCGAGTGTCCCTTTATGAAAACTTTGGCTTGTCGCTTGCCCGGTGATTTTTCCCACCACTCCTGGGCCTTCTGTAGCCCCCATTTCTCAATGGCTGCCTTTCTGAATGTATTAGAAACTCCACCGAATGGTTTCGGGCCAATCATTTGAGTATTAGCTCCCGCACGGGCCAATTCATCAGCCTTCTCATTGCCCGGAAACCCTGAGTGTCCTGGTATCCATGCCAGTGTCAGAGAATTTTGACTTGCGGCATATGTCAGGGCCCCAACGCAGTCCCACACCAGCTGTGAGCTTTTTTGTACTGAGGCTATCGCCTTTAGAGCTGCTTGGCTGTCCGAGTATATGACTACGGTTTTACCCGTTATAAACTGACTTACGATCTCCGTTGCACAGTGTTGTATGGCCATTACTTCAGCCTGAAACACTGTGGCATACGCACCTAGACTTAGTTGAACTTTTGTCCTGTGTCCTCTACTATATATACCTGACCCTGTGCCCTTCTGAGTCTTTGAGCCATCGGTATACCAGATGGACTCCCCTTGGATTGGGGGGCCATTCTTCCATGAGTCCCTTTCCAGTATTTCTACTCGAAAGTTTCTCGCAAAGTTATACCTGGGGACTATCCTGTCCTGAGGCATGCTCATTATTTGATCCGCCTTAACCCTATCATATAACTCTGCTACTCTGCTTGCTTTTTTCCTTTTTTATAAGTATGCAGAATGGAAAATTGCTAAACATTTATTAAAATTCCATACACATAAATCACGTAAGAGGCCACTAAAATAAAAAAATCAAAGCATGATGGTAACATATTGCATCCATAGCTACTGCAGCAGGAAAGAAGTTAGGCTTTCTGTTTAGAGCACGGAAATATTTCTCTCCATCCAACTTAGCTACTCTTTACAAAGCCCAAATACGATCTAATCTTGAATACTGCTCGCATGTATGGGGATCGGCGCGGCGGCTCCGTCAAGGCTCAGAGTTCTTGATGCAATACAGAGAAGAGCAGTTCAACTAATAAATGACACCAGTATCACCAAAAACCTAGCCCCATTGTCCCATTGTGTCTGATATTTCCTTGTTCTACCGATACTTAAAACGGATTTTGCTCAGAAGAACTCCGCTCTATAATGCCTCCACTCGCCAGACAAGCCAAAGCAACGCGACATCCCAAGTCCATGCACCCTTATACTGTTCTGTGCCAGACATCGAGAACGCATCGATTCGATCGGTCCTTCATCCCCAGGGTCTCCAGATTGTGGAATTCCTTACCTTCCCACGTCTTCCCCACTCGTCCTACGAGGATATCCTTAAATTAAAAAAAATGTTATTGGTATAGTCACATTGACTTATAGAAAATTATCCTGTTCTAATATCCATAAAGCTGTTAAATACCTATTTTCCGAATAGAAGGTAGGATCGTAAAAACGCCTTGTATGTTCCAATTTTTTTTATTTATCAATCCCTGACAACTTTTATATATGAAATACCATCAACAGTGGCTCTCAATTATCTCCTAAAGCCGATCTTTTCACACTATTAATAACTATGCACTAAGTCACTTGTCGCTCAAGGATGTATTTTTACGACAAAAAGCAAATAATCTTTTTCCTCTGCCATTGTTCTAAATTTTCGAAGTTTACCACGGTTTTACAACTAGGTAATAGTATTTTTGCTCTTCTCGCTTAACATAAATTCTTATTTATCTCCATTGTTTAATATTTCAAAAAACAAATAAAATATTTTAGTGACTAAATTTTGTGCACTATCGCCGTAAGAAGGTATTTAACTCGAATACGGGATTACCTATAATGTTTTGACTACGAGGGTTGTCTTTTTAGTTTTGCATATAACCGCTTAGAAGGCACTACCAATAGAATCTTCAGATACAAATCTAAACTCAATCTTTTGTTGACATAAATCCAGAGTTTCATTGCGAGTCAACAAGTAGTGTAGATACAGTGATTTTTTGAAATTAGCAAGTCGGTCAAAAAATGGATCTGAGCCGAGAACATTTTCGAGCAATAATTTTTTACCATTTTTGGAGCAGATTATCCCAACAGCAATGTCTTGCTGAAATGGTTTTGTTTTGGGAACTAAAGCACCACACCAGTCACTATTTCCCGCTGGTATTGCTCCAGCGTCAGCGACGAATCCAGGCTAGGTCCACCCAAAACAGCAGTCACACAGATTTCTTTATTTTAGTTTGTGTTTAAAGAGCTACTTGTCATTATTTTCTCCATTTGCTGTTGATGTAAAAAGAATAATCCTGTTAAAGTGTAGATACAAGGTCCTCTTTAGTATCTAAATGAGAATTTATAGCAAAATGGAAACTAACTGATGGAATAACTACTTGATTGCAGTTTCCTGCTAATCATTTGTCATTTCAGTAAAACGTTTATCAAATAGATGTCAAAGATAATAATAGTATACCTAATACTATAATGACGTTTTACAGAGTCTTTGAAAACCAAAGAACATATAGACCGTGTACTAAGAACCAACAACTACTTCCCTGGCTATATGCCACGACGGACATTGAATTACAGTTCAAAGTTAAACGGGGTTAGTATATCTGCAAGATAGAACTAACCATTTCAGTTTGCAATTCGATAGGATATCACTTGTAGACCGGTTTCGACGTATTGCGTCTCATCAGTACAAGGCAGATATCCATCCAGAAGCTCTAAGACACGGTCTATATGTTCTTTGGTTTTCAAAGACTCTGTAAAACGTCATAATAGTATTAGGTATACTATTATTATCTTTGACATCTAACTAATGGAAATTAAAACCTAGTTTTGCATGAATCTTTTACTATATTTTCCAGTTTTAGATACAAATTAGGTGGTTACTAGTAAAACCGATGCTGCCATTTTGTAAAGCGATAATTAAAGAATCGGAATCTGTTAAAACTACTTTTTTGGACACATTTTCGATTTTCCAACCACCCTAAAAATTAAATCACTTTCTCACTGGTTGGATACGGTGATCAAACTGGGACTAGAAGTTTGATTTTATATATATTGCTCTACAATCTGTATCATTTAGATTTGAGAACTGAAGATAATAAAACAATTTGAAGTTAAATTTTTAAATCAAACATAGTTTTATAAAAAGATAGAAAAACAAGACACGATCCAAAATAACGATTCATAAGGACGAGTTTCAATTCATGGCAAGGCATGAAGGCCTATCGTAAAATCTGCACTCGCGGTTTTAATAGTAAGTTTAATAGCGGGCAAGCCAATACCTGATCTTTTCCCACTACATAAAAGCTAAAGTAATTTTTATCGTGGAAGTACTTGAAGGTGTTGTTTAAGTACCGTGAATGAAAGCTAACCTCAAAAGGATTTTGATATGAATATAAATTAATACCGGTATATTTTTAAATAATGGATACTGAAAATATATTTTTTATTGAAGCTTTGGGTTTTAAAACTTTCTGGACATATTTTTAGTTTTTAGTATCCCCAGAATTTTAAATAAGTAAAATAGTTGTTTATCGGTATCTAGATCTATTGTGGACAATTTAGTTGATTTTGAAACAAAACCTAACAAAATTCCTTCCTTATTTTTGTAGATTTACTGAAAGCCCTCCCAAAGCGACCTCCCAGTGCAGATCGAATCTATTTTTAAAGGTGTAAGGAACACTTCACAGATTGTCCCGCTATTGTGTTCTTTGTGTCGGGTACATTGTCGCATTTTGTGAACTCCCGGAGGTGAATTCTGTCTCTATTGCTTGATGACAGCTAAGAGTTATGTTTCTTGTATTCTATTCTATAAAAGCTAGATCGATGTCTTCTGGGCTATAACGTAAACTCATTCATTTTAAATATTGTCCATGGTTTTAAATGAGTGAAACTTTATAAAATATTCACCTGTTATTCGGAAGCAGTTTAATTTCAGTTGTTGATATAATGAGGAATGAAACTGTTTTTTTTATAATGTTATTTTTCTACAACTGCTTTTAAGTAGGTACCATATCTTATGAATGAAAAGTATCAAAACAAAAACGATCGTATTTTATATCAAGCGTTTAATAGAATAAATAAACAAACGTAATAAATCGAACATACAGTAAAAAGTACTTATTTTTATAGATATAAAAAAATGTTTTGTGTTTGGTATATTTTTAGATACTTGCAAAGACAAAAAAAGGGTGTGGCAGTCAGTGGGACTGCCGGCAGAAGTTATACTTCTATGCACGCACCCAGATTCATAAATTTTTATAAGAAAGATTTAGCAAAATCATTATATGATATTCGTGTTCAGCGACCTCAAAAACCTCCTAGTACCGAGTACACACCCATTTTGTATCAAATTTGCATAACATTTCCTGGAGACGAGGTCCGTCTTAAGTACCAGGTGTTTCGGACACCATCGCCATTATCATATTCGTATTCAGCGACCCAAAAAATAGCCGAGTTCCAAGTGTACTTTTGTACAGAATTCACATAAAACACCAGGAGAAGAGGTAAATACTCTAGGCACCAAGTGCCGCGGAGACTTTCAACATCATGATATTCGTGTTCAGCGACCCCAAAAACCCCGAGTACATAAATTGAACCCATTTGGAATACTTACCGAGTTGTAATTTTTCTATCTATTGTCTGTTCGGCATGCACTTTTCGACTATTCTTAAAAACTCTTTTTGTAGCCAACAACCTCAAAAGCATTGTGCAGGATATAATGCAACCATCTGACGGTAGTATGGACTACAATACAATACTCATTACTGAATATTATTATTAATATTATTAATATAAAATACTAAACTTTATATGTTTACTTACGTGACAGAATTATAAAATAATCTGTCAAACACAATGTAATACGTTACTATGTTGCTCCAAAACATTAGCTCAGACTGTTTTTTTGTATATCTATCTCTTTTCAATGTACTGAATGTTGAAACGGTATTTAAAGGACTTATAGTTATGACTAAACATGAGGTAAATATTTCATTTTTGTTTTTACCGACCAATATACCTTATATGTGTTTCTGTCTCTCTCTTACTCACACCATTACATATGTAATGGATTTTCCCATTTAACTGTACACAAATCGAGTGCATGAATAGAAGTATAACTTCAAAAAAACAATTCAAAATTGTCTAGTTTGATCATACAACCTATTTATCGAAAATACACTGTAACGACCACTTCTTTCTTAAGCTCAAAAAATCGTGATCTGAACAATAGGGTTCATGGTGGGAAGTCGAAAGAAGATTGTATGATCGAGACGCCAATACATATGCCACAGAAATATGTAAACCATCCCTATATCTTTAATAATTTGAAATAATTAGTAGGTAATTTATAATTATTTTAGATATGTCTTAAGAGATTCTAGGGATTATAAAAACAAGAAATGACATAAAAAATAAATTGAAAAAATGAAGCTTCCGACAAGATTCGATCCTGCCACTTCCATCTTTAGCCAATAGCGCCTTAAACAGTTTAGATACAAATGATCCTAGCAGATGTTCAGAGTTTCTGAGCTTATCTTGTTTCAACTCACGCCGTCCACTTATTTCGTCGTTAAGCAACATTTATGATGTTAATGATATTTGTTAAATCGATAATTGAAACATCAGATTCACAATTCACCTTTTCTATGTCATGTCTTATATTTTTATTCAATTAGGAGACCGGAACCACAGTTTTTAAGAAAATTAATTCTTATGAAACATCTTTCATGGGATTTTTAAAATTTAGGAATTAGACATTAAAGAGAAATTGAAAAATATCACAATCAGGAGGACTCAAACATTGTTAATGTAATTTTTTGTTTATTGTAATTGTTTTTTGATAATCAAACTGAAGGTAAGTGATATAAAAATAAAACAAATGAACTGACATATGCACTAGTTTTCAAACCATTAAACTAAAGAAGAAGAAGGAGATGATCTGGACAACGATTCTAAATCGACGATAATTGTGTTGTTAATATTAATATAATTTCTACCTAGATTGGTGTTCCAATATTCAAGCCTTTTCAGCCAGTGCGAGAAAGAGAAAAAATCAGTATAGTGTTTGCTTCTCTTTCTAATATTTATATATTTAGAGTATACCCCTAATTAAAAGTGTATCAAGGAAGTTATGTGGTCAGTATGCTCCGCTCATTAGAAACAAAAGTAAACACTACTTTGTTTTTTTCTCTCTCGCACTAAGAGAACGGGCTTAAATTGGAACGCGCAGTTTATAGCCCTGGAGATCACATGCATTTTTTAGTAGTGATTTGATACAACTTCTAATAAATTTTTTCCGCAAGGTTGAGTTGTGCTGATAGTGAAATGGCGAGTCTGGCTCTGGCGTCGCGGTCGCTTTGGCGTCGCGACGCCCGGCGTCTTGTAGGGTTAACAATGGTGCTGACGTCATTTGATACGAAGCCAGACTTTGTTTTTATCTTTTATTATATCATTGTAAGTATTTTGAAGCAAGTCTGGCAGGTTGGAGTTGGTCGCAAAGCTGTCTGGCAAATTTTTAAAAATGTCGGGAACACATGATTTTTGGGGTTATTTGATACAACTTAATATTTTAGGGGATGTTAGTATGAACATTATTAAATATTATTAAACAAGTCTGGCACCTATTTGCCGGTATTATCATTGTCTGGCAAGCAATTGAAGTTGCGCGTGTCAGACGCTCTCATGCGTTTTCCATCAGCTTTATACATCAGCTACTGGACCAAATTACTCTTGCGACCATATCAATCGATACGCCACGTCATGACTTAAATTTGTATGGAGTATTCAGAAAAATCAATCCAGCGGTTTGTTTTTTATTGTTAATAAACTGATTTCTTTAAGAACTTAACAATAATCTTACATGTAAGTAATAATCTTTCAATGTAACCTTTCTTCATTACTTAATAATTTCTTTTGTGTTATCGTAGCTGCACAGATTTTTTGTATATAGTAGGTGAAATTATGTACTTATTAATTATATTCTAACAATTCATATTGTCGCAGTACTCCATGGTTACTGCAAGTCCTTCATGAGAACATGTAGGAATAAATCCCATTCGTTATTTACGTAGCTTGAATCTCGACTAGTATATACCAAAAATAAATAATATATAAAATAAATAATAAAAAAATAATAAATAAAAATAATAATAAAAATAAAAATAATAAATATAAAAAAATAAATAAAATAAATAAAATAATATATATAATAATAACATTAATAAAATAAATAAAACAATATATATAATAATAAATAAAATAATAAATAAAAAATAAAATAATAATAAATAACATAATAAATAAAATAAAATAATAAATAATAAATAAAGAAAATAATACAAGTATATATGGATGTACGTTGGAATTTACTGCGGCGCATTTGTCCCTTATGTGGTTCCCCTTCCCTTATAGTACTTTACAAAGTTCGTAACTGCCACAACCTTAACTCGATGACGTAGTTATATACCTGACTAGTTATTGCTAGAACCTCTTTCAAGTAGGACGTGGAAGCAACTGTTTTATTCGTATATTGCGTTCAAAAAAAATCAAGTCTGTTATACTGATATATGAGTGTTTAATTATTTATTACTGAGTGTTTAATTTTTTAATTCACTGTAAGATTATTAAAAAAAAAATTATGCGTCCGTTTTGTGTTATTTGCCGTGGCATAATGCCAGTATTGAAGCCATTAACGGAAGAAAGTTTAAGAAAATGCAGTGATGTTTTAAAAGTTAGGAAAAAAAACAATTTAAAATTTAGTAATGTGTCTATACCAGAAACCCTTATTGTTGAAGTACATTGTACTCATCCACATTGTTATAAAAATTTCACTGCCGTAATGAGTAAATACAGATGTGATGAGAGTACCTCAAAAGAAGCCACAACGAAAGTAACCGAAAAGTAAGTAAACAAACATTGATTTAAAAATTGTTAGTGTATTATATTATTATATTATTTCTGTATTATTTTCAATTTTTTTATTAATTTCATAAATATATTTATCATACTATTGTACCATTTTTGCGAATTTATTACTTTTAATTTTTTACTGAACACTATAAAATTATATATAAAGTGATGTAACATATCTTAAGTGTAATGTAATTTTTTCAGGGCATGCACGTCTAAGGAGCCAATTTCAAATCCAGTACCAACTGCTACCGGTGAATCCATGGAAGTTGTTTCTTCCATAGTAGAGAAAGAATCAACAGAACATATTCCAGCAGATCGTGACGAGAGACCCATAGATGAATGTATGGATGTTGGTTCTTCAAATGAAGAAAGTGAACCAATCCCAGACGATTCGGTTGTCTTAAATGAAGATACATCACTGGAAACTGAAGAGGTGGAAACACAGCAGTCTGAAGAGGTGGAAACACAGCAGTCCCCAATCCAGCTTTGTTTGTTTTGCAACGCCAAACAAAAGAAATCAAAGGGGAGATTACAGACTTTGCGTACTTGCAGCACAAATATTTTGAACAATATCAAATGTAAAGCAGTAGAAATTGGTGACAAAAATATGCTGAGCGCAATTAATAATATCGAAACTGCCGGAACTACTACCTTTCACCATCACATTTGTTATGTGACGTATAATAACAAACATAGAGGGTTTCAAAGTACAGAAAAAACTGCTTGGCATTCTACAAGAGAGAAGTATTGTAATGCATTTAGCAAAGTATGCGATTACGTTCTCGAAAATGTTATTGAAAAAAAGCAATGCTTTTTCTTTAAATCATTACAAACACTTTATGAACATAATCTCGCCAAAGAATATTCAGATGAATTAAGCTCAATGACAAAGGAACTTCATTCGAAGAATTTAGAGCAAAAACTTAATGATCATTTTCAGAGGAAAATTCGAATAATAATGATTGGAAAACGTAAAGTGATTAAGCCTTATGAAGGACATTTACTTCAACCAATTAATTTACATGACCTCGAAGAGCACGATGTTATCCAGCAAGCAGCTTTCATTTTACAAAAAAAAATTAAATCAATGAAAGTATCTAATTATGATCAAGCCATTACAGCTGAAAATGTTATAAAAGGTGAGTGCTCTATGCCGAAGGAGGTAACTCAATTTTATGAAACGTTACTTGGAGGTTATAATCGTCGCTTCAAAAGTTCGGCACGTTGCAAAAGATTAGTAGATTCATTTTCCCAAGATCTTGTCTATGCTGTTTCAAACGGTCATGTTAAGACCTCAAAGCACCTTTGCCTTGGAATAGCACTGAAGAATACAACGAACAGTAAAAAAGTAGTAAATATTATTAACAAGTTTGGCCACTGTGTAAGTTATTCTGTAGTAGAAGAATTTGAAACAGAGGCCACATATACATCAATGAACGAATCACAAATTTGTCCTCAAGACATTATCCGTAAACCAGGCCTATGTACAGGAGTAGCTTATAACAATTTTGACAGATTCGTTGAGACAATAAATGGGAAAGATACGCTTCACGATACAGTTGGTATAATTTTCCAAAATAATGTAGAAAACTCTGTAAATATTGATGAACCACGAAGCACAGAACAATTGAGCACTGATGTTGGAATACCATCAACTTCACAATCAAACATTAAAAAAAGAAGAACTTTCAATGCTTTAAATGTTGAGTTACCGTCTTATGCGAAGCGATTAAAGTTAGAGAGTAAATTGCTCCCTGTCGATGACCATCGCCGATCTGTAATTCCTCTTAATTTGAATGATATTTACTATGTGCATATGTCATGGGTATTGTCACATTACCTGCAAGTACCAAATACGCCGATGTGGGTCGGCTTTAATAGCCTAATATTCGAAGATACAACACCAACTCAAAAAGTGTCATATTTAACTACAATTAATTCATCTCCAACAAATGTACCTGTGGTTTTACATACAATCGAGCACAGTCAACAAATAGCGGAGGAATGCGGAGAGAAATATATGCAAATAACATATGATTTAGCTATCGCTAAAATTGCTCTTCAACTACAATGTACTGAATCACCAAGATTTGATAATGTTTTTATTCACATCGGTTCCTTCCACATCATGATGGCATATTTTAAAGCAATCGGCAAATTTATTGATAACTGTGGTCTAAGTAACATCATGGTGGATTGTGAAATGCTGGCAAGTGGATCCGTCAATGGGTTTTTAACGGGTAAACACTTTAACAGATGCAAAAGGTTACACCCGATCATCTATTTATCATTACGTACTTTACATTTTGAAAGTTTTCTTGAAGCAAATAACATTGAAATAACAGACGACATCAAAGAATATCTTGTTAATTTTGTCAGTGCGACTTCACCACAGCCGATCGTAAATAACAGAAGTATATTGGGAATTATTGAGAAATATAAACAGTACTCAGCAGAAACACTGGACGGCATGCACGGTAAAACCGCAAAATATTATATGATTTATCTTAATTTAATAGATCATTATTTTTTGTTAAATACTAGTATAAGGACAGGTGATGTCGAACTCTTCGAATATGTACTACCACAAATAGGAAATCTGTTTTTTGCCTGTAACCAGCCTAATTATTCCCGCTTCATTGTTAAGTATCACGACAATTTGTTGAGAACGAATGAAACTCATCCAGGACTCCGGCAGATTTTTAAGAAAGGTTCTTTCGGGGTCAGACGTACATCCAAAAATTTTTCAAGGCAACCAATCGACCTAACCTTGGAGCAGACAATAAATGCTGATGCGGCAAATAAATTAACAGGAATCATTCAAAACACCAACAACATCGCAGCACGACAACGTTGGTGCAAAAATCATAGCTTCAGGTCCAAGATCATAAGTCACGTATTAGAACAAGCAGGAATTAAGAAAAAACAAGATGTCACCGACGATTTAAAAATGCATCACATTGTTAAAAGCCATGCACAATGTAAAGAATTTGTTTCTCGGATAAAACAAAATATTAATCCATTTGACAATGATGTTGAAGCTGAAAAACTATTCAATATTTCCAACGGGCAAGCTGCACCCGACAATGTTGCAAATTTCTTATTATCAATTGAGCAAACTGGAGAAATTCTACGGAATGATTTCATTCATAAATGTTCAAGTGATGAAAAACATTTCATGAAGCCTATTAAAAGAACAAAAATGATGACATTTGCCGAGATAAAAGGGAAAAAAAAAATAAAAATTAGTGGAAAAGTCCAAGAAGTTCGCATGCAACGCGATTTATTTGGACATCTGCTGAGCATATCGTTAAAAGAAGAAATCAACCTTGAAAAGACCTTGACGTATCCGTTAACACCAGTACCCTTCTCATTATGCCACACCGATGGTACCATTTGCAAAACAGACAAATCTGCACTGTTAAAATGTTTGGAAAAAAAAATCGAATCACATAGTCCATTAAACGTTGATATTTCCATTTTAGATGGTTTCTTTTTATTACACCGAATGAAGGAACTTCCTCAGACTTTTGGTCAAATTTCAAAGCAAATTTTAAAAAGTATTGTCGCTCATAGAGGTAAACAAATTGTTTTAGTGTTCGATCGTTACATTTCACCATCGATTAAAGATTATGAGAGGAAAATGAGAGGTAGTTGTGAATATAACGCTTACAACATTACCGGTGGTAACCAAACTCGCCCAGTTAATTTTAATCAAGAACTAAGAAATCCTTATTTTAAAGAAGCACTAGTTAAGTTTTTAATAAACGATTGGAAGAATGATTGGATGGCAATTTTCATGGAAAATAAAACTATCTACTTAGACTTCGATTATTGCTATCAATATCATGCAGTTGACAATAAAGTACACACAAATATTCGTGAAGACTTATCGTGCCTTCAACACGAGGAAGCCGATACAAAGATAGTATTTCATGCATGTAAAGCAAGAAGCGATTCTAACGTTCTCCTCAAATGTTCGGACACGGACATTATTGTGATAATGTTGGGAAACATGGAACATGTGGATGCCGATAATGTGCACATCTGGATGGAAGTTGGTGTGGGCAATTCAGTGCGCAACGTAGACATAAACCAATTATATTCAACACTTGGACCAAATGTTTGTAACGCATTACCAGGGTTTCACGCGTTCACTGGTTGTGATTACAATCCGGCATTCTTTCGTAAAGGCAAAGTAACACCATTGAAAACATTACTAGCTTCACCAATTTATCAAAAAGCTTTCGCTGACTTGGGTGATGTCGCGAATGATGAAACAGAAGTTTTTGAAATTTTGGAGAAGTTTACAACTGGAATGTATACAAAAAATGCATCAAAAGTCAATGATGCTCGATTCGAGTTATTCATGAACAATTATTCATTTCCGGACAACAACACACCGTTTGAGATAAATTCAAAAAATTGCGATGCATCCTCTTTACCACCATGTCAAGCAGAATTAAAACAGCAGCTTCTAAGATCAAAATATATAACTATTATTTGGAGAAATGCTCACCGGCAAAACCTAACCGACCTGTCTCCCGACAATTACGGTTGGCAGGTAATTGATGGAAAGATGGAGTTTACATGGTTCACGGGGGAGCAACTGCCCGCTTTCGTGAATGACATAATCATTGAACCTGATGAGCAACAAGAAGAAGGTATGAAGAGAATAATATTAAATTTTTTTAAAAGTTGAATAATAATTCTGTATTTTAATAATATAAGGTACTAAACACATTAATAATAATTGTTTTGAATTTTTTCTAGCTGAATCCGAGAACGATGATTTGGAGAATTCCGATATCGACACTGATGAGGAAAGCGATAATAGTGAAGTTGATGATAGTGATGATGATTATTAAAAATAAAATTGATCATTGTTTAATAATAAAAAGCATGTATGTAAGATAAAAGAAATTAGTAATAAAAAATAAAACTTATTGTGTGATTATACTTTATATTTGGTCCAGTAGCTGATGTATAAAGCTGATGGAAAACGCATGAGAGCGTCTGACACGCGCAACTTCAATTGCTTGCCAGACAATGATAATACCGGCAAATAGGTGCCAGACTTGTTTAATAATATTTAATAATGTTCATACTAACATCCCCTAAAATATTAAGTTGTATCAAATAACCCCAAAAATCATGTGTTCCCGACATTTTCAAAAATTTGCCAGACAGCTTTGCGACCAACTCCAACCTGCCAGACTTGCTTCAAAATACTTACAATGATATAATAAAAGATAAAAACAAAGTCTGGCTTCGTATCAAATGACGTCAGCACCATTGTTAACCCTACAAGACGCCGGGCGTCGCGACGCCAAAGCGACCGCTTCCCAGCTGCCAGACTCGCCATTTCACTATCAGCACAACTCAAACTTGCGAAAAAAATTTATTAGAAGTTGTATCAAATGACTCCCCAAAAATGCATGTGATCTCCAGGGCTATTAGGTATTATCAGGATTGGGACTTGTCACCTTAACCTTGTACTTAATGAAATATTTTTTACTGGAGACTTGGGCATGATTTAAAAAAATATTATTTGCTGCAGTGTATTTGAGTTACTACCTTCTAATTTTTTATTTTTCTGAACTCTAGTCTATGAAAAATATTTTTTTTTTAAAACTTGGTAAGAAAACAGCCATTCCGATATTCCTTTTGTCAACAATTATTTTCCAAAATAGGTATAGGTGGTTAGAGCAAACACCATTTCTTAAAAAAATCCGGTCAATTTGTTATTTAACTGGTATTAACAGAAAAATTAGTCGATATAGTTTTTGAAGTTCTACTTCTATTCGTACACCCTGTAGAAAAAGATTGTGTAGAGTTAAATGGGAAAAATCATTACATATGTAATGGTGTGAATAAGAGAGAGAAAGAAACACATAAAAGGTATATTGGTCGGTAAAAACAAAGATGAAATATTTACCACATGTTATTAGTCATAACTATAAGTCCTTTGAATACCGTTTCAACATTCAGTACATTGAAAAGGGATAGATATACAAAAAACAGTCTGAACTAATGTATGACTATCATAGTGACGGACCACATGATTATTTGACAAACTATTTTATAATTCTGTCACGTAAGTGAAGTAAAGCTTAGCATTTTATATTAATAATAATATTCAGTAATGAGTATTGTATTGTAGTCCAAAGTACCATCACATGGTTGCATTTTGCATTATATCCTGCACTATGCTTTTAAGGTTGTTGGCTACATAAACAGAGTTTTTACGAATAGTCGAGGAAATAAACTAAAACCTCTGAATTTTGTAACGTAAGATGGATCGGAATGCGTTTTTTTGCATTGGATTCGTTAAAGTATCAGGAAATTTGTCGCTATATTTTATAATGTAAAAATGGGAAATTGCATTTCTGCATTCGAAAAGTGCATTCCAAACAGACAATAATGCGGTAAGTATTGCTGAAAATGGGTTCAATTTATAAACTCGGGGTTTTTGGGGTCGCTGTACCTACACGAAAGTCTCCGCGGCACTTGGTGCCTAGGGTATTTACCTCTTCTCCTAGGGTTTAATGTAAATTCTGTACGAAATCAGTGCACACTTGGTACTCGTAGGTTTTTTGAGTCGCTAAATACGATTATAATAAGACGATGGTCTTCGAAACACCTGGTGCTTAAGATGGACCTCGTCTCCAAGAATATTATGCAAATTAGATACAAAAACAGTGTGCACTCGGTTTTTGTGAAGGTTTTTGAGGTCGCTAACCACGAATATCATATAATGATTTTGCGAAATTATTCGCATACAAATTTATGAATCCGGGCGTGTGCATAGAAGTATAAGTACTACAAAAACATGCTTTTGTTGCAAAATTTTCAAGACGTAAATCATATTAAGAAAGTTGGCGACATCTTTTCTAGCCTTTCTGTTCATTCGTTGTTGTAAATGGCGAACATAAAACAAAAAAAATTTAAAAATCTTTCTAATCTGTAATTTGTTTTTCTCTTCATTACTGTGTACCTAATATAAAAAATCACTTTGGAGAGTCACATTTTTAATTTTGTATGTGGTGCTGTTTTAGGAACGTCTTCAGTCACCAAATTACTTCTACTTCTTATGTTTCTTCATTGTTTATCCCATCGTGTATTTTTTACTCCATTTATCTTGCAAAAAATTACTTACCTATGGTAATGTACCTGCCTAAATATGTAAATCAAGGTAATAAGAAATATTAGGTGGGAAAATAGGTTCTTTAACCTATATTGCAATGATAAGTTAGTAATATCCTTTTATTTTTGTGTAACCAAGTTTACTGAAAGCAAATGTACCAACATTTCAAATAATGGACTATTGGTATTAATGTTAGTGAGAGTTTAACATTCTACGATTACAGTTTAGGACGATTCGTATATTTCTATTAGAACATATTATGAACATTTTTGTATGGTGCTGTGCAGAACGTTTTAGAACAATACTACATAAAAGATGTAAAGCAATTATTGTCCAGTAAACTTGTTAACTTACGATTAAAAGAACCCTAAAGGTTAAGACGTCTTGTACCTTTTTATGATGAACATTTTGGTCACTAGAAAACAGTTCAGAACAATATCGCAAGAACTAAAAAGTCACGCTTACCTGGTAGGTATTAACAATGCACATTGGATTAAAACAGTAGGTACTGTACAATAAATCGAAAGTATTCTTTTATATTAAGTTCAAAGTGATAGTCCGGTCAAATTAGGTCAAAAAACAAGATCAAAGGTACAATAATTACCATCCAGCTGAATCTGAGTAAACTTGTTCAAAACACAATTAAAAACATCTTTTCAAAATTCCCCATCGTTACGACCCATGGAAAAAAATTGACTCAAGGTCAAAGGTCAAAAAAATGGATTTTTCGCGATTTTCTTCAAAACGGTAAGTTTTATCGTAAAATTACCTCAGACAAAAATTGTAGATCATAAAATTGTCTATAAAAAAGGTATCAACAATTTTTTTCCTAAAAGATACCGCTTCTGAGATAAAACGATTCAAAAAGTTGTAAGCGTCATTGTATGCATAAGCACGCCACGTATATACCTCTGTAGCTGTCATATAAGTGAGAATATGTTTTTATGGGTGGTTAGTGGTGTCGTTGGTAATGACAAAATTAATTGTTACAAAGCTCGTGAAGTTGGACTTGCTTCTATGGCAAAAATGACAGGACTGACATTTAAGGATATTAAATTAAAACGCTCTGACAAAATTGTTCCTCTTTTAGCTATGAGTAGTACACTTAAAGTTCATAAAGAAAAAGTACCTGTTGACCCTGTATTATTGTTCCAGCGCATGAGTATTACTGCAGCATTTCAAGATGAAATAGAAAAATATTTTGAATATGAGCTGGCTCCGTACCCTTTATCGTTGTTTGATGATATCGGAATGCGTAAAACACAGAAGTCTGCAATTTATGATTGTTTTAAAAAGGTAGATATTGATATTAATAATGCTAATGCGATTATATATCATTGACGGAGGATATTTACTACACCGTGTTGTGTGGGATAGTGAAGAAACATTCAGCGCTATTTTTGATAAATACGTACAGTATATACGTCGACATTTTGGTTCCAAAGTTACTGTCGTATTTGATGGCTATAATGATTGTATGATGAATGTTAAAGCAGCAGAACAACGTCGTCGAACTTTAGCTACATCTTCATCTACTGATATTTTGTTTGATGAACTTATGACAGTTCCTACCAGTCAACAGAAATTCCTTGCGAATACTCACAACAAGTCTCGGTTCATTTCAATGTTAAAAGAAAAGTTTACTGCTGAAAATATATTGGTTAAACAAGCTACTAACGACGCCGACGTACTGATTATTGAAACAGCAATTGAGCAATTTAATTTGACCAATACAACTATTGTTGTTGGTGAAGATGTAGACTTACTCGTATTACTTACTGCTCGAACTCCAGCTGACAAAACTATTTTCTTCTTAAAACCAGGAAAAGCTTAAAATCAATCTGAAATATTTACATCCAAAAGTTTATCGACTTTTGGAAAGTGTCAACATCATGTATTATTTTTACATGCAGTAACAGGCTGTGATACGACATCTGCATTTTACAGGAGAGGTAAAACAACAGTCTTTAAAATGTTTGAAAAGCAAGATTTAGTTCAATATGCTGAAGTTTTCAAAAAAAGTAATTCAACGCCACAAGAAGTTATCACCAACGGAATTTGCTTTCTTCTTCGTATGTACGGAGCCCCTAAAAAAACTACCTGCTTAGATAAGTATCGATATGCATGTTTTGTTAAAAACACTCGGAATAAAAAACAAGTACAATTAGCTTGTCTTCCTCCAACCTCAGTCGCAGCTCATCAACATCTTTTTCGGGTATATTATCAAGTTCAGACGTGGCTTGGTTATCAGCTGGACCCAAAAGATTGGGGTTGGAAGTTGATCGATAATGCATTGGAACCAATCCAGGCTTTACTTCCACCTGCGCCGGAAAAACTGCTAAACTCAATTTTCTGCAACTGTAAAAAAGGATGCAGTGCTAAATGTAGTTGCAAAAAAGTTGGACTGTTTTGTTCTCTTGCATGCACGAATTGTCAAGGCCAGTCGTGTTCTAACGTTGAATCACCAACAGCAGAGGATTCGTTTGATACTGATGAACAAACATGCGATACATCGCTTCTGACGCAATTTACTTGCACTCAAGATGAAGAAGAAGAAGAAGAAAAAAGAAGAAGAAAAAGAAGAAGAAGAAGAAGACGACGACGACGATGACGATGATCAACAAGAAGTAATGGAAGATTACGAGTAGGAGTAATACATTTTTTTACTGTTTTTTAATTTCCATCGCTTTTATCAATTCCAACTTCAATTCCAACTTGCATTTCGATCGCTTTTATCAATTTCAGATTGTGGAATAGGCCTACAGGGGAAACCACGTTAAAAAAAACGCGCTAAGTACACTACCTCAGAGGTGGCGTGGAAACGTGTGCATAAAATGACGCTTACAACTTTTTAAATCGTTTTATCTCAGAAGCGGTATCTTTTAGGAAAAAAATTATTGATACCTTTTTTATAGATAATTTTATGATCTACAATTTTTGTCTGAGGTAATTTTACGATAAAACTTACCGTTTTGAAGAAAATCGCGAAAAACCCATTTTTTTGACCTTTGACCTTGAGTCAATTTTTTTCCATGGGTCGTAACGATGGGGAATTTTGAAAAGATGTTTTTAATTGTGTTTTGAACAAGTTTACTCAGATTCAGCTGGATGGTAATTATTGTATCTTGCAATGTGTAAATTGACCGGACTATGAATTCGACATTTTTAGATTTTGAGTACAGATTAAGACTCCTATTTTTTTATTAGAACCAATTATGAACATTTTTTGCAGTATAAAACGGTTCAGAAGAGTACCACACAACAAAATGGAACAAATAATTGTCTCGTGTCACAAGTGTGAATAGCTTACAGGTCTGTTAAATTTTTATTCGATCATATTAAAACCATATTTGTACAGTGAAGACCAGTACCACAAAACAAATGTAAAGTTCCTATTATCAAATATTAGCAATTCTACAAAACAAATGGAAAGCCATTATTGGAACGAATTATGAACATTTTTATGTGGTGCAGAACAGTTTAAAAAAGTATCATACATTAGATTGAAAGTTAGTGTGAGTTCAACATTTTGTTATTTTGACTACAGATTGGAACGTCTTGTACTTTTTATGGAAATATATATTGTTATACCTACAGTTCAGAACAGTACCACGCAACAAATGTAAGTCATTAATTGGTTTTAAGTCAGTCTTAGTTCAATATTTTGGAATTTTGAGTTCACACTAAGCCTATAATCGGAAATAAGCAAAATCGATTCCTGTAGAAACTTACGACGACCGGTTCTCCCGATTTTCCATTCTAGTCTACTTTCCTTTTTAATGGAACATCTTATGAAAATTTTTTGAATAGTGCATAACGAACAGTAGGTACTGCGCAACAAATGGAAAGCAGCTATTCTTATTTTTTAAAATATTTTTATATGTTTTGATTTAATTATTTAATAGATATTTTGTATGCTTACCTGTAATAATTCTCCATGGATATATCTTCCTTGAGTTTACCTCTTATTTTCCAATATATTGCTAGTAGGTACTAGTAAAATGATTATCTTTATAGTTTAGACCTAATTGGTATGTTGATTGTATAGTATTTACTCTTTGTTCAGTAGATTTTGCTTAATACAAGAATGAAACAAAAAAAACTTAAATCTATGTGCCTAAATCCTGTAACGATTAAGGTATGATATATGTCAATCAAGCATATCCATTTCATAGCGCCCAATTGCAACCACAACCATATTTTATTGATAATTTATTGCTGATTTATTATCAACCAAACAATAAGCAAACTAGATTTAATTGCTTTTGTATCGCAGACGATCTACGACAAAAAATATAGCTCCAATCTTCACGAGAAATAATGATTATGCTGGCTAGCATAGTCATAGCTGTATCTCGGCAACCAAAAGGAGTAACAGGTCCTTAAATGTGTCATATTTTATTGCTAAACTATTGACCAAGCCACAAAAATGAGCCCTAAAGTGAATCTCACCCCAATTAACAGGTATTTAAAGGCGATAATAGTCAATACCATATTAGAATAATTAACACACGCTTCAATGGAGCACAAAACTATCAGTTAAAAAAACTAGTGTGACAGTCAGTGGGACTGCCGGCAGAAGTTATACTTCCATGCACGCGCATGGATTCATAAATTTGTATGCGAATGATTTAGCAAACTCATTATATGATATTCGTGGTAAGCGACCCCAAAAACCTTCTAGTACCGTGTGCACACTCTTTTTGTATCGAACTTGCATAAAATTCCTGGAGACGAGGTCCGTCTTAAGCACCAGGTGTTTCGAACACCGTCGCCATTATTATAATCGTATTTAGCGACTCAAAAAACCACCGAGTACCAAGTTTGCACTGATTTCGTACAGAATTTACATAAAACTCCAGGAGAAGAGGTAAATACCCTAGACACCAAGTGCCTAGGAGACTTTCGGAATCGTGATATTCGTGTACAGCGACTCCAAAAATCCCGAGTATATAAATTGAACCCATTTTCAGCAATACTTACCGAGTTGTAAGTTTTCTCTCTATTGTCTGTTCGGAATGTACTTTTCGAATGCAGAAATGCATTTTCCAGTTTTACATTATAAAATATAGCGACAAATTTCCTGATACTTTAACGAATCCAATGCAAAAAACGCATTCCGACCCATCTTACGTTACAAAATTCGGAGGTTTTGGTGCTTTATTTCCTCGACTATTCGTAAAAACTCTGTTTATGTAGCCAACAACCTCAAAAGAATAGTGCAGGATATACTGAAACCATGTGACGGTATTTTAGACTACAATACAATACTCATTACTGAATATTATTATTAATATTATTAATATCAAATACTAAACTTAATATGTTAACTTAGGTGACAGAATTATAAAATAATCTGTCAAATAATCATGTGGTCCGTCACTATGATATTCATACATTAGTTCAGACTGTTTTTTGTATATCTATCCCTTTTCAATGTACTGAATGTTGAAACGGTATTCAAAGAACTTATAGTTATGACTAATAACATGTGATAAATATTTCATCTTTGTTTTTACCGACCAATATACCTTATAAGTGTGTCTGTCTCTCTCTTACTCACACCATTACATATGTAATGATTTTTCCCATTTATCTGTACACAAATCTTTTCCTCCGAGTGCATGAATAGAAGTATAACTTCAAAAATGCCGGTAAAATTGACTGTAGATTTTACGCAAGACTAAATCAAAAGAGAGGCAAAATATTGTAGAAGGGGTATTTAAACTAACAGGGGTAATGACGAAGCGAGAAAAGAACTCTGATTGGTCAATCATAGAGTTGCACTCGATGTGTTTTTTTGCACACAGTCATAAATATCTTGCGTAGATTTAAGAACTTATAGAAAATTTCAAGAAACAGGGCTATATTAATATATAGAAGAGAATTTATTCAAAAGAAATTAAGTTTCAAGTTTTTACATCGATAAGGTTCCTCATAGTACTCACTTACCTTAAGAACAATCAATTTTTTTTTACCTAATTAAGGAGTTAAATATTATACACTGCAATGTGGTAATAAAAAACAAAGAATACATATTTTGATAACGTTTATTACCTTATTATAATAGTAGTACCTATATGACAATGATTCTGCACCTATAATATATAAATTAAATAAAATTATACAATTATAGTTGTCACAAGAAATAAATTAAAGCATAATGAGTCTTAATTAATTGCAATTAATTACAATATTTATGTATATAGGATATATACTACACAATTTTCATTATCAAGCTATTATTGAAAGTGAATAATTACGCATTTAATGTAGTCCACCGCGCACAACACTTTTTTTATAATTGATTAATACATAGGTACTTAAAACTTTGTGTATAGCTTCCTATTGACGAGTCCAACAAAGTTTGAAATTATCTAAATTTAAAACTGCTGCTTTTTCGAGCATTTGATTTAATACTTAATATAATATATATATAATTCATTTTTACACAATCTGTTTATAATTAAGTAGATATTAAATCAAATGCTCACATTGTCCGACAAATTTATTGCTGCGTTTTTGCTGTCCGACAGCTTAAATATTACGTTTATTTCTAGCTCGAATAAGCAGCAGTTTTAAATTTAGATAATTTCAAACTTTGTTGGACTCGTCAATAGGAAGCTATACACAAAGTTTTAAGTATGTATTAATCATTTTAAAAAAAGTGTTATGAGCGGTTGACTAATACATTTTGAAGATTGTAACTTTTATTTAGGAAAGTTTGTTTTAAGCTCTAAGTAGGTAAGCTTAGTTGAAATCTGTTTATTTACAAGTATCCTAAATTTATAAAAATAAAGCCAGTCAAATAATTATTAAACAAAATCACAGCAGAATATTATAGTCATTCAATTATTCACATTAACTATTATTTATTTTTTTATTGAACTAAATAATAGTAATTTTTGTATATCGTTTAATATTTATAGTATAATTATTATTATTTTATAGAAAAACCTTTAAAAATGTACAATTATGGGTTAAATTTAATGCTCATACATTGATCTAAATTAAGTGAATAATTGAAGAGACCTTTCTAAGACTATGTTTAATTTACATAAATAAATTTACAATGCCTTCGTATTTTCATACATTTTCTACCTGTTTTAATGTACTCTGCTTGTACACATTTCCATAGCACCAAAGTAGGGATATCCAGATTTTGCTTCACTTGGAGAATGGGTTCCTGCGTAATGAGATCCTGTGGCTAGTAAACTGTAAAGAAATAAAATTTTTAGATATTTTAACGATATAAATTGTTATTGGCTATTTAAATTTAAAATTTATGATCTATTTCAAAATATAACTAGATATTAGAAACACTATATGTCAGTATATTTCCAGGCGGTTTTATTCATTTACGAAATCTCTTTAACAATTCCAAATTTATAACGTATTGAGCGTAAAAAGAACGGTTTCATGTAGTAAAACGTGGATGTTGTTTTAGCGAGTGTTACAAAGAAAAATTTATCTTGAATTCTTTGTCTGTGATTGATTTTTGGTTGTACCTATAACTGCAACTTTTTGTGATCTGTCCAAGGCGTTTGATTGTGTTTCTCATACAATCTTAATTCAAAAACTAAATTTCTATGGCGTAGAGCAAGTCAGCTGCCAACTGATTGAAAGCTACCTGCAGAACAGGAAACAAGTAACAAATCTGTTGGGTGAAACATCGAGGGAGAATATGTTGGTACACGGTGTTTCCCAAGGCTCAGTCTTGGGACCATTGTTGTTTCTAATCTATGTTAATGACATAACTGCTGCCCTACCCCTAACACAGTTACTATGTATGCCGATGACACTACTTTCACGATAAGAACAACAGAGTCCAAATTATTAACGGAGAAAATGACCGTGTATATACTGAAAAGGTATATTACTGGTTTGCCGGCAAATAAACTTACTTTAAACCGGGAGAAAACTGAAAAAGTCATTTTTTTATTAAGGACACACAATATCTCTGAGAATATCAATAATATCAAATTTCTTGGCATAATAATGGATTCCAAATTAACCTTAGAAAGTCACATAAATATGATAGCGAAGAAAATGTGCTCATCAATTTTTGTTCTTAGAAATTTGGTTAGGACAGTGGAAGTAGAGGTGTGCAAGATTGCATATCATGCATTGATACACTCGTAGTGTATGTATGGTCTCATTGCTTGGGGACATTCTGCACATGCACCTAGGATTTTTGGCTTACAAAGGAGGGCAGTTCGAATCCTGGCTAAAGTGGGGTACAGGGAAGATACTAGGCAAAATTTCCAAGGTTTGCAAATACTTACGCTTCCTTAGATCACCTTTAGACCCTGTAGGTAGTTTTACTTCAATTTTGGCTCACCTTATTGGAACCCGTTGCATGTATCAAAGCCAGATTGAATTTTTACTCATAGTTCACTATTAATAGGAAAAGTAACCTATGTCACTCTTCATGCTTTCAACTATCTCGGTTTTTGCTTCGTTTCGACGTGAAAAAAGGACATCAAACAAATATACAAACTGACTTGTTTAACGCAAATTATTTTTATATTTCAGTCAATGGAAATGCTTATCACAATGCTATTTTATTAAATGCTACTTTTTATAACTAAGTACCAGTCAAAAAAATTTAATAGTTATTATTTTGATAATTGTATATTTAGGAAAAAATCGAAAAAAGGCAATGACTCTACTTAGCTCCGGTGAGAAATATGTTATTTTTTCTTAAGTATAAAAGTATCACAACAAAATAGCATTGTAAATGCTTAAAATAGGTTTGTTTTACTAGGCATAAAAGCACAAGATTTAATGCCGCAGCTGGTGTTTTATAACCGAGCTTAGCGAGGCTATGAAACCAGCCAAGGCATTAAATCTGCTTTTCTGCCGTGTGAAACATATAATTTTTTCTTCAAATTTGTTCCAATTCCACGCAAAATTGACTTTTTCATATTTAAATTGCGTTTCATTATCAATATCCAAATAACTAAATTGTTTTATCAAAGGTAACCGGGCCCTGCGTTATATACTATGTTTACCGCTAATGACGTTTGTTGAATATGTTTGTTTACTGTTTACTTTGTCATTGTCAATTTTGAAAAGTTGTCATATTAGAAATGGATGCGAACGGTAAAGCACATCATTAATTCATTGGCATTCCCAAATTCGGTAAAATGCCAGAAGAAATTGCTACTTTTCTGGGACTATCCCATGCGAAAGAGTATACCGGTCACTGCTTTCGCAGAACTTCGGCCACGTTGCTGGTGCATTCTGGTGGGGACATAACAATGTTGAAGCAACATGGAGGATGGAAGTCTTCCGCTGTCGCGGAGGGCTATATTGAGGACTCGCTAGCCAATAAGTCGAACATCGGCAATAAAATATTTTCTGGCGTTTCCGGAGTATCAAGTGTGGATACTAAAGTTGTTAATTTTACTGGAAAGGAGGGAAGTGGACAGAGTTCAATTGTATTAAATAATTGTTCACAATTCACCATAAATATATATGCCTAGACAGTAAAAGTGGACTTTTTCTGCCTAGGCATTAAAAGTACAACTTCTAAGCCTGCCAAGTGCCATTAAAAGGCCGCTTTTAATGTCATTTGGAGAAAAATAACTATTTTCCTTGGAAATGAGTCATTTTTCCGCTGTTAAAGTAGCATAGTTACTTCCGACTCCCGTTCAACCGTTATAAAGGGGGTTGATTTCTAAAAATACAAAATACTCCACAACCTCTAAAGAGCACACATTATAATTTTCTAGCCCCTTACTTCAAAAACATAGGAGTTCGATACAAATTTCCAACCTCCGTTTTACCCCCTTAGGGGTAAAGTTTCGTAAAATCCTTTCTTAGCGGACGTCTAGATCCCATAAGGTACCTACCTGCCAAATTTCAAGTTTGTAGGTCTTATATGTAGTTTCTGAGATATGGTGATGAGATTACTTTCCGATTTGTGAAGTTGGTACTTGGCGACCTATTTCCTTAAAACAGAGAATCTAAATAACTGACAATTTAGCTAGCGTGAGAACTGTTATCTTTTTTTGTAATAATAATGAGATATTGCTATGGATATGGTGAGAGGATCTTGAAAAATCAATCAATGGCAGTGTAGAATTTTTTTTTTTATTAAGGATGTCCTCGTAGGTCTAAATACAAATGTACCGAGAACATCTATTGGGGCAGAACAGGTCATTTATTAATTTGGGATTTAAAGGCCTACAAGTTAGGACGAGTGAGGAAGACGTGGGGAGGTAAGCAGTTCCACAATCTGGAGACCCTGGGGATAAAGGAACGATCGAATCGATCCGTTCTCGATGTCGGGCACTGAACAGTATAAGGGTGCATGAAGTTGGCACGTCGCGTTGCTCTGGCTGGTCTGGCGTGGAGGCATTATAGAGCGGAGTTCTTCTGAGCAAAATCCGTTTATGTATCGGTAAAACAAGGAAAGATCAGCCACTGCTCTTCGGTGGATAATGGGGCTAGGTTTTTGGTGATACTGGTGTCGTTTATTAGTCGAAATGTTTTGCTTGCAAAATTTTTAAATGGGGATGGAGCCAGGCTAACTTTGTTGTGTAAATTTCTTTTTATAAAAATATGAAATGGTATGGATTTTTATTAGTAGGTTGGTTCTTAGTGTTATTTTGCTATTCATATCACTTTTCCTATAAAATTATTATACGAGCTATAAAATAAAAAGGATTTCCATTAGCACTTTATATAATAAATTAATTTTGCTTATTATATTAAATGCAGTGAATGATTAATTCAATAGTTATAGGTATAGACTTATATAAACGTATTTATATTTTAACCAATTATGAATAACTGATATTTTTAGTTACTCCTCCTAGTTAACGGAATATGATCACATATGACGCCTTTGCAAGAAAAAAAACTTGTTAGACGTATATATTTACATTTTTCGGTTTTTCATAACATTAAATATAGTGGCAAGTGCAAATTGGTTTACCTAGGTATTAGTTATATAAAAAGAGAAACTGAAAAACAGTATTCTAATTAATTCTAAAGATTCTCTCCCATCAATTTATCAGTTAATATATTGTATTGTAATAGAATAAAGAAATAATTCTTTTATTTAAAACTAGCAGCCCGCCCCGGCTTTGCACGGGGATTAAAGAAAAATAACAAAAGCTATTAAATTTATTGGATCCACGCTTCCCTGTAAACGATATTACATGTTGTTTTATTTTCTGGCAGCAAAATAAATTGATTTTCAGGTACTTCGACCCGCCTTAGGTGGTTGGCCCTGAGGAAAACCGATCCCTACTAATTGGAAGGTTTGACGTTGAGACTTATTATTAGTAAAAGCGAAAGATGTTTTGATAGGAAATTGAAGCGGTTTAAATGGATTTGGTAGATCAGTTGGGATCATCGGTATCCTCAGTGTATGAGCTAGTTGACCAGCTGGTGGTTTAATAATAATGGTTGCTACAACTTAATTGTCTTTTAATTCCTTTATAAGTAGCCTCGTCCCATTGCACATGCTAAATTCGTGATTATGAAACAAGTTATTTTGATAAGGATTAATACCAAGATAAAAACTTTAAAAAAATAAAAAAATAGTTATTGTGGCGTAATTATAACAGTTAGACATATGCTGTCGCGGCATTTTTTGTAGATATTTATATATTCTTCAAAATCGTAGTACATTATTTTATTCTATAATCAATAGTATTCTCAGCGCACGCGGTGTGAGGATTTTAAGGTCATTTTTGGTTACATTAATGGCATTTTAGTAAGGATCCCTAATTTTTTTTGAAACTGAAACATAGCCTATGTCACTCGGGAATAGTGTAGCTTGCCAACGGTGAAAGAATTTTTGAAATCGGTCCAGTAGTTTCGGAGCCTATTCATTTCAAACAAACAAACAAACAAACAAAAAATCAAACCTTTCCTCTTTATAATATTAGTATAGATGTATGTATGTATGTATGTATAGATCCGATATAACGAAATCTGTGGACACGATAGCGATCGCATTTCTTAACGGATCGAAATGAAATTTGGTACAAAAAATCAATCGTCCCAAAATCTTGGTCGAGTTTGTTAATGGGCCAAATCGGTACGGCCGTTTGGGCATGACATCAAATCAAAATGGAAAAAAATTCGTAACTTTTTTACTTCACCCTGTACAAAAAATGTTAGGGGACTTTTTTGTTTGTCTTAAAGAGACCTACAACTTTTATCTAAAACATTTTTTTCTGAAACGTATACTTTTAATATATTCAATTAATATAAATCTACTGATCGCCTGGCTTACCAAGGGCCATTTTTTTTTAAATGAAACATAGCCTATGTCGCTCAGGAATAGTGTAGCTTGCCAACGGTGAAAGAATTTTTGAAATCGGTCCAGTAGTTTCGGAGCCTATTAATTTCAAACAAACCTTTCCTCTTTATAATATTAGTATTATGTAGGTATATAGATTTTAAAGATTTCAGTTGTTTTTCTTTGAGAGCTGTTTTGTAATTGAGTGCGAGATTACGCCTTCTTTGAAAATTGAAAATAAAATGAGTAATTAAGAACTCTCTAAAATGCTCACTAAATTTATCGAGAGGGCAAATTTTTGCCTCAATTTTAAGAGACTGTATCTAAGACATTTGCTTAAATAAAATAGTTTTCAAGAGGTTAAATTTGGTAGAATGTTCTTTCATACCTAAAGAATAATTTTCACTGTTATACGATATGAGAAACATTCAGTGCAATATTTTTAGATTTCGATATGGGTTGCTGTTTATTTCAAATTTTTTTCTCCAAAATTTCTATAGTTTTCAGCTCGTGTTTTTACTTTTTTTTCACAAAAATGGAGGTGGTATCATCCTTATAATACATTCTATCTCTCTTTCGCGCAGTTAGTTGGACTGGCTGGTGAATAACTCATTCCATCCCAAGGGCTAAAGGCAACAAAGATAGCATATCCTAACATTCTTCCCGTACACCAGTTCTGCATAGACAGTATGAAAGTTTGATTTTTAAGGCTTCTCTTTACAATTGGCGATTACAAACGATTAAGTGCGAGTGCGATCGAGTTGAGGACATACTCGGCTGAAGCTGAACTCACCGATTACTGTCTACAAGGATTGTCTTAGTAGTTTTACATACAACTATAAAGACAAAAAATATATAGACTTAAAGTACTTTTTTGCTTTTCGAAATATCTCACACCAAGATCGATACAGTCTTGCATATGTTCAAACCAATAATTAGTAAAACAGTTATTCGGTTGACACCTGCAAAATCGCTGTTTTAAAGGCATTGATGGCATTTTCTGGCGACTAGAATCGCTGCACACGCATTGAATTCTTGATCTTTGGGAACGTAAAGAAATCGTTGGGACTATACGGAACTGCATTCGACCCGAGGGTTGTCGCTTTTTCGGACATGCATCAAAAGTCAAAGGGAATCGCTGCGTGGTTGTATTGAAGTCCACACACGATCGCCTATTTATTATTTTACTACTTTTTTCGCAACTTTTCGTCGAACCACATTGACATAATACATGGGTATCTCTATTCCATGTCCATTTTGATACTTGCTGTATGAATTTCCGAAGTGAAACAAGGATTTTACGACTCTGCCGATGGTTGTACGAACTTCTACCATAGAACAAGGACAAATTTATCATCTTTGACACTTTGACTGCTATTGGATGCTAGCACGATAATTGTGATGATTATAACCGATCACGCGATCAACGAACATCGAAGATAGTGAAGTGCAGATACACGAAAATTGTACACACATTTTCCTGACTTATGCAAATACGTCTGATCTGCTCTGCCAACATCACAAATTTTCAAACCGTATTTTGCTATTTGATAAAAGCTACAATTTACGGTCTTTCTATATTAACCAAACTACGTGGTCCAAAATTTGATAAATAATACAAAATTTAGACAAATCCTTTTTAAAGTGATTACAAATAGTACAAAAGTATGTTAAATTTTTTACCACTTGTTTCTAATGATCTATTGAGTCTAGATACTCAAGTTTGTATTACTTATTAAAAAAATTAACGTAATAAATTGAACTAATTAAGTTAAAGTTATATAAGAATTTTTAAAGTCACGAAATTCCGGTTGTAAGCCATATTTAAGCCTGGCATTTTACCAGTACAATTTTCCTAGCAATAAGTAAATAAAGCATACAGCAGTGGAAGCCGTAGGGCTGTCATTAAATAATTAATAATGTGAAATTATTAAACAATCCCAGAGCCTCAATGAAGTTAAATAACACGTCGAAAGGCCTTCATTAGGATCGACCCGACTAAATTAATTGCTTACAGATATTATTCAGATGTGTGCTTATAAGTGCCAATTACACAGTCGAAGAGACCGTTTCAGATGGTACCACACTGCAGTTCCACGTTAATCTTCTCCTGGCCAACTAGGCAGAAGGCTTGTCATTGAAATAAATTCTAGATGGGCACTACTACGGTACGCAATCATTGGATGCTTATACAGAAATCGTGCTAAATAAAATTATACGGTTTTATTGGTACCGCTCTTTATTTAAATTCAAAAATATCGCTACTGGAATCAATTTATCTTTGAATGGTATTATAATTTATTATTAAAGTCGATGTAAACGGTTCATTTGTTACAAATTATTATTCATAAAAACAGTTCTTAAATTATTTTTTAAATTTATTTACCGAAGTTGTTCTTTGTAGTTCAAACTAGCTCATAATTCAATTGTTTCTGTTTGTATTAAAATAAAGATAGTAGGTAAAAATTCCTTATAACAAATTTATATCCACTCAATCTTATGTTTAATGCATTGAAAACCCGGATGATATAAAATCTGTTTCATATTTGCCTGTAAAATGTTTTTATGATTTTTTTCGTGTTGTAGTTAAAGGACTATCAGCTAAATGAGATAAGCCGCTCATTATAAAAAGTAAAAAAGGTTTAGAAACAGATACTATATACTGACTTTATATCACTAATTAAACGAGTTTGTAGAATAACGAGTTAAACGTAACTGTGAAAGAGCACTTTTACCACAGTTGGAGTTTTGCTTCTTTTCTTATTTTTTAAGACCGTTTTGAGAGAATATCTATTATGCCGCGTCCGCACGCTTGCCAAACCTCAACAAGCCGTAGCAAACTCAAACTTGTAGATAGAGTGTTTGCCTTGGTTTGTATTGACTTACAAGTGCTTGTAGTCGATCCGATGAGTGTCGGTTTTTTGTCACAAATGAAAGGGAGTTTGCGCCAGCGCTTACAACGCGTCCACACGTTTGCGTGTATTCATGGAATCTGACATCGACTTATATTATCTATCACCAAAAATCTGTATGTGAAAATATTTTTCTTAAATTTTACATACATATTAACAGATAGTAAAAGAATGACATACTGAAATTTCATATGTATAATCCATATTATTTTCTAAAAGTTACAGAACTTGAAAGTTGAAACTACATATTTTTGGCTCACATATGAAATCGGTCTATTTTTTCTTCATAAAAAAATTCCTTATGACATATAAGTGTTTTAGTGTTCATATTAATTAACAGGTAGTTACTTAATAACATCCTAAAATTTCAAAATGTCATCTTGATTTTTGAAAAAGTTGTAGATTGTTAAAGTCAAAAAAACACTTTGTGCAAAAGAAATTTTTTTCTGAACAAACTTCATACGTAAAATTATTTTTATATATTGATATGAGTAGATTAAAAGAAAAAACGTAAAAAGTTTTGCAAAATTCCGTAAAAAACATTTTTTTTTTCAAATTTGTACCCGATTTGACTCCTAAAATTTTTTTCTCAAAATCCGACATCGACCTCTATTTTATGTCTTCAGAATATTTAATACCCACCATCTTCTTTGCCGTGTTTTTCGTTTTCTTTCGTTTATTTTCTTTTTTTTATAATAAAAATAACTTTAAGCACAATGTTATGGCCGATATAACCTCAATGTCAATATCCATCACGTCCGTTATGCTTGCCTCTTCAGAACACACTAACTCACTCGCAAGCGGATGGCGATGTTTGATTCCCTAAATTAAGCCAAACGTTTGTAGAGGTTTGGAGTTTGCGGAGTGCCAAACGTGCGGACGCGGCATTAGATGTTTTGGATACTTTCTCCCATTAATGTTTAGTATCTGATCTGTTTGGAAATGCCTTACTCACAGGTACCCAAATTGATCGAATTGCCAAGTATTATTCAAAATTCGTACATATATTGCCATGTATATGACCCTTCAACAAAAAATTGTATAAGGATTATTATCTGAAGTTTTCTAATTTGATACCAACGAGCTTTATTATTATTCTTATTTTCGTTTTAACCGAACGAACTAAACACCAAGACATCGTATATAGGTACACAAGAATAGTAGGATCACTATGCCCGCAGTTCTTTGTCCCACATTTCGCTCCTGTTTGCCGACGTTTTTTTATGGAGTTTTGAGAAGCGATGCCAACTCTATCGATGTTTTGGTAGATCTACCGATTTAGGAAGTAATCTACCGATATACCGATATAATTTTCTTTCATAATTATTTAATCATTTTGTAACTGAATTAAAACTTACCTTTTTTATTATTTATTATTTCTATTCATTTTTTCTGTATCAATTTAATGATTTTAGAAATTTTAGGTTGGCAACGCTGCTGGTAGTGACAACGATGCAGGCCGAGAGCTTCGGCAGCATGGAACAAGTTTTTCCGAGAGTGATCCTACTATTGTTGTCTATATATGGTCACCAAGATCTTCGTAACAAAAAAAAAATGTTTTAGTGTTTGAATAAATTTGTTTACGTTTCAAATATTTGTGCTTTTTCCTTTAATAATTATTTAACTTAATTCTTAATTATGGATACTATAGCGTTTTATTATAGATTATAAAAAAATCATTTTCTAGATTGATACAGAGTTGTGCATGCACTATTGTCCGACTAAATTGAACAGATAGCAGATAGATAGTAAATCGTCTCGTCTTGCGCGCAGTAAGCTGCCTATAGGTAGTATACGCTCTAAGAACCGATCAGATTACCCATGTACGTTGCATTTTAATTTTATTCGAACAGATCAACCCGTCGCTGTAAAGTACTAGCATTTAATTTAATACTTCACTTCTACCAGATCCATTTACCAGTTTTCGGAACTCAAAGTCTTGTTATATTAAACTGTTAAGAAGAACCCCCTTTTCAGAGACTTTGTTTGTGGATCAAAACTATTTAATATATAGTACCTACACCAAAAAACCAACATAACAAAAATTCAAAGACAAACTGTCATGTTCTTTGTGAGTATAAGCTGTACTTATTGCGATTTGCTCCATTCAATTCAAATTATTTTATCTTGTATTGTATACCTACCATTAAAACAAGACATTGATTAGACCAGTTATCACCTATATGCAATGGAAACCACAACGCTAACAAAAAAAGATGAAGAAGATCTAAGAAGAGTGAAAAGAATAATAATGAGATCAATATTGGGACCAAAAATAACAAGTGATGGGGAAATAAGAATGAAGACTAACATAGCAAGATACATAAAAGCAAGGCGACTAGAATGGGCAGGCCACATAATGAAAAGAACACCTACAGAAATTATAAAAAGAATCACTAACTGGTCACCGCTATGACCAAGAAGAAGAGAAAGACCCAGGTTAAGATGGCTGAACCAAATAGAGGAAGACGTAAAAGTAATGAAAATAAAAGACTGAAAGACAAAATCCAAAAACAGAAAAGATTGGAAAAAGATAATCAATGCCTCAAAAACACATGCAGACCTATAAAGAAATAGACTAAACAGGAATAATCCACCTGGAAAATCGGATTACGATATGCCCCGGCATTGCCATAATCCACTAGGATTGAACGGCATTGATGATTATGATGATACCATTAAAACGATATGGCATCTTTTTCCTCTCACGTTTGAAGTTGGACTCTTATTTAGATAGATTGGAGTCTTATTGCTTATTCCCGTAAAATTATATTAACTATACTACCATTCGGAAATACTTGACAGTAACTTGGGTTTTAATGGTCCTAAAGCTGTACATCATCTGAGTATAATTATTGTGATTAAAAGGTAGGGTATATAAAAAATATTCAAGATTGTATATGCTGCTTTCAGCTTTCGTCTCTTTTCGTACCTCTTTTTGGACAATGTGAGTCACTGTGATTAATTTCCAAATTTTCGGTTCTCTGGGTACTTTTACCAAATTTATAAGGAGTTAAGACCTTATACGATTTCTAAATTAAAAAAGAAACAGTCAATTGGTAAGAGGTTAAAGAATTTTAAAGCAAAAATTGTTAACGGAAATATTACAAAATGATTAAATTTGAACCACGTTTCTGCAATATTTTCGACAGGAAATAGTAAAATAGTGAAATACGATCAATATACAGTGAAGAAAACAATTCTTCTTTATGTTCTATCCAAAGTGCATAAATAAATCACAACAGTAAGTGATGTTTTATCATCTTTCCGTGTTCAGTCATAAGCAAGCTTGATGACTATTCTGAGAAATTTTTAATCTGTTAAGGCTTTCGCTCCTTTCCGTAGGTACAAATAATGAACATTAACTTTATATATTTATGTGAACTTTAACTTGTTATTACAGTTAAAAGAAATTTTAGTGACACAAACTGACCATTCAGAAGCAAATTAGCATTTTTCATGAGAAGAATTGTAATAAAGACAATATACTCCATCGTGATGATTAAATTTGGTAAAATTGCTGGAATATGACTCATTACAATTTAGAATCTTAACTAGGTATATCAAACTTAAAGGGTGAGCAAGAAAAGTAGCAGCACTTCGCTACGAAAGATCTATTTTTAAGTAAATAAATGTCTTTAATCTTATTTATAAGTGTATGTTTGATGGTTTCTCACTTAATCTTACGACCAATGTCTTGAATATGAAAAATTTGAAAGTTCGACAGTATAATCAAAAGATTTTTCTGGGGCTTATAAAATTTGACTGCCAATCCACTAGATATATTGTATCATCACTTATGTTTTCCAGACAGTGTGCGCGCATCTTAAAAAATTTTTTTACTCAGACCTCTTTTTAATTTATGCTACAGTGGCTTCTGTAAGGCTAACAATAAAAATAAAACCGTTTTCTTCTTGCAAATCTCGAAAAAGTTATTTCATATCTCAATGTTTCAGCAACATAAAACATAAATTTTGCTTTCTCCAGTTTTTCTAGCGTGTCCATTAAGTTCTCAAAGCGATACCTCTTGGAAATATATCTAGAGGCTTTTTTATACCTTTACGCATTAAAACAAAAATAAAACGGCTGTTATTTGTAAATAGAATTCCATGTTCATTAGCTGTAAAAACAGGTTCAGACGGTTTTTTTCTTCTCTCTGTAATTATACTTCATTTGTTTTTAACAAGTACCTACTTCTGAATACTATATCCCTCGAAAATCAACCAAAAATTATTTTCCTGTCTTTAAACTATGTAACTCGAACACTAGATGAACACACTATCAATAAAAATGAATATACACTGTGGGCCGAAAAAAAGGAGTAGGTACATTTTGTAGTTGAAAATAACTTTTTTGTTTTTTGGGCGATTTAATTTCTTTAATAGCATAACATTTCCTCAATATGACTGCAAATTTGGAAGCAAAAAGGGTCGGACTTATTAAAAAATTTATGTAACGGTGCATTTGAGCTCTTTTGGTAGGTTAACTATCCAGAACCCTTCAGTAAAAGAAAAATTACCGGATTCGCATAATATCATTTTTTTATTAAATTAGAAAATATAACATTTTAACAAATAACACATTTATGAAAACAGTTAAATAATTTTAAAACAGACTAAAATTTATGAATGTGACCCATCATTGTTTACCACTTCTCAAAGTCGTTTGCGCCATAAATTGATTTATTACACCCTGTTCAAAATTGTTCCAAACAAAATACATTCTTTCTTTGAGCTGTTCGATGGTTTCAAATTGTTGTCCGTCATACAAATTTTGTTCGAAAATTCCCCAAATTGAATAGTCAACCGGATTTAATTGTGGGCTGTTAGGTGGCCACATCTCTAGCTCAATATAGTTCGGGCAATTTTCACTCAAGAATATCCTTGTATTGTGGGAAGTGTGGGAAGGAGCACCATCCTGATGGAAAGTGTAATCATGACATTCTTCTTCAATTTCAGGTAATAGGTGCTGCAAGATTTGTTCTTGATATGTTTCTGAATTAAGTTTTACTCCGGCATCAACAAAAATCACACCAGATTTTCCAAACATGTATACTGCAACAGAGACCATAACACCTTTTGAGAAATGACTTTTGAAGTAAAACTTCTTTAGCGACACTAGGAGTAAAAAAGTTATTCTAACGGACGTGACGTCATTCTAATAACAGAAACCGGAAACAAAACCTAATACTGACACGATTTTGCATGGGCGCCGGCAGCAGGGTGCAAGAGGGTGCGCTTGCACCCCCCTGCTATGAAAGAAAATACCTGAATTTACCAGAAAATTATATATTTTTTTAATTTTTTTATTAAATTATTGTTTGAATAAAAACTAAAGGCGTCGCGGTTGCTGTCCAAATCATTCTACATTCTATATATATATATTAGATCATAATAGTGTGTAGATGCACATGCACCCCCTGAAAATAATCTTGGCGGCGCTCATGCGATTTTGCCTCCTATATTAAATAAAATTAAATCTGTAATTGTATGAATTGACAGCTGATCATCTTGTCAATCGAAATACATTCCTTTATATAAATAGTTTTTTTGTGTATAAAGTGTTTGTATTAAATATGAATAAACAATGTAGATTTATTAATGAAGAAAGTGATGAAAAAATATTGATTGAAAATAAGTGAATAGGTAGGTACTCCATATGCATAAATTTTATTTTTGGTGTGTAATTACACTATTTATACCTAATTATTTATACCTATTATTTATACCTAGCTATTTTCGTTTTATAGACTTACAGAGCTAAAAAGAAAAAGAAATTGTGAACGTCAAAGGGGATATTATAAGCGCCAGAAAGATTTGAAGAAAAATGACGAGACAGCCACATTCATTATTATTTGATTAAGTAAGTTTATATACATACATACATATTATGATAGTAAATAATTGTTTATACGGAATCTTTAAGTTGAGTAAAGAAGCATGTTGCACGTTTTTGTTCATAAAATAATAATATTCAAAATATTTTAACATTTTCTTATACTTATTTTAGGTTTGGTTAGGTAGCCATAAAGGCCATAAAACCACTAGTTAAGATGGCTGATCTTTTACCACCAATAACAGATCCTTCGTAGACGTGAAGGAAACAAACTTAACTCGGGATTTTAAATTTTATGGAATATGCTATAAAATGCTACAAAATGAAATGGTTATCTAACTATCGAAGGCTCTTGTGTTGTGATGTATTACAATAAGGTAGATACAGCTACAAAATCACACATTCTAAACGTAATGTGTGTATATTTTTAATATTGTTTACCTATTATTTATTGAAGCAAAACTTCTTTAGGCACGACTAGGGGTAGATTCTAACGGAAGATTCTGATGGAAGTAACTGTATAATTTCAGCTATGGGAGGAGTTTAAATTTCCGAAATTTATTTATGAAATTTTCAAACGGTTTCAAACACATTAATGGTATTTATAGACTAAAATCTATGTTTCACATTTTAGTTATCATAAACCTATTATTTCATATATAAAAAAAATAATGATAACTTTCAAATTCCTATTTCTAATGAATAATATAAATATAACATCTCATTTTTTTTGTAAAGTATATAGGCAATAAATATGATTGAATTGTAATTAAATATTTATTTTCCGATACGTACGTCAACAAGTTTTACTTCAATCGCGCGTAAAGGTTACACGCACACTTTTTTTTTTTTAATTAAAAGATGCTCTAGAGGAATCTCTCTCTTTATGGGCCCATGGCGAAAGTTTTGGCGAAGGTTTTGTCCTTGCCAAATGGAAGGGCTCCACGACGGAGGAGACACACCATAGCGTCAATCTCTCAACCCCACATTGCACCACGTGGGTTACACTTCAACACACACATACACTTACACCACCAATCTCTCTCTTTAACTGTACGTCAGAATACACCCTATTATTTTGGGTATTTTTAGAAGGCCGTAAATAAAACATTCTTTCATCTGAAAACCATATTTTTCTAATGTCTTGACGATAGCGGAATCTTCTTAGTAGCAAATTACATCTTTCCAGTTGTTTTCTCTTACATTGGCAGTAAGTTTTTAACGGAAAACTTTTTAAATACTTTAAGATGGCAGTCTTTTTAATGATTCTTCGAACTGATGTGTGGGATATCCTAGTTTCTTCTGCGATTTTCCTTGTTCCAGCAGATTGGTCAGGTTGCAAATTTCCTAAAACAAACCCCTACGCTAGCAATATTTTCTTCAGTTTTTGAGCTTCGCTTCCTTCCTCTTCCACTTTTATGTTCAATAGACCCATGTCTTTCCCTTAAATGTCTTAAGAACTTTCGCCCAAAAAACAAATAGTTATTTTCAACTAAAAAATGTATTCCTTTATTTCGGTCCACAGTGTAGATGCTCTTTTCACCTTTTTTCAAACATCTTAATATTTTTTATACGCTTTATACGATCTGTTTCTGGGACACATTTAGACGTGTGTAACTATGTAAATATTATAACTTTGTAAGGAAAACATTAAATATAAAAAATATATAGAATACAGTTCTTAAAAAATAGATATTTTAAACAGAGAATGATGTACATACCTGTAATTCTCATGCCAATTTGGAGAAATATTTTCTGGTACTTTGTTGCCTTGAGAATGACGGGCCCATACAGCACTTTGTTGGGGAGAAATACTGTGTTGATTGGGTGATACCTGCGACATGTTGTAACCAAATTGATTGCTACAGTTAATGACTCCACTCTGTTCTAAAGTACTTCCATTACTGTATGCATTATACAAAGGATTTTGAGGTGTTGTAGCACCAGTAGTACCAGTGCTAGAACCACTTAAAGTACCGGTAGGAAGTGAACTAGCCAAAGATGTGGTTCCTATAGCAGTGGAAGCGTATGTTTGTGGCGCCCATGAGCTTTGATTAAAAGTAGTTTCGGGATAATGTTGCTGAACACTAGGAAACGCTGACTGAAGCGAAATGGCATTAAATGCATTCAGTTGTTGGGAGTTTAATTGTTTTCTTAATCTAGCTCGTCGGTTTGAAAACCAAACTTGTACTCTAGCCTCTGTTAGTTTTGTTTTCTGTGCTAGTTCTTCTCTTGTGTAAACATCCGGATATTGCGTACGTCCAAAAGCTCGTTCTAAGGCTTCTAATTGTTCGCCAGTAAAAGTTGTCCGTGAACGTCTTTGTTTGCGCTTTAAGGGTATGCCAGGCTCGGACTCGGTATCACTTTCGTCACATGAAGAGTTTGGACCTAGAATTAAAATTGATTAAAATTAATTAATGTAAACATTTAAAACTTCATTATATTAAAAAATATTTTAATGGAAATTCATTTTGAGACTAATCTGTCTTTGATTTTTGTTAGAAATCAAAAAATAAAAATTTAACTCCTGTTGCTATGTACTTTTGAGGTAAAAACTATGGACTGCAATAAAAAGAAGAAGTATAAAGAAGAAGTAACTAATAATTTTAAGAAATTCCGGAGCATGGTACATTTTAAGTATTGTACCTATATAATTAGATTATTTACACTGATTTATATAGTGACTAGGTGCATATTTTTATATATTAACATTACTACAATACTATGCAGATGTTTATTTTATACGATAATAAATAGGTACTAACAAAGTATCTTATGTGCTGTATTAGAAAAGGATGTAGGCTCATACATGTAAACTAGTTGTTGACAGTTTGATAGAAAGTGAAAATTCAGTTGTGATTAGAAAATCATTAAAATTTTGAATTTATCATGGAATGTAAGACAACATGAGCTATTAAGGATGCTTTGCATTGAGATAACACTTCTTCTTCTTCTTATTCTTTTATTAGATCTGTTGATTTGTTAATTTCTAACGTTGCGCTGTAGCATTTCCTGTGATGTGGACTACCAGCTGACCCTCCATCTCTTTGGGGTCTTCCAAATAACGCTATTTTCGGTAACCTGTTTTCATCCATTCTTCTTACGTGGTTGTGCCACTGCCTTCTTCTTCGTCTTCCCCATCTTACTACAACCTGTATTCCGCATTGCTCTCTTACTTCTGTGTTCCTGACTTGATTTCGTCTTGTTTTCCTTACTATTGTATTGAGATAACTAATGATAACAAATCAGCATGTGGTGAAATCGCATGCTGCAAGTCTATCCCACACGTATGGGTTCAGTTTCTTGATTGCCTGCAACTTCATGGCATGGAATCAAGAGAAGATAACTTTTTGATAGCAGATTATCGTGAAAACATTCTGTGGGATTTGAGTAGTCGGTCATATAAAAAGCTTGTTCCAACAGACGAAAGAACCATTCTAGAATCGTCCGGGAACTGCGCAGTAGACGAATTCTCGATATCTTTGAAGTATTGAGTTGTTTATCTTTCTAGAACGGTTTTTTGGTCTGTTGGAACAGACCTAAAGACAACCGTAAAATAATGGTGTTGGAGGGACTATCTGGAAAGTATGAATGCACAGTTAAAGATCTGAAAAAAATAATAAAAAATTTGCGAACGACGTTCCATCGGTATGGAAAGTCCGGATCCGGTAGAACCGAACAGTGGGTTCCTTCAGGAATTACCAGTAGCCAAAAATCGCAAAGAGCAATACAATTTAACTGCTATCGGTGCAAAAAATCGAAAATTGGTGTCAAATTTCGAAATTAGAGGAGCTACTAGAATTAGAAGGTTATCAAATTTCTGTTACCCATACGTGTAACATTTTTGAATAGGGTCCGGTCATCTCGATTTTTATTACTGTTTACAATTAACATCTTCGTCTTTTCCTCTTTGGCCTTATAGTCGGTTTTTCCATGATCGGGTGCTGCTTATGGTTGCCGCAATGTAAAGCCTCCTTTAGAAGGATTTTGTTTTTGACTCTATTCCTTTGCAGTTAAATTGCCAGAATAAAGATTGTTTTATATAAATAAAATTATTTTATGAATAATAATGTATGTGGTTCCTCTTGTTCTATTTATCTTAGATATATGTGGTTTATTAAATCAAGATAAACAGGAAATGAGCTTCAAAATTGCTCTTAGTACAGGAAACCTATTTGTTAATTAAGATTTCTTTCAATAATTGTTCTGGGTGCTTCAGAGTTCAAATTCTTTTAAATTCCTTCGTGGAAAATAAACCTGTAATAAATTGTTTTCTACTTTCAGTGTTGATTTTGTTTCCGTAACAAATTGTAGACAGTTTATAAAGCTTGGTATTTTCAATTTCAACTACAAGGATATTTAAATTGTTGACAGTTACTTCTTGGAATTAATAAAATAGATATTCGAATAAATGTGTAAATATCAGTTTGTTTTATTACATTTATAATTAAACAATCAAAGTCACAGGAATAATTATAGAAATGCAATGTAATTATATAAATGGACAATCCCTCAAAATAAAATAAAAAAACAGAGATTGATTCTCTTCATTTCATGAGAAAGTTATTCATGCCGATTTTGTTCATTCATATTGAAGAATTTTCACGGTATGATAACACTATTTATTTTGGAACTCTTACTAATTTATGTCTAATTTAAAAAAATATATGAACCAGTTTTTAGATACATGTCGTTGTTACGGTTTATCAACGTTCAACATTTTATAAATAATTTAAGTGATTTTAAGAAAAACCAAAACGAATTGCCGTGGAAAGGTCTATTAAGATTGTAAACTGACAGAAAATTGTATTATAGTGTAAGTAAGGACCACACAGGGAGAGGATGACATTTTCAATACTTTTGATATTTCCTGGGAACTTTTAAATTGTTTAGGAATGTCGCAATTTTATGGTGTATCAAAAATAAATACAAGTTTTTTGTATTTTTGAAATAAAACTTCTTTAGGCGCGACTAGGGGTAACTCAGTAATTCTAACGGACGTGACGTCATTCTAATGTAACGTAAACAAAACCTGATACAAAATACCTAACACGATTCAGCCTACTATATTAAGTTAAAGTTAAATCAGTAATTATATGTATTGACAGCTTTGCAACCAAAATACATTGGTGGTGAATAGTTTAAATTTGTGTATAAAGTGTTTGTTTTAAGTATGAATAAACAAAGTGGATTTATTAATGAAGAAAGTGATGAAAAAATATTGAATGAAAATGAGTGAGTACTCTATATGCATACATTTTATTTTTGGTGTGTAATTACACTATTTATACCTAATTATTTATACCTATTATTTATACCTAGCTATTTTCGTTTTATAGACTTAAAGAGGTAAAAAGAAAAAGAAATTGTGAACGTCAAAGGGCATATTATCAGCGCCAGAAAGAATTGAAGAAAAATGAAAATTAAAAAAATGAAAATGAGTGTGTACTCTATATACAGTGAAATGAATTTTGGGATAAATTACAAAACAAAATAGTTGTCACTTGAATAAAATGGCGGATTCTCAAGAACATTTTACTCTTTCATCAATAAATAATAATAAAAGAAAAAATCAAAAACCTGATAATGATTTGACCTGTAAAAAACGTAAGTAGTGTTAATTTTTATTATTGTTAAACTAGTTTTCTTCCATTATTTTTAAGTAAAATATATTAAATCTCTTTTGTTAAATAATATTATAAGAGAAATTTTTTTGTAAAGTATATAGACAATAAATATAATTGAATTGTAATTTAATATTTATTTTGCGATACGTAGATACGTTAATTAAGTTTTACTTCAATCGCGCGTAAAGGTTACAGGCACACACTTTTTTTTTTAAATTTCACATCTCTTTTAGTCTATTTTATTTTAATAATATGTACGTGTACTATCATTAATTTTAAAGCATTTTTCCGATTCTTTCGATTTTATTTTCTCGTTTGTTTTTGATTTAGTTTTTAGCTTTTTGTTTTTTTTTATTTACTTTTTCTTATTTTATGCTTTTTTAACAATTTTTAAGATTTTTTTTATTAATTTTTTAATTTTTTTTATCTTCTGCTTGATTTTATCCGATATTATTGATTTTGTCCAGTTTCTTGTTCAGTTTTCCTGATTCTATTTGATTTTTTACATTTTTTACATTTTTTTGTATTTCTTGAGTTTTCCTATTTTTCCGTTTTTTTAAATACAACAAAAATACGCCATTTGTATTAACTTTTATTTTTTTTATTTTACCTTTACTTTTGTTTTTTTTTAATTTTCGGTATTTTTAAATTGAGCTACAAATAAAGATAACAGCTGCAATAAGAAAGTTGAAGGACATTAAATAACTGTCCTTAAACTATCATGTATGTATGTGCAAATTAGGGGTAACAGATAGGTACATACGATCTATTGTGTCCCCCTTTTCTTGCTATATTTCTGATGATTTCTCAGACTTATACCAGCTCTTCTGGTCCTATCTTCCTTAGAAAGTTTAGGATAGCAATGGGTTTTAAGTTAGGTAGTTTTTCTATTTCGTATGACCCTAGGTATTTTACCCTAGAATAACTTAATGCGATGCATTCTGAGAGTATGTGTATTGAGGTTTCATCCTCTACCTTACAGAATCTGCAGTTTGCTTCATCTACTAATCCTAGTTTCTTCATGTGTCCTCTTAATTGGCAGTGTCCGGTTAGTATTCCTTTGATAATTCGGAGGTTCTTCTTACTAGGGTTAAGACAGCTGTGAGATCTCTTTTATAGTTTCCCAGTAGCGTTTTCGATTGTCTTCTAGATTATTCCAGTACTTGGATTTTTCGCTATCGATTTTTTTTAATAATAAAAATTTCCTTACAGTTAAATTTATTTGGCATGCCATCCTGGGGCATTTCCCAAGTTTGATCAAGTTGGAATGATCGAGGTCTTGATTATTCCTTCTTTGTTCATTCTATATATTGATTTTTTCCTAGCATTTTCTACTTGAAGATGCCGAGAGATTTAGGATTAATTCCATTGCAGCAGTGAGGCATGTTCTCATTGCTTCAGTGAAACATGCACAGTCTAGTCTCTGAATCTTTGAGAGGTTTGTCCTCGTAGTGATCAGATTACCTTTCGTGCCCCAAGCTACTGCCCCATAGGTCTCACTATTACAGTGTACCTCCATTGCAATGTCTTAGCCCCAATTTTTCCCAGCAATGTTACTGCACACCATGAGAGCTTTTGTAGCTTTGTGCATTATTTCGTTTTCGTGTTTGTTCCAGAGTAACTTATTATCTAGGGTTAGCCCTAGATATTTGACCTCTGTCTTTCACTCAACGATATTTCAACCTATTTTGACGGTTTTTAGGATTGGTTTCTTTTTCCTTGTAAAGGCTACTAACGTGGTCTTGGTGGAGTTGATATTGAGTCTCACTAATCGCATCACTGCTATGCTTTGTTCAGTCCGCTTTGCACTGTCACAGAGGACGTTTTCATATTTCCCTCTTGCGAGGATAACTACGCCATCGAAGTAACCTCGGCAAGGTATACCTAGTTCGGTCAATTGCCAGAGTAAGCTGTCTACCGTGAGACTCCACATAAGTGGGGATTCAAAATCCTCCCTGTGGACAACTTCTGGTCGTATTGATGGAGAAAGTGTCTTGGCTCACCTTCATTTCTGCAATTCTTGTAGACAGTAATTGCTAGAACCAAGTGAAAGTCGTTCTATCTACTCCTCCATCATTTGACAGCCTTGTGTGCGAGTAATTTCAAAAGCTCCCTCTATGTCTAGAAAGGCACATATCAAGGTTTTCTATTATGTTTAGAGCGTATTGGATTTCGTCAGTATTGTATTGTATTAACGCAGTCTCCATAGATTTGCCCGTTTGATATGCATGTTGACGAGGCTGCAGTGGCACCTGCTCCAGCACTTCCGTTCTAATATAAATGTCTACAGCTTTTTCCATCTTCGCTATTTTTCAGTTTATTTTTTATTTATTTTTTTTCAGTTTTATAATCTGTTTCTGGTATTTGAGGTTTTCCGTTGTTTTCGTTAATTTTTCAAACTTCTACTGTTTTTTCCAATTTTTTCGATTATTTCTTTCATTAGTAGGAGTTCAGTAACATTCACACGCATAGAAGTTTTTTCATTTATAGATTTACTATTTGGTGGATAGTGTGGAAATTCTATGAAATAAGTTTTTAAATGATTAACTCTTAACATTTATAAAGTACACACTGTGCCATTGTACGGTACAGTATTGCAGGAGACAATATTCATTTTTTTTTTGAAAACTTCAGAGTGATTCCACAAAGAAATAATACCCATATTCTATATTTGCACAAATTGCGTAGGTGGTCTAAAGAGGAAAGTGAGAACGAATAAATATTTCAGTACAAGAATAACACTCTAAAGAACTGTATTGTTGAGAGAGCCCTATTGTGAGAATTCTCTATTTAGTCCGCGTGTTTTCGAATGTTATGAAAGGTTTTCTGGCGACCAATAAAGCACCAAAATGACTAAAGTTCAGGAGATCATCTTTTGAGCATTCGTTTGACCACTGAGACTGTAGACATCGAAACTATCAAAAAATTTTGATTGATTCATATGAAAAAAGTCTGTGCAAAGTGGGTACCAAAAAAATTGAACCTTAACCAAAAGTTCGTCCGTCAGTACCTATATCTGCTTAACTTTCTCGGTCCACATTAATAGAAAACATCATCACTAGCGAAGAAAGTGATAGGTATTGGATATTCTTATACGAATTTGAAACTAAACACCAATCTGTGCACTGGAAAACTGATGAATTGACAAGAATAAAATAAGCAAGGTTGGATAGATAAATCAATATTTAAAGCCATGCTAACCGTGTTTTTTGACATCAAAGGCAAAACTAAAGTTTCATACTTTCAAAGGGTTAACTGTAAACTAATTTTCTATTTAAAATTTTGGCCAGACTGCGAGAGCGAGTTTGTAAGAAAAGGTCTAACTTGTAGAAAAATTAGTTGTGAATCTTACACCAGGACAATGAACCGTAGCTATAGCCTGCTTTGAGAGCAAATCAGCTCGACTCAATAGAGGTGGTGAAGCTCCTATAATAAATGTTCTTACAAACGAAAACCTTTAGTATGCTTTGATAAATGGAAAAAACGAATGAAACGCTTTGTGGCAAGAAAAGGGGAGAAATACGTCCATTCGATTATAGGAACATATTTTTAAAATAAAAGTATTTTCATAAGCAGTTTCGTTATTTAATAGCTAGTATATATCAGACAGGTTCTTTAGTCTGTTCCTACTTACCTAGTATTCCATCAATGGAATGATTTTTTCTCTCAGAATCTTCTTTTCTACCACCCCTTATCAGTCTACTAATAGAGCTGACTGATGGTGCTGAATTTTTATCACAAATGCCATCCTGCAACAATAGTAAGAATTAATTTTAATAAAATCATAATCAAAAGTATATTTGCTTTATTTTACATTGTATTGTTTTAACAAAAAATATATATATGTATATCATTTAAAAAAATATTATTCACAACCTTGTATATATTTTTATAGACTCTCTTGTAAGTGTGTTTCTTGAACTTACATATTTATCTGCAGAGCTTTGTATTATAATTTTAGATTTATATTCATTAGCATAAAAAAATTTCATAATAGCTCTTTTGAATTCGATGACACGGTGTGTTGTATTTAAAATAATTTAAAAAGTATATATTAATTATTTGCATTGAAAATAAGTCACTGAAAATGGTCAACCTCTTTGAATAATATCGTTTTGTTGAAGTGAATATTCAATTCAAAGTCGAACCTTTATTTTTTATTTTAAATTATCGTAGCATTTATAAAGCATTTTTATAATTTTATTTTCTGTGCGTATTTTTTGTATGTTTGTTAAGTTTTAAAAGACACTTAAGGTTCTTAAAGATAAACTATTAATCACTGGACGTATTTTAGTTAAAATTATTTATGATTATTTATTAAATTCTAAAAGATTTACCCAATTTCTTGTATAAAAAATGTGATAGGGCGCATTATCTATAGTTATAACCAAGTTAGGTGGTATGTTCGGTACTTTTGTCTAAAATAGAATAACTACGAACAAGGAATTTTCTTTTCTCCACGACCATTAATGAATGTAATAATTCCGACTTCATTTTTAATAATAGAAAGTGTTCATTTTCACTCTTGAGATAGAATATTCATTCTGAAACACTTGCTTCTTATGTGTTTTGCATGTATTTCCAGTCTATAACTATAACTAGTGACGGAATAACATTCTGTAATTGCTCAACAAAAAACATAGATTGCCCTGCGAATTTTAAAACTGTCACTCAGTTTGTCAGTGCGACGTTCTAGGTAATTGTTTTGCTACATATTTCAATTTAAATAAACAGAATTATTACATAGTCGTGGAGAAAATACAGTCTGTTACACGGTTATAATATACTATTCTTTTATAAATGATACCTTTTTGGAGTCTACAAATTAACTCTACTAATTCTCTTCTTTTTTTATCTAAAACTAATAGGATATTTTTATAATAGCTACCATCGATACATGTCTAAATTCGTCCATAAAACATAAGAAAAATAACAATAAATGTCATATAAAACATAATAATAAAGTCAGTTTAGTGTTATTAACAGAAATTATTATACTTTATTGGCACATTCAAATATTGTCATAAAATCTGTTTAGATTTAAACATAAAATATTAAGTGAGAATAACGTAGACTAAAATATGTATTCAATACATATAAATATTTTTTTATTGTGTTTTTTTTTTGTATTTTATTTATGTTTTACTTTTAAATTTTGTCAGTAACTTATAGTGGAGTGCCTGGAGGTTTTTACCTCGGATTAGAGTTATAGTGAATGAATTTATATAATCGACGTGGCGTTTTGTTTTTTATACTATAAATTACAATGTTTACCCAAAATTTTTTTGTGCTTTCTATTTTTTCATTGTTTAAACAAATTATTATTATTATTAATTTTTGAGCATATAATTTTACTTTAAATAGTTTTTTTTCTATTTATACGTTAAAATTCACCTGAATAGACATAGAGGAACATCTTTTGAGAATACCTGTGTCAGTAGCGATTTCGAACAGGTAATAAAACTTGGAGGGGAGAGCAAAGCGGCAGCTGCTATGTAGCGCCTATCAGCGCTCCTAGATGTGAAATATCCTTCCGAAAGTTTTTTAAACTCTGTCGGGTCCATATCTTGTAGATAAATTTGTGAAGCCTTCGCATAGGGAAAATGCCCTGATGCATGAAATAATGGAATCATTAGCTCAATACTATATAAACGTAAATTCCAATCTCCCAATCTCACCAATGAAGTCCTACAATATAGTAACCATTCGAAATAAGTAATCCATAGTTTTGTCGTTTTATTTTTATTTACAAGCACCAGTAACTTATTTTCAAAAATTTTAGTAAGCGTTTGAAATCCATGATTTCCTAGTTATTTCTGTATAGTTTAACATTTCAAAAATCATAGAGTTATCATCATCATTTATTACATTCAGCAACTTTTACAGCTCCACCAGTTTAATTTGTGCATGATAATGCTGATTTCAATATGAACACTATTGATTGTAAAGGAACGTTCCATTATATGGGAAGCATTGGAATAGTTACTCCAAGTGATGGTATACAACATACAACCTCGACGACCTATCAAGCGCTTGAAGACACTTCCACCTGAATCTGATTTTTTTAAACAAGGAAATATCCCTCTGCAAATATATCCAGCGTCTACAGGTATAGGATTTTTAAAGATAACATTCAAGTTACCAGAAGTTGAACCGGATATCCAGAAATTTACTACAAATGGACAATTAAATATTTTGTGGACGTATTTAAAGTTCAAAAATAATAACAAATTTTCCGGATGGAATGGATTTATAAATTTATTAACTAATGCCCATGATTTTGATGTGTCATCGATAATTTTTTTGCCTTTCATTAACGCAGCTCCAAGTGATTATCACACAATTTACACAACAATAAAAAATTCAGTAGATAATGCTAAAGAATTGGATATGAGAACATGCATTTTAACGTTCGATCAACGTCTATACATGAAAGCACGGGATATTGCTTCTGCTGTGTATTTTTTTTTTTTTTAGGGATATCCTCGTAGGTATAGACCTAAATACAAATGTACCGAGAACATCTATTGCGGCAGAAGAGACCATTTATTAATTTGGCATTTAAAGGCCTGCAAGTTGGGACGAGTGGGGAAGACGTGGGAAGGTAAGGAGTTCCACAATCTGGAGACCCTCGGGATGAAGGAACGATCGAATCGATCCGTTTTTGATGTCGGGCATTACACAGTATAAGGGTGGATTGAGTTGGTACGTCGCGTTGCTCTGGCTGCTCTGACAAGTGGAGGCTAGGCTCGTTTCATACTCTAATATCTTACATGGGATCCATTGGTTATATTATGGCTGGAAGTGGGATAAAAGATGCTCTTTCTACCATATATGCTGAAAATACAATTGATCACATAACTTCTGGACATGCGTATGCTAGAGCAGTAGGTACGTGCTCATACTTTATTACAGCAAGCTTTATCACAATTGGTTTTTGAAAATCTTATGGAACACAATACAGATTTTGCAAATGTAATAAGTGATGATGATAACTCTATGATTTTTGAAATGTTCAACTATACAGAAATAACTGGAAATCATGGATTTCAAACGCTTACTAAATTTTTTAAAAATAAGTTACTGGAGCTTTAAAATAAAAATAAAGCGTCAAAACTATGGATTACTTATTTTCGAATGGTTTCTATTTTGGAGGACTTCATTGCTGCGGATCGTATGGGAGATAGGAATTTACATTTATATAGTATTGAGCTAATGATTCCATTATTTCATGCATCAGGGCATTTTTCCTATGTGAAGGCTTCACAAATTTATCTACAAAATATGAAAGAATTACAGTATAAAATGGACCCGACGGAGTTTAAAAAAAATTCGGAAGGATTTCACATCTAGGCGCTCGCGCTCGGATAGGCGCTACATAGCAGCTGCGGCTTTGCTCTCCACTCCAAGTTTTATTACCTGTTCGAAATCTCTACTGCTATTTTTATACACAGGTATTTTTGAAAGATATTCCTCTATGTCTATTCAGGTGAGATTTAACGTATAAATGAAAAAAAAAATACTATTTAAAGTAAAATTATATGCTCAAAAATTAATTTTTTAGAATAATTTGTTTAAACAATGAAAAAATTGAAAGCACAAAAAAATTTTGGGTAAACATTGTAAATTATAGTATAAAAAACAAAACCCCACGTCGATTATATAAATTCATTCACTATAACTCTAATCCGAGGTTTTAACGTTTTGAATGCTCCAGGCACTCCACTATTACAATGGATGCAGATACGTTGTTTTAGGGAAGAATACCTACTTAATTATTTTCAGTGAGAATTTTTACTCTACACTTGATTAATTTTTAATCTATATCTATATATCTATATATCTATATACTTACATATAATAAAACTGTAGAAATGTATATGTTTGTGCGCGCATCACATGAAAACTACTGATCCGATTCGAATGCGGTTTTCACAGATGTATTTGTCTTCTTTCAACTTAACATCTGGTGTATAAAAATTCCTCTCCCATTCCTTAAATGGGGTGGGGTAAGAAATTTTTATACAACAATCACACGCCACGCGAACGACGTTGCGAGTACAACTAGTTTTTAATAAAAATGGAAGTTTGTTTTTTGTTAAACAGAAGATTTTCGAATTAAAAAAATAAAATAAAACTTAGGTCAAATAAAACTAGTTAAAGTTAGTCATTTAATAAATTTTTAAAAAGAAAATGTATTTTATTGTTTTATTTGAAAGAAACAAGAAAATTTCGAGAAGAATCAAGAAAGCAATTTTCTTAAGAACAAAAATACTATAAACAAGAAAATAAATTTTCCTTTACAAAAAGCGGTGGGTTGAATTTAATTTTCTCCTTGCTGGACATATCTGAAGCTAGTAGCAGCCAGGAACAAAATTCAAGACCGTTTCCGGTTACTAGGTTCAGCCGATTTTTTGTTTCTGGCTCTTTGGGCATCTTTGAAAGTATAAGCAGCCAGCAACTAAAGTCACAACCATTGAAAAGTCAACAAGAACCCCGTGTCAAGACAGCAGGAACTCTGGAGTTTCCGATGACTAGGTTGAGCCGATTTTTTTTTCTATTTGGTTTCTGGCTGTCTGGCCACCGCTGAAGCTAGGACTCTAGTGTCCCATTTCCAGTGACTAGGTTCAGCCGATTTTAATATTTTTCATATCTTTCTGTTGCTGTTTTTCAGCTACAAATTCCGACCGATTAGTCCTTTTGTCTAACCCTGGTTTCGCGATTTTACTGTTATAGTTTAACTAGACCTACTTGGATAGGCGTGGTAACGCGCTGTTACAATTTCCACGGGTGGTGTTTAAAACCATACAGGTGTGATTCGGGAAGTTAAATGCAAAATTAAATAGAAAGTTTACTAGGTTCGTTCATATAATGACGTTCTTTTGAGTTTCCCCTAGTAAAATCGTAAAAATAATTTCTATCCAAGTAGGTCTAGTTAAACTATAGCTTAATGTGAAGATAGCAATCACTCGATTTTTGAGAAATCGGTTAAAGCTACAAAATCGGTCATCCAGCAACTATTTAACTATTTAGCTACAAATTAATTATTTTTGTTGACAGTTCACTACCAGCTTAATGGAGCTATTGTTCACAAAATATATAATATGGTTCACATTTTTCTGAACAGTCTATGGACGCACCTAAGTAAGATGAATCTGCTTGATTAATCATTTCAGCAATTTTCTAGAGATTTTAAATGTCTTCACAAAAAATAAGAGGATCTTTAAATAAAACAATAAAATAATTTTCGGCTCTTAAGTAGAGTAGAGAACTAGCAACAATAAAACTGAAGTTTTTGTTAAAATTTAAATAATTGTCTTTGATACCAAACAGCCTTTAAAATTTTAAAGGATTAAGAAACAGAGTTTTAAAGACTTTGGACAAAGAATTTAACTCTGTGATTCATGAAATTTTCTGAAACAGCATCATTTTGAAGCAATTTTATCGGACATATATATGTATGCATATTTTACCTTGTTGTTAATTCTGTGGTAGAAAAGATGATTTTATAATAGGATTATTTACTATTAAAGATTAATTAGCAAATTGTAGCCTTTACAGATGATAGGAGCGTCACTCTTTTATGGTGCATATGATAAATTAAGTATCGCTTACGAAATTAAAAATATAATTGGAAATCTCTACGTATATAACTATGCAATATAATATAAATTACAAGTTCACTAAATATTACAAAATATGACACTATACGAAAGGAGACTAATTAATATTGTAAGAGTGTAGGGCATGGAGAAAAGTTGTGCCTATTGAATTTTAAAAAATCGCCTAAAGACAATTTCTTAGCCGCTATACTTTGTAAATCTTGTTGAAATATTTTCATATCTATTATTCTTCTTAATTTTGTTAAATACTCTTACAACTAGCGATAATAGTCTAAGAGCTAGAGCCGAAATTTAGCTGTTATCCGTAATATGACATTTCTCTTTTGCAACATGTTTATTCCATACTAGTATTTACGTTCCTGCTCAGGTGAATAACCTAGTACCTAGTGGATACATCTATACGTGGTGAAAATTGCTAATTTCTTACGGGAAATTGTCGTCATCGATAATATGGGTAAAAATGTTCCCTGCCGAAGGTGTTTAGGTACAATTCGAAATCCCGACCGGTGGATACCTGGGTGGATACAAAGGAGGTGGCGCACAAGTATAAAGAGGGCAAAAATTTGGGCAAAAAATCGTAATCTATAACTTCTACCACGTAATATTGGACCCTTGAGAAGCCAAAATCCGAGATAGCGGTCAGCTGGATGGATACAAAAGAAGGGTAAAGACGGCCAAAGTTTGGGGCAAAAAATCGTCATCGATCATATTATGCCCACCATTTTTACCACCTAACATTGGACCCTTGAGAAATCTAAATCCAAAATGGAGGGCAGCTGGGTGGATAGAAAAGAAGTGGCGGACAAGGCAAAGATGGTCAAAATTTGGGAAGTAATCATATTATCGATGACGATAAATTTTCCGTAAAAATTGGCAACTGTCATCCTTTATAACTATCCCCTGTATCCTCTACTGTGACCGCCTTAGCGGGAACATAAATACCTGTATTGAATGAACATGTTGCAAAAAAGAAATGTCCATCAATACCATTTGTACCATTTATATTAAAAATATATAAATACTTACTTTAATTAATCTATCTCTAATCTCCCAACTAAAAATCCCTGGTTGTTCTTTCTTCCAATTTTCTATTTTAGTTTCGACTTCCTGTGTGGCAACTCGAGGTTTCGAGCCTCCGATTACACCCGGTCGAATACTACCAGTTTCCTGGTACCGATTAAGAATTTTCGAAACACACCCGTGAGAAACTCGAAGTTGCCTCGAAATGACACAAGGCCGTATTCCTGCTGCTGCCATTTCCACGATTTTTAGACGAATGTGGTTTGGTAATGGTCTGCCATTAATAAACACGCCTCCGAGCTGATTTACTCTGCCTTGACCTGAAACAAGTTTAAATGGGATTAGTCAGGAAAGGTGTTATTTTAACTTAAGTTTGATTTATTTAACAAGATAATCATTTTAAAGGAATAAACATACAGATGATAGTTATGTTAAGTCTTTGGCTAAATTAACTGGTTGTCAAAGAGGTACTTACTAATACAATAGGGGTACCTATACGATAAACAGAAAATACAAAATATGGAATTCAAACATGTTTAATAGATTTTTAGAGAACACTGCTAAGTTTAGTTGGTAGAGCTTATATGCGAACAACAGATGCTGCTATGTGCAAGCCCTGATCAAAGTTTAATTTTTTAAATATTCTAAATGAGTTAGGTCTTGGTTTAATACAGAAATTGTCAATTAACTTATACCTAATAACGAATGTTTTCTGTACGAATTTGTAAAACTCCTGCGAGAAATCAATAAGAATATAATGGTAGGTTTACATGCTTGGCAAGTCTCGGCAACCTTCCACAAACACTGGCGTATAAAGGGGGTGTTTGACTTGATTATTTACACGTTGGCACATGTTTAATGTAAAGCCAAACAAAAGTGGTAGAATAACTTCGACGTCTACGTCTGCTATGTTTGACTGTTTGTAAAGGCTTGGATGCTTGTGGATGCTCGTGGAGACTTGCCAAGCGTGTAAGCCTACCATAAGAAGTGAAATGAGTTTTATCGGCAAATTCTTTAATAATTCAGTTTTAATAGACTCCACTCCGGGTGCGTAGATTATGAAAATCGATCACTATAACAAAAATAAATTTTAATAAATTATAATTTTCTTTCTTCTTCTTGTGAATGATCTTCTTTCCAGTCCCCTACTTTCCAACTCCTTTAAGCTGCTCTACTTTCTATCTCTTTTTCTCCGCTCCTCCACTTTCCATGACTGACCTCTTCTTCTATTTGCTCATGTCTCATCTTTTGATTAAAACTTTTTATGTGTTTATTTCTTTTTATTTGAATTTAAATTTCAAATTAACTCAATAACCTTAATTACAGAATTTTCTAATGACAATGTAGTAATATTCAATTTCCAGTAATAACACAAACAATCCAAACAAAAATTTAAAAAAAAATATGTGATACAAAAATCAAAACTAAAACTAGCAACTGATTTCCTTTAAGGGTAATTCACTTTCTCAGAAATCTACTGAAAGAACGTGTCCCGAGGAACATTCTGTATCACTACACCTACATACATTAACTTCAATTGGAAATAGTAGGTACCTATGCGTCAAATAATGACTACTTGCCCAAATTACCTTATTCGAAGATTGATGGTTTAAAGCATAAAGAGTGTGAAATGTTAACATTTTTTTAACTTTTTTCTCATAATTAGGATACTGTGATGTTATCGACCTGTAAATTGCCCTATTTAACCTATACCTATTGTTATGTTTTTCCTTCGTGGATTCGGAATAAGTGATAAACAGCAGACAGACTATTGATAAACACAAATAATTAACAATTTTTTAAAATAATCTACACAACTTTGATACAGTCAAAATTACTGAATAAAATACCTCGTACAACAATTTGCACTTCAATCACTGTCTATCGCCAACTATTACAATTACAATTTCTCTTCTCCGTCCAAAGCAGTCCCTTATATATGAAATTAATTCCTTCTAGAAACATCAACACTCTTAAATTATCCGATCGTTCGAAAAGCCACTAGAATATTCGTAGATTCTAAGAACGCGACTCACTCACACCACTGTCTGAACAACAGGTCCGGACCGGCTCGTAACACTATATTGCCTTTAAATGTGATCATAACTTTAACATCAAATTGATTTTAATATTTGAATGAGTAATTTTCAAACTTATGCTTATTAGTTACAATTGATATTTAAGGGCACATAGGTACAAGTAATTTCTGAAGTTCCAACCATTTTTTTGCAGCAAAACAGAAATTGGTTGCTAAGAAATGATCAAGAATATAAAGATCCAAGAATTGTTAACTAGGAAACTTTGTGTACAACATCATATCTGAAATATTTACTATTAAATACATATTAAGCTGTGGGTAATAACCTATAATTAAATTCATATGCATACTAAAGCTATGTATCATGATGAAATTTAATCAAAATTTATATGCGTCCTAATACAACTATTTTTCTAATTTATAATGCTAAAGAACACATAACAAAGTAGATAATTTATCATAACGCTATAAATTTTAAAAAGCTTGTCATTTGAATAAAATATTGATGCACCATAAAAAAGTATATAGAAGCAGCTAGGTTAACAAAATTATTATAATAATAATTTTGTTTTATTTAACTGTATTTCTAAGAAATAATGTTTACAAATTTGATTTTCAGTAGCAACAATATTAAATTAAAATTTTGACATAAATATATTTCCATTAATTGATACAAGAATTTCTTAAAGATGCGTTTCTAAAATTAATAGCTATACAAAACTAGAACACGTGTCATTGTCTATGAAAGAATAATAAAATATTAATTTTATTACAACATTTTTACACAAGAAGAATGTTATCCCTAAAGCGTTATTTTTCATTTCTTGGCACTTCTTGAAGAAGATCTGAATCTCTATTCCTATAGAGCGGCATTCAAATCAATACATAGATTAATACATTTGAAATCATCCATATCTTCGCATCCTTTGCAGTAAATATAAGGTATTAACCCTGCAGTAGTCGCGCCCTAAAACTAACAAGAGTAGTCGCGTGGAGTCTGAGAGACTCCTATTGTTAGCGAAATGAAAATATACAGATATATTAAAAAAAATGTTTATTTAAGGATGAAAACATGTTTTTTCAATATTTAAAAGAACGATAAATAAAAATGTATGAGATATAATATAATTTTTTATATAAACACAAAGTAAATGTAGAATTCTAGCACAACTTACAAAAGACATAACATTATAAATTTTTATTATAATTGTCCAGAAACCCAGTTGCACTGCTACATGGTAAGCACCAAATTTTCCTGTGTTTTAGACAAACACAATTTTTGCAATTTTGGCAAAAAAATCTGGACTTGTTCTTGTTTTTACACTCAACGCAGTATTTTCTAGAACCTTCTTGTATTTCTTGTAAATTAGATGTATCAGTATTTTGTTCAAAAAATTCCTGCTTTCTCTGGCATACAACCAGCGTTATATTGGTCTGGGTTGAACGTCTTTGCAAATGCGGTTCTAGTAATGCTAATAAAATTTCCTTTAGGAATGCTCTCCGTTTCAAATTTTCCCTTGTGTTAGAATGACTCGACACATGTACGACGTGACTGTTTATTTCAGCTAGATTCAAAAGTGCGAAAAAGATCACCATTGGCCATCGTCTGGTTTTGTTTTTTAGCCACGGGTGCTATATCAGTGGTTTCATCATCCGAACTGTCGTCCTGAACCGTATCACTTTCCTCTGGCCCGCATTCTACCATATCATCCTCCTGATCCGATTCATTTTGGTCTAGTAGTTCGTCTTCAGATTGAACTTCCTCCCAAAGCCGTAACAATCTCCATTGCTCTGCCTCATAACTCATTTTATACCAAAAATAATCGAAAACAAGCGTTTGTTACAATATATTATAATATTCATATAAAATTACTTACTCAGTATAGGTTAAATATTTGTTACACAACTAGTCGCGCGGAGTCTAAGAGACTCTAAATCAATTTTTTGCAAAAACTAAAAACGTTACTGATTGTTAGTACACACCACATTGAACTAATCATTAATTTGGGAAGCTACATGGACGCATTACGTGAAACACCGAGGAATGCGGAATTTAGCGAGGATTGAATTTGTCCGAAGTCTGTCAGACTCCCCGCGACTACTGCAGGGTTAAACACTTAGTCGGTTGATAAGTGGAACGAGGAGTTTAAAAATTATGGTCTATCTTACTACGAAAAATCGTACGCGTTTGTCAGAAAAGACATCATCAGACATCACTTCTGAGCCCGAGATGGAAAACATGTCATTGTGGCGACTTGTCTGAACAGCATGCACTCCTTCTCCTTCCACTACTTCCCTCACTTCCGAAGGGACTCAACAATTTTGGACCCCTGAATGGCTTTGGGGGGAAACTGTGGTCCTCACCTGCTTCTGCCTTCTGGCTATTGTTACAAGCTGCAAAAGAAGGAGCTGAAACCCATACCTGGGACCAGAACCATCCTCTGGAATCTTAGAAAAACTAAAGAAAAAAATGGATAGTGAAAAATCCAAGTTCTGGAAGGATCTAGAAGGACTAAGACAATCGAAGACGCTACTGGGAAACTATAACCAGCAGAGATCTCATAGCTGTCTTAACCTTAGTAAGAAGAACCTCCGAATTATAACAGGAATACTAACCGGATACTGCCGATTAAGAGGACACATGAAGAAACTAGGATTGGTAGATGAAGGAAACTGCAGATTCTGTGAGGTACTTAGAGGATGAAACCTCAATACACATACTTTCAGAATGCATCGCATTAAGTGATTCTAGGGTCAAATACCTAGAGTCATACGAAATAGAAAGGGAATATTTACCCAACTTAAAACTCAATGATATCCTAAACTTTTGTTACTTTGGCGCTATGTTGTCTTCTGGTTCTTTACTTTTTAGACTTTGGTTAAAATCAATAATTTTGATATTTAGTTAGTTTTAGAGATTTATTCTCAACAGTAACATATATTTCAGACAAAATGATAAATAGCAATTCTGAGCAGTACCGATAGAGTCTGTCACAGTGGATGGTAATAATACACTAGTGCACATTAAGTACCAATTTTGTTTAAATGATTTTTTTATAACTCACTACTTCTAAATTTATAAAAATCTAGTTTTTGTAGGTATCCATACTTAATGAAGTCATAATAACAGGATCACAGTTTTTTCTCTTTTTTTTAAGTCATTGAGTTAGTTTGTTGTTACTGCACAATTAAACATTATTAGGAACTTTATGCACATGAAATGAAATGAACCTCTGACAGAAAACAAGAACTTGCGTTGGTGTTTTATTTCACATTATGGTTAAAACAGTAAGGAAGGGAATTAACAAATTACATTGAAATTCTAATCCTAAGAAAATAGTCCGGAATATTTCGCCTATTAATATTAATATTATTATATTCATGGAATTTTATTTTACTGAAACAATATACCCAAGTGCTATAGCCTAGAGCAGAGAAGCTTCTTCTTCTTCTTCTTCTTCTGATGCTTATCCACTAATGGATGTTTGCGATCACATGATCCATTGGTTCTCTATCTCTTGCAGTGTGAATCAATGTTTGTATATCTTGCAGCACCGTCCATTGTGTGATATTCCGGTGCCAAGACATCTTTTTTCTACCTATTCCTCTCCTGCCCTCAATCTTGCCTTCAATCATCAACTGTATGAACCTATACTTTTCGTTGCGCAATTTATGGTATATGCTGTTTTCCTTTTCTTGACTACATGGAATAGCTCGCGTTCTTTGTTCACACGTCTAAAAACTTCTTCGTTTGTCACCTTCTCGGTCCAAGAAATTTTAAGGATCCTACGATACAGCCACATTTCGAAGGCTTCTAGTGTATTTCAGGGTCCACTCCTCAACTCCATAAAGTAGCACTGACCATACCTAGCACTTTACAAACCTTATCAAATTCTGAGCAAGTGAGCACATTTTTAAACTTCAGGAATGCCTGTCGGGCCTGCTCTATATGGTTTTAAATTTCTTTATCTGATGTCCAATCCTCAAAAAGCCATGTACCTAGGTATCTGAATTTGTTCACTCTCTCAATTGACGCTACATCAAATGTTAATGTGAAGTTGGCAAATGTATCTAAGCTTCTAGTGATGACCATCAAAGAAACTTATGATACCTATATAGGCTATGTTTATTGACACGAGACCGAATGTTTATAAATGGAATGGAAGAAGAAAAAACTCTATATAGAAGAATGTTTTAGCGTGTGGTGGCGAGAGAGAAAAATTAAATCCTACAGTTATGCATAGGAAGATGTATACTAGTTATTTAGTTGGTAATCGAAAGAGAAGAGATTATAGAAGACAACTTTTCTGAATAAAAGCGATGAAGATATACCAAAAAGTGTTAACAATCAGACAAAATTCGATGGGAAATCATCTATGGTTATTGATTATTATTCAAACAGAGATAAAGGAGAATGAGAAACAGATTAGTAAAGAGTAAAGTGACAAAAACGAAGTATGTTTTTATGGACCCAGTGAACTTTGTGTTGGATCCTGGATGGAATATGCTTATGCCAATCTAAATTTCCGGGAAGTGTAATATACACGAGGAAAAAAGCAGTCTGTTCTTAAACGGGGAACTCTAAAGGCAACCGCATTGCGAACAATTTAGCAAGGAGGGCTGCGGGATACAAATATGTAAGCACTCGCCCATCTACCAAGCTAACATTGTCCCCAGTCGTGGACCTTATCAATTAGCACTCTCACCAAAACTTTATACAGTGCTGGGATGAAACTACGAACTGTAGACTGGCCAGAGAGTTATTGCCTCATCCTGGCGAGGAAACAGCAAAAAAATTTAAGGCATTGACCAGACAAAATCTCCGAACAGCTGTGGGAATCTTGACAAGTCACTGCTAATTGCGACAACATCTCTTTAGGATGAAATTAACAGAATCGCCGCTATGCAGAGGCTGCGAACAAGAAGAGGAAACAGTAGATCACATAATGTATGACTGCTCTGCTTTTTCTGAAATCAGAAGATCTGTGTTGGGCGAGTACTGGCTTACACCAGCCGATGTCAGGGAGATCCCCCTCGGAAGCCTCATCACCTATTTTAAATCACTAGGACTGGTGACAGCCTGAGGTGAGGATATCCCTACACACGGGAGGATGCACAATGGGTCATATGTGGCCTCATTGCTGGCTGAGCACTAGCTCAACCCTCCCCAAATTTTCAGATCCAGACGGGTTATTAAACGACAATACTATGTTTTCAACGAGTTAAATTCAAGATGAATTTAGTAATTGTTGAAGAACTTGGGTCAAAGACAACTACATAACATTCCGGGTATAATTCAACCGTTTTGTTATAATCGTAGGTTTAATTATTTGTGAAGATTAGAGTACAGCAAATAACTTAGTTTATTAAATATTTTTTTGCCTTGTTAATGTATATCTGCAAGCAAAATTTAAAAAATGATCGGATTTAAGTTTTTTGTTTCCAACCATAAACAAACGTACCACGTCTCAAAGTGACACAGTTAATTAAACTACTTGAAAAACGCAGTTACTTAACTTAAGACAATTAGCGTTTGGGTAGTTAAGTTTTTTGACTAATTCAATTCGAAACGAATTTGAATGTATTTGCCGCTTGTATGAAATGGTGATGAAATCAGGTGTAGGTTCTGGCTGTTGAAAACAGACATTAGTGAGATCAAAGTCGCCGCTGACCGGGCCGACTTTTCATTTTGTTAAATGTCCGCACGCCCACCTCGCACAACTCAACTCAACTCGTACACACAAGTGTCCGACAAGCACGGCCACCTTTGACTATTACCAAGCATTTGTAGAACTCGTCGCGAACAATATTACCTTCGAATTATATGCAAATAATTTTGAGGAATGTGGATGCCGATTGGCAATGGCGGTACTCTTTGGAGCTTTACCTATGCGCTTATAACTAACTAGATTTTTTTTAAACGTTTTAACGGCATCGATAACTATGTTAATAATTTTTGAAAAAATGTTCATTTCATAGAAATTTCATATATAGAGGTAAAAAAAATTATGTGGGTAGGTACCTACTACACCTTGAGGCCCAATTGTCTGTCAGTGACGTAAATGCAAGTGGAACCAATGCGAGGCCAAAAATTTGCCACGTTTTTGTTCTTCTCTTAAATAAAATTTAAGAATTAAGTTCAATTTGACGTCAAAAATAAGTAAATTGAACAAGGCTTTTTAGTGGTCTCTCTGCTAGCAAATTATGGCCGAGCTCAGCCGTAGAGGGATGATTCACAAGTGAGCCGCGCCATCGATTTAGACGGTACAAGCCGGAAACCCCTAGGTTTAATAGGCCCTAACAACCCTTCCACAATAAGTAAGAATAAGATAAGTGAGCTAAATAAAACAGTTCAGTTTCATGAACCAGACCCTTCTTTAATATAAAATTGATTATGTACAAAAAAATACAATATAGATCTTGACTTCAGTAATAATAATAATAATAATAATAATAATAAAAGGTCTTTATTTTTATAATCCTCGGCGAAGTCCAGCAGAGCTGTTCTACTCAACCGAGTACCAAAATACAAAAAAAAATACAAAAAATACGGTGGAGCCTTAAATATATAAAAATAAATAAATTATGTACATATGTGTGATCACACCTTGCAAATAAAAAAAAAAATAATAAACTATAGAGAAAAATATAAGTAACAATATAATAAACTATAATTAAAGTTATCGCTTATTTGTTCTGGTAGTGGTGGCTTTCAATCACCAATTAACAAAAGGCCTCCGGAATTATGACTCCGGACAGCAAAGAAGACTAAGTCTAAAGATGTTATAGGGTAAAAAGAAGTATGACCATGTGCTCCTAACAATATAACATGGGACGTTGATTTTGCCCCAAAACTGTCTTAATATGTATCTACGAATCAAGGAAATTGCAATAAGAATAATGTTCCTATATGACCTACACATGACTAAATTTTAGTACTTATCGACGAAGAAAAATCTTTTTACAAATCCCACAAAGTGGTTTTTCCCACTGGACACGAAATAACCCAAAAATATTACCAAAACGCAGAAGGATTCAATGGTTCAGTCGGAAACTAGCAGAGGTTCTGCTCCATGATCCGCAATTAAATGGTTAAGATTCACTCTGATTAAAGCAAAACCACAAGATTTCTTCTAGTCAAAGTTTAGTTAATCGGAGTTTTTTGGGGTCTCTAAAAAAATATTGGCCTTAAAAGTGTTCTCTGGAGTAGGTACCTGTTTTCCAGGATACCTACTATTTACGTCGTCTCTAAGTTGGGTTAATATGACATTGAAAGTGATCTACGGAGTATCTGGTACTTACGGTTTACCTTGTCTCCTGGAGTTTTTGACTTTTTGATAATACAACTAATCAAAACTCATAATTCAAGGGTTTTTGCACTAAATTAAAATAAGCACAATTTACAAAAAGAACTTTTTATAATAGAAAGTTTTTTACTGATTTATAGGTCATATTTTGTGTCATCTCAACAATGCACAGCATCCCTGATTTTGCAAAAATATTAAGTCATACAACGCTGTGATTGATCATAGAGAAGATTGTTTCCTTGTTAACAAAATCAAGGGTAGTTGTATCTAAAAACTTTCTAAAATAGTTTATTTTATTACCAGTTAAAATAATAATTACTGTTTTCACATGTAAGAACAAAAAAAAAAAGAAAAAAAATCTTCTCTGTCGCGTAATCGATCCCATTATGATAACATAACAGAACTGTCACAAGTGGATTGATCCGCCGCCTAACCAACTACGCCACGAACGATTTATTTAATAACTTTCAAAATAATATTATCTATACACAACTTAGATCATGTTTAATATCAATTCGGTATAAATTTCGAAATCTATGTATATGCCTAAACACACTTGAAACATGCATTGTCATCCAGTTCTTAGCTATCCTGAAAATTTCAGAGCTCTAGGTAGTCGGGAAATAGGTTTAAATTCGATTACAAATTCCACGGAATGACACAGAGACACAGAACACGGCGAAAATATAAAAAACTTTCTAAAAAGGGTTTTGTTTTCAATATATTCAATGAAACTCTAGGAGATGACATAGGTCGCTTTCGATATTATTTAGGTTCTCAGCAAGTCCAAAACCCCTTTGTATTAAGTTTTGACTAATTGTTTGATTAGGTGGAGACAAGATAAACAGTAGGTACCTATCCAGTTACTCCGGAGATCACTTGTAAAGTCATATTTGTTTTTGGAGAGTCCAAAACCCCGGGTATTGAGTTTTGACTAATTTTTTAACGATATTAACGAAAACTCCAGGAGACGAGGTAAACAGTAAATATCCTGGGCACCAGGTACTCCGGAGATCACTTCCAATGGCATATTCGTTTTTAGCTAGCCCAAAAATCACAGGGTATTGAGTTTGACTAACTTTATAACAATATTACCGAAAACTCCATCAGGAAGCAATGTAAACAGGAGGTATTCTAGACTCCAGATACTCAGGAAAACAGTTTCAATGACATATTTGTGTTTAGCGACCCCAGAAACACCTTAACAACAAAATTAAAATCATTTCTACCAATAAATACCGAGTTGTGTTAGAGAAGCCCTTTAAAAATGCGTTTTTTGTATGCACAAATGCACTTATGATCGCATACTGTGTTTTCTGATGTTCAGTGCTCCACTGCCTCGACTAAAACCCAACCTAGAAAAGTGCAAAAAATTCTATCCTCTTCCATAGTCTACAACTTTATGTATTGTAAAAATCTAGCTCACATTTTTATTTGTCTCATTTACCACACGTCCTACTGATTATCGCATATTTTTGCTTTACCCAATCCCATAACATAAGAAATGTGATTAAAAATATTCGCCTAAAATGGATTTTTGGGTTAGAGTAAAAAGAGAGCAGTTCAGACTATTCTGGATCTGGATCTGGAAATTTGGGGAGGGGCGAGCTGGTGCTCAGCCAGCACTGAGGCCACATATAACCCATTGTGCATCCTCCCGTATGTAGGGATATCCTCACCTCAGGCTGTCACCAGGCCTAGTGATTTAAAATAGATGATGAGGCTCCCGACGGGGATCTCCCTGACATCGGCTGGTGTAAGCCAATACTCGCCCAACACGGATCTTCTCATTTCAGAAAAAGCAGAGCAGTCATACATAATGACTCAGACTATGTGCTCCACTTTTTCCTTCTCTTGTTCACATCTACAGCAAAAGAATATCTATGCGATTTACATCCTAAAGCTTTGGCTCTGGGACAAGTCTGCAATCACGTCTTTCTTTCCTGCATATTATGAAATTCTGGTGGAAGTATTATTTAATACCGTCTGTAATCAAGGTCATTATTAGTTTTATAGTCGGATGACGATAGTTTGCGATTTGATTTCCTTTCCTAATTAAAAGTTTGCTGTATTTTCTAATATTTCCAAAATACTTGACTTTTCTTTTTGTAACTCAATTTTTTAATGGGTGTATGTCATATATAAACGTTGATTATTGTCTTTCATAGCACGTTCTCTCGGACTAAAAATTTGTAAATTTAATCTGTAGCTTTAGCAACGTATTTTATCTGATCTTTTGAGTAATTTAAACACTAAATGCAATATGAACTCTAATCTTACGGTAGTGTCTATTTTATATATTAATGATAGGGACGTTTTCGACCCAAAGGTTACAAATTAACTTTTTCACCCAGAGTACACACATTATCTTTCTTTCATTAAGTGAATAAATGCCCTTTTTGTATATTTGTGATTCAATGATTATATTTTCGAATTTATAGGTAGGTAAAGTTAAAGTTGTTTAGCACCCGGTAATATTTAAAAATTTAAATCTTTCTTACAGTTTTCTAATAGATATCTAAATAATTCTTTCTATTCAAGAGTATAATATTGCTGTTTACATTCAATTGTACATCAATAATCGCATATGTATACTTCGGTAACTCTCTGAATATATTGATGAAGACCACCAGCGCATGTTTATACTTCTTTTCAACATGTTAAGTTGTGCGAAAGACCCTTAATAATATCAATAGGTTTTGTGAGTATAAAGAAACCAAATGGTACATAAGGAATTCATCTATTCATATCTTAATAGATGTTAACTTTTGTAGAATAAGAACATATTTATCTTGTTTACGAAATCTGATTATAACTTCTATAGAGAAAGATGATATTTTCATTTGTTCGGAATTCTTTGTTACTGAGGTTTATGTTATTTCAAAAATGGACTATCTGGAGCATATATATGAGTCCTTTCTACAATGAAATTATGTATCTTACAGTTATAATTGTTGTTTAAAAAACAAATCTATATAATTTCGGTTAGTAGCCAGGTTAATGTTGATACTACCTATAATTATTACTTGATTGTTTAGTTTTCTTCTAGAAAGGGGAAATAATGGAATTATTCAATTCCTTTTGAGGTTACACTTTGAAATTAGAATAGTAAATGTGGTCTAAGATATCGTTCAAACCCGAATACACTCACCAAGCATTCGACGAATGCTTCTGCTTATGTCTTCTTGAAGTACTTATTTCATTCAAAGTTAGTTTGTACAATCTGCCCAATTTCACTTTAGCTGTGATATGCGCAAATGAAGAAGAGAGAGCATCGCAACAAACCAGAAGACATTGTCTCGAGCCCGACGAATCTGAGCGTCTCCCCACCTTGGTTCATCATAAACAGTGCGCATCTCAACGTCAGAGCTAAAGTTAAATTGGGCAGATTGTAGGTACCTTGTTTTGTAGAGCCGCTAGTATTTATGGATGATGAAATAAGAAGGTAAACGAGTTCCTTCATATCACTAATATATGAATAAAGTGTTTGGAGACTAATATATAGCTAGAAAAGAAACTTAACTTGAACATGTGGTATAAGAATTGGTCCAACAATGCGTTACTGTTAAGTTAGAACCTAGTCAAAATCTACGACCATATAAATGTATCCCAAAATCATGAACTCTGGATGGTTGAGTCATGGTATTTCTATTTCTTTATTCTCTGCACTCTGAGAGATTGGATTATATTTTTATCATCGAAACAAGCCGTACATTTCTGATTTGCCAGGATATCAAATAACCTCTAGCTGCCCAAAAAGGAAGAGTGTCAGCTTTAGGTCAAGAGAAATAATTGGTAGATAAAAACCACCTTTGGTTATCGACTTTGCAAGAGTATCAAGTCTCTAAACAAGAGATTTGGTGCGGCTAGGACAACGAACAAGTGGAGAACCTTAATTATTTTTTAAATAAAACAAATATTTGTATACTTCCGGTATTTCAAAAATTAATTGCCAAACAATAAAATTATTTCAACAAAGAATATCGAATACAATTTGTTAAAAAACAAATTACCGCATTAACGAATGAAAATTTACGAGCTTCGATAGATACAATCTGCCCAATTTCACTTTAGCTCTGACGTTGAGATGCGCACTGGTTTATGATGAACCAAGGTTTGGAGACGCTCAGATTGTCGGTCTCGAGACAATGTCTTCTGGCTTTGTTGCGATGCTCTCTCTTCTTCATTTGCGCATATCACAGCTACAGTGCAATTGGGCAGATTGTAGTTTTATCCCATTGTTGTTCGGAGACTAGGTATTCTGTAAATTTTCAATTTTTAAAAACGAGGCTTTCTAGTAAAATTTAAAACCATACAAATTGAACTAAATTGTTACCAAGACCAGTATCTATATCGTCATTATAAACGTTTACCAATTTGTGCAGCTTTATACAAATTTTCAGCGTCTATCTCATCTATATTATTAAGTTATCCAAATCTCGAACGAACAGCTTTGTATGTTTCTATGCATTCTTTCAGTGAGAAACCACAAAGTAATTCAGTTGGATTAAACCGGCCACTTAGTCTTTTGGTGACGGATTTGTATCTTGTGCCCTATTCACCTTTTTTACTGGTGGGTAATTGTATGTAGTCGCCAATATTTATTATTTGATAACTACTTCTTCGTAGTTATTACATCTTTCTGCTCCTTATCTGAAGATATGCTAGTTAGAGCTTTGTCGATTGCAGAATATACCATGACCAAAGTCTTCGTTGGTTTCAGTTTTACATGACGTGCCCTGTTTAGCTGTAATAATTATTATCCAGGGAAAATCAAAAAATTGAACTGTCTTGTCGATGCAACAGAATAAGCAACTACATTTCCAACTAAGTTAAAAAAAATGACCACAATTTTGTGCAAACGTGCATAAATGATTTTTCTGCCTTGTATTTGCCACTTATATTTACAGAAAGATGTTTGATTTAATAAAAAATTGATAATATTACGTAGAAGTTGCTGACTCATTAGTTGATAGTTTCTTATTTCTATTATGAGAGCCGCTTTCTTGTGGAGACTCTGGAGCAGTAGCCGGCTATGACAGCAATAATTTACTACTCTACAGATTTCTTATTTGCAATATCCCGGAACGACATTTATGGTTCTTGTAATCCAATATTTGCTCAAATTGTTTATAATTTGTCTTCTTCTTAGGTGATCATTGTAAATCATTTAAACGGATCAATATAAGAAGCACCTTTCTTTTTTAGTCATCTGTACTATCAGGTTGAACTTAAAAAAATATATTTTAAAAACAAATTATAATTTGTAAGTAGGGGTTAATAATTTATGCGTCTAGATTCTAGATTACGCGTGGGTATAAGGAATGATGTGATAGAAAGAGTATATAGCCAATACTGCTCTTAGTTTTATAGCTGCCGATCTAAATATAAAAGAATATGACAGTAGGTATTACAATCCGGAGGGAAACGGTGTAGGACAAGCAGTATATATTTAAGGAGTATTTTGGTAATCCAAGGTGTTCAACAGCCATGCATGTCTTGATTAAAAACCGAATTTATATTTAAAATTTTGTCGGTGCAAAATAATGTTTTTCATGTTATTGATATTTCATAACTTTAAATAGACATATATAAATGAAGATATGAACTGCTTACACCAATATTCACCTTCATCCAGCCGATATAATAGGTACAGATAAATATCAGGTGCCATAAGCAACAGACTCTTATGGAAATGTCGCCTTCTAGTCTATATTTTCTTGCTTTGAAACATATCAGAATATATAGGTACCAACATATCATTTATTACCCAAAGACTTTTAAATGTATTATATACAATTGATTAAATTTTTGAAGTTATATTTCTATTCGTGCACTCGGTAAAAAAGATTTGTGTACCTACAGTTAAACGGGAAAAATCATTACATATGTAATAGTGTGAGTAAGAGAGAGACAGAAACATTTATAAGGTATATTGGTCGGTAAAAACAAAGATGAAATATTTACCACATATTATTAGTCATAACTACAAATCCTTTGAATACCGTTTCAACATTCAGTACATTGAAAAGGTATAGATATACAAAAAACAGTCTGAATATCATAGTGACGGACCACATGATTATTTGACAGATTATTTTATAATTCTGTCACGTAAGTATACATATAAAGTTTAGCATTTTATATTAATAATAGTATTCAGTAATGAGTATTGTATTGAACTCTAAAGTACCGTCACATGTTTGCAGTATATTCCGCTCTATGCTTTTAAGGTTGTTGGCTACATAAACAGAGTTTTTACGAATAGTCGAGGAAATAAAGCACTAAAACCTCCGAATTATGTAACGTAAGATGGATCGGATAGCTTTTTTTGCACTGGATTCGTTAGAGTATCAGGAAATTTTATATAAAGTAAAAATGGGAAATTGCATTTCTGCATTCGAAAAGTACATTCCGAACAGACAATAGAAAGAAAACTTACAACTCGGTAAGTATGGGTCCAATTTATATACTCGGGGTTTTTGGAGTCGCTGAACACGAATATCATGATGCGAAAGTCTCCGCGGCACTTGGTGCCTAGGGTGTTCACCTCTTCTCCTGGGGTTTTATGTAAATTCTGTACGAAATCAGTGCACACTTTGTACTTGGCAGTTTTTTGAGTCGCTTAATACGATTATAATAATGGCGATGATCTTCGAAACACCTAGTGCTTAGGTAAGACGGACCTCGTCTCCAGGAATTTTATGCAAATTCAATACAAAAAGAGTGTGCACAGGGTACTGGAAGGTTTTTGGGGTCGCTTACCACAAATATCATATAATGATTTTACTAAATCATTCGCATACAAATTTATGAATCCATGCGCGTGCATAGAAGTATAACTTCTGCCGGCAGTCCCACTGACTGCCACACTAGTTTTTTGTTATATATTTTATGTATATTTAGATTTATTTTAAATCGATCCTAGGTTAAGAAGGTAAGTGTATAGAAATGATTACCAGACAATGTATGTTTCCATAAATTTAGTACTAATACGGATTAAGTTTGTTGTTAATGTTAATTTAAAACATAATTAATTAAATTATACCGACAAAAAAATAACTATTTATAAAATCAGTACTTATTAGATATTAGTAGGATCCAAAGAGGCAAAAATATATGTATATTAAATGGGAAGACATTATCTTTGCCGCATTTATCTACTAAATATGTTATAAAAATGATAATTTCAAACATAAAGATTAAGCCTTCTTACCATGTTAATTTTCAGATTACGCATACCTCGTTCTCGACACGTCGGCGAGCAAAACGTATTGAATTTTAATTTTTTAAAAAATATGAATTATCAAGATATGAGTGCCTCTAACTCTTGCCCGCACTATGAATATTTATATCACTCATGAAAGATTTTGAGATGGCCAGATAAGCTAATAACACAGATTTAAGCTGAATTTTCACATGTATTAATATACGGTGTCTGTGTGTAGGCTGGTAACCGACACCAAGATTCCCATTGATGATACTTATCTTACCACTTTTGACATAAGTCCAGCTCGAATATTATTATGTATCGTCTGACATCGGATTTTTTTCACTTTCTATGGCTTAAAAGAAGCCGATGTTACAGAAAGATCGTGTAGTCGGATGTATTGATGAGAATACAACTTTTTACAACGATTAAGGCTTCTGTTATAGTATTATTTAGGTAGAAGCTCCGAATATTTACATATATTTATTATTTTTAAGAAAATGAGATTTTTTGCTATTATATTTTGACAGTAGAATGGAGAAGATGATTCAGTAAAAATGTAGTATATTTATCAAAAGTTAAGTCTGATTTTATAGGATAGAGTTTTATGATTACCCACATACCTAGTCTAGTCAACATCTTGAAAAACGTGAAAAATAGTGATAAAGGTCCTAAAAATATGAGCGATAGCTCATTCGTTTCGGAATGACAATTAGAAAAAGGTGTTTTGAGGATTTTACAGCATGCAAAAAATTCAAATTGTTATTAACAAATTAAGACGAAAAAAAAAGGTATTTCGTTTTTTGCTTATAACTCGAGAAATATGAAGAGTTAAGGAATTTTAAAAAAAGATTCTTAAAGAGAAGCAAATTTCCAATAAAAAAGTCCAACCTCCCGGAACTCTATCTCCATTATTTATAATTTTAATTTGACGTTGAAAATAGGGCTCCGCTCGGGTTTTACGGCATTCGCGCGCTGCCGGTAAACGGGGTTTATCAGATAAAATATTTTTTTTATGACATAAAATGTGATTTTAAAAATTTGAAAAAATTCTAGTATTTTCCTAACACTTCAAAGAATCTAATTCAGTTGGAAAAAACATTTTGTCACTTGTATAAACCATTATTTGAGGTATCTCTCCTGGGATCTTTAAAATTTTTAGAAAGTATACAAACAAGAATATATTAAATGACATTAAGAAGAAATTAAAAAGTTTCACATCCAGCAGGTCTCGAACCCGCAATTTTTGCCACTACGCGGCAACGTTTTAACAACTAGCATGACATTAATGAGACAAAGTTTTTTGTCAAATCGACAATTGAAACATCAAAGTCAGTTTTTTTTGTGCCCTATATTATATTTTAATTCGGTTAGGAGACCTAAACCATGGATTTTTAGTTAACGATATTTGAGATATCTCTCATGGGATTTTTGAAAATTTTGAAACAAGAATATATTAAATATATTAAATTGAAAAATGTCGCATCAAGCAGAACTCGAACCCGCAAAAAAGCGAAATCATTAGATCGTTGCCGCGTAGAGACAAAGGTTGTGGGTTCGAGTCCTACTGTATGCGATATTTTTTCAATTTCTCCTTAATGTCATCTATACTAATATTATAAAGAGGGAAGGTTTGATTTTTTGTTTGTTTGTTTGTTTGTTTGAAATGAATAGGCTTCGAAACTACTAGACCGATTTCAAAAAATCTTTCACTGTTGGCAAGCTACACTATTCCCGAGTGACATAGGCTATGTTTCATTTTCAAAAAAATTAGGGATCCTTACTAAAATGCCATTAATGTAACCAAAAATGACCTTAAAATCCTTACATCGCATGCGCTGAGAATACTATTGATTATAGAATAAAATAATGTACTACGATTTTGAAGAATATATAAATATCTACAAAAAATGCCGCGACAGCATATGTCTAACTGTTATAGTTACGTCACAATAACTATTTTTTAATTTTTAAAAGTTTTTATCTTGGTATTAATCCTTATCAAAATAACTTATTTCATAATCACGACAGATATCACGAATTTAGCATGTTAAATGGGACGAGGCTACTTATAAAGGAATTAAAGGACAATTAAGTTGTAGAAACCATTATAACTGAACCACTAGCTGGTCAACTAGCTCATACACTGAGGATACTGATGATCCCAACTGATCTACCAAATCCATTTAAACCGCTTCAATTTCCTATTAAAACATCTTTCACTTTTACTAATAATAAGTCTCAAGGTCAATCCTTCCAATTAGTAGGGATCGGTTTTCCTCATGGCCAACCGCCTAAGGCGGGTTGGAGCACCTGAAAATCAATTTATTTTGCTGCCAGAAAATAAAACAACATGTAATATCGTTTACAGGGAAGTGTTGACCCAATAAATTTAATGGCTTTTGTTATTTTTCTTTAATCCCCGTGCAAAGCCGGGGCGGGCTGCTAGTTTAATATATTCTTGTTTGTATACTTTCTAAAATTTCAAAAATTTCAATGAATTACAAGGTTACCCAATTAAACTAAGTTTTAACCAAAATCACAACCTGCCTTGTTCAGCTTAAGCATCACAAAGTAAATAAAATGTTTGTCTATAGTACTTGTAGTATACCCAAACACTATGATGGTAGTAAAAAAAAATGGTTTCGAAAGTGAAGAAGTGGTTTGAGAGAAATCTACGTCGCATTCGTAATGAAATCTCTAAAGAGCTAAAAATATCCCATTGAAGCATACGAATTGGCTCTACGTCAAGTCATACCTGCAAGTTCCAAAAAGCACACAGCGGAAAAAACTTAGTTCGACAGAGCAAACGAGTTGTTACGTTTGGTCGAATTTTGAAACATTGTGTTCTCTAATAAAAAAATGTCTAATGAGCAGTTCATAACTCTCAAAATTCTCGCGTTTACGTGACTAAATGTACCTACCAGACTTTGAGTCAAAGAGAAGCCACCTAAAATAGGTATCCATCAAAACTGATTATATGGGCAACAGCAACCGCAGATATGCATTATCCAATCGTTTTCATCGAGCCTGATCTCAAATTAAATGCGACTTTTTATCGTAAAAAATGTTTGGAAAGCTGTTAGAAAACGTTACATAAGGCAAAACTTAACTAAGAATGGTTAAAATTCATGTCGTCGACACAATGACTTTTCTATCTGGTCCACTTTACAGAGACTATAGTGTGGACCAAAAAATATGCCAATCTGGATGCGATAAAGAAACAGATTGTATTTAAATGAAATGCCTCAATATAATACTCGGGCAGCATGCTTCTTGTTTTCTGGCTATTTGGAGGCCATAGTCAAAGCAATATCCCATATCAATAGATTCGGAGAGTTTGATTAATTTCACACATTATTGTAGTTTCAATCAAAAATAAATATTTTACACTTTAAAATTATGGTAGTTTATATAGGCAAGAGTTAATCGTCTAACCCTATAATAAATATCAATAATAACTATACCAGCCTATTCATAGTTTTATTATATTCTCAGTTACGAGTTACAATATCTATTTCTCTCTCTTTAATCTTGCTTTCTTCCTAAGCAACTTCAATCCACTATCTGTGCTAAGTGAAGCGTATCGTTTCATTTTGTATACCTAAAGGTAGGTTTACATGCTTAGCAAGCTTCGGCAAGCTTCCACAAACACAACCGTATAAAGGGGGTGTTTGGCTTGGCTTGTGTGTGAGATGAGATTCTTTGTATCAAATTAAAATACCTCGAGATTCTTTTGTGCTTATAACCGATATAAATAATTTAGTAGCAGGATTTTTACATTTCCATGTACGCAAATTTAGCAATTAGACAAATAAGAATTGATTTTAAAGAGATATCGAAAAAAATGTCAGATTCGTCGAGACTTGAACCTGCGATTTCCACCAATAGCCGGTTGCGCCAGTACCTATCTATTTTAGGTTACAGTTGCATTAGCAATAATTAGTTTATGCACTTATGAAGAGATTGATGGATTTATTGGTATTCGTGGTACCTAGTACCTACTTTTTATTGTGAGTACTGTGTAACTTGAAAAAAGTCACGCACCATACCTGTTAACTAGCGATTCTCGAAATTGAGTTTATAGAATCATATGAAAATTTATAGTTTTGGTTAATTTATATAATTTGCGAAAATTGCCATAATTGAGACTTCTATAACGATCTAATATTTTTTTAAACATTTTTCACCGAATACTGAGACAATTATCACTATATTACAGATTTTATTACTTAATCAATTTTGTTTTCTATTGACTTATGTTAAGTTGTAATTAGCTTAAAAAATATTAAAAAAATTGATTGTATCGTTGGTTTTCGAACATTCCGTCCAGACTATAAATATTTTTAATTTATCTATTGTTATCGCGTTGATATGAGAGGGGATAGGTAATTGGGAAGGACAGAATGGGTCACTTTGTGAGTTTGTGATTTTATTTCGTTCACTTTATCGACGAATTTGAAGAAATTCAGAGCTTTTCCGACTATCTTTGCCCTTCTGTTTCTGGTGAGTAACATTTTGCCTTGGTTTTAATTTAATTAGTTAAAAACAATCCAAAATGCGGTGAATATAATATCTTATGTATTTTTACTAACATTTACATTTCCGAATACAGTCGCTATTGTTCAAGGTCAGTTTTTGTGGTATTTTAATATTTTTACATGAAAGGTAATTAATTTTTTCTCGAAATTTGGATAGACGTACCTATAGCGATTGTGTTTGAAAATTATTACTTGAAAGTCGGAGTTTTGATTCCAATTTTATTAATAGGGTTATTACCAACTAGAAGAAGGACCAACATATTGCTACCTATCTGAAAGAATTTCGTAGTTCGACGTCATTCTGTGAAGCCGACGCCATTTTGCTGTTCCGATCCCTCGTCGTTAGAAAAATCCGACAAGAAGTTCCTTGAGGAGTATTCCCTTCCGACAGCTCTTTCGTTCCACGACATGTGAGATTCCAACAAGTAGTTCCTAGAGTGGGAATTGCATTCCGTTGCTGTTCCGTTTCCTCGTCGTTAGAAAAGCCGACAAGAAGTTCCTACAGGGGAATTCCATTCCGTTTTGCTGTTCCGTTTCCACGTCGTGTGAAAATCCGTCTAGAAGTCCCTAGGAAGGTACCCCATCCTTCCTACGGCTCCGCTCCACTGGATCAAAACTCTGTCAGAAGCCATCGGAACCGCAAACCAAGATAAGAGAAATAATTAATTAAATATTTTTAATTAAATTACTAATCTCTTTTAAAGTAATAAACCATTTTAAACTGATCTTTCGAATTTTGGAGAGAATCTAGTAGAACACAGAAGGAAGCCACGACCCACGGGAGCTAGCCTAGGCCCTAGGGTACTTTTAAGGTTACAAAGTTAATTTTCCTTTTATTGCTATTGATTCGGCCATCCCGACTCTGTATTTTTTAATAAGAGTTATATCCTGTTTTTCATTTATACCTACCTACCTATTGAAATATTGTTTTAGTGTTTTAAGTATATTACTTACATCTTCTTATGGAATCATTAATTTTAGACCTTTAGCGGTTATAATTGTATGTATTATGCTATGCATTAGGCATCCTGTGTTTCTGAGTAATATTTATATTCATTAAAACTAAATGATTTAATTAATATATTTATTAATTAGCAATCAAATAGCTTAATGGTAGGCTATTCTATTCCATTAAGAAAGAAGAAGAAACATTATCTATCTCTAGGATATATTAATTTTACATTATTTTTTATGAATTTTATAGAAGAAACCAATCATTTTTCACTGAATACAATGATGGTCCCAGGTTCTGGATATGTCATAATAGTATATTACGTAACAAGAGTGGTAAGTAGGACATTACGTACGAGTGGAAAAGTTACGCACGAAGCCGCGTAGCGGCAAGTGCGTAATTACACGAGTACGTAATACCTCTTAACACTCGAGTTACGTACTATGCTTTATCTACGACTCAATATTTTAATTTCAATTCTAAATATTTGACATTTCTAAAAAAATATATGACGTACGTACTGTACTGTTATCTACTCCTTTGACAGTAATACTCATTGTCACCATGCAGAGTAAGTAAGCTATAACGCACAGTTGTGCGTAATGAAACGTCATTCCAACATGACGTTTCATTACGCACAACTGTGCGTTATAGCTTACTTACCCTGCATGGTGACAATGAGTATAAATGACATTTACTGTCAAAGGAGTAGATAACAGTACAGTACTTAGGTATAGTTGATTCAAATAGAAGTGTCATCAAGTAGTCTCTGGAAAATTCAAATTTGTAGTGGCAGCACCCACGTTTAGTGAAATTTGAGTCGCAATATTAGCCAGCTTGTGATCAGATTGCTACATCTGCTCAATATAACTATAAACATTTTGACACATCGCAATGACATATAATACCCTAACTAAAGTTCTGTTTCCATTGAATCTAGTAATAAAGTTAAAGATGATCTAACACGTACCCAGCCAACTTGATGACACTTCTATTTGAATCAACTATACGTCATATATTTTTTAGAGATGTCAAATATTTAGAATTAAAATTAAATTATTAAGTCGTAGATAAAGCATAGTACGTAACTTGGGTGGTAAGAGGTATTACGTACTCGTGTAACTTTTCCACTCGTACGTTATGTCCTACTTACCATTCTTGATACGTAATATACTATTATACTCATTGTCGCCATGCAGGGTAAGTAAGCTACAACGCATAGTTGTGCGTAGGTAATGAAACGTCATTCCAACATGACATTTTATTATAAGCATCCTTTGTAAGAAAACAAGAAGAGGTGCAATGGGTACAAAAAAATAAATAAATTGTTTTTATGGAGAATTATCCGACGTGTTGACCGTTAATTTGATATTTATCAGGTCAAAGGACATACAGATACTAAATATTCTTTTCCTCTAGGAAGACAAATAAAGATAAAGATATCTATTTGCAACAGTTATAGAACTTTATTTAAACAAATATCTATAGAATTTAAGGAATTACTATACTTTTCTAATAATGATAGGTATACATAAAAAAAGGGCGTCATCCACTTAATGTAAACAATGTATAAGTAAAACCATATTAGAAAATATATACCACAAAAACAAAATAACAAAAAAAAAGCCGAAGAAGAATTAACCAACCCAACTGAGGCTGGCAATCAGATAAAAATAGTCCTTTATTGTTCAACCTGATCCTGGAAAATATAATAAAAAGATAAGAACAAGAAAAGGATATCAAATAGGAGAAAAATAATGCTATCAAATCCCGTCAAAGCGAAATTAATCTACAAAATATGCTTCACTAATTTCACATAACGGCTTAAAATTTAAAATGATAACTTCACCTTATGATGAAATGGATAGTGGTAAAAACAGACCTATTAAGATGCCAGTTGAAGAGACAAACTATAGTGAGTTTATTTAGTTACGGAAACCTTGAGACAGAAGTAGTAGTTCAAAAGTGAATAGAGCAACACAAATATTAGGATACAATCAAAAGGCACAGTGATTAGATTGATAAAGAAATACGTGTAGAAACACAACTAAAGCCGAATGATAAACAGAGCTTCAAAGTTTAAGAAAATACTCTAGGATGAACCTAAATGTAAACTGGAGAACATCAAGAAAAAGAAGTGTACAATGGAAAGAAAGCGGTAAAATATCAGTTAGAAGACCATGAAAACAATAGGACAGCCTAATGGAGGCTTGTGCCAAAAAAGGTGTCTCACACATTCATGCATGTATCGAAAAAAGCTTACTTTCTGTTATGTTTTCTTATGGGATTAAATAATATTCTAAATAGGAACACCTGACAAAAAGTCATTTTGATGAGATAATTTTTTACACAGAAAAATCTCATCGAAAATGCCGACCTTTATTGCTAAATAAATAAGCGCAGAATTAAAGCATTTAGTATATAGAGACCTAAAATTGTTTGTCATTATAATTTCTTTAGAGCCTTTTCAGACGAGGATACTGTATGCGAGATACTGTATGCGGAATACAGAATCGGGGGTCCAAGTTTTGCTGGCTGCTGTATTTGATAATTTTTATTAACGAACCTTTCTGCCGTCACTTCAGAAGTTAGCCGCAGTGCAGTGCGTTTTATTATGGATGTTATGATATCTTTAAAAAAAATAAAAAAATAAAAAGGATACGTACTATGTGGGTTCATCCTACAGTGGATTTAAGGGAAAGCAAAGGACCCTATAATTTACTTTATCAAGATTTAGTGCAAGAACCATCAAAGTTTTTTTTGTATGTCAATTCAATCGTTCGAATAATATTTTAGAATGTAGGGGAACGTGGTCTGAGATTTCTATTACAAAACGGGAAACAAAATTAAAATTAAGAGCAATCCTGTATCAAATAGTCATTTATTAATAGCAAGTAAACAATCTAAAAGTTTAACAAAATTTATAATTTATTTTAAAAATAATCAAAAACAAAAACATATCAAAAATCCATCTCACCCAACCCCTACGGGTAAGACGGCATACCCCTTGTGTAAGATGGCATACGTTTAGTAATACGCACTGGATCGACCCAGATAGATGGAAAAGCAATAAATGCTTTAATTAGCATATTTGAAAGTCGAATTACTTACAGATACCATAAATAACGCGTTTTGCAGTTTTCAGCAATCCGATACATTCTGCGTGGCACCATTGGTGGCAGATTTGGCATTGCAGCTACCATTCCCTGAAGCGGGAATGACTAAAACAACAAGCTCAACACATTCACCACTACTATTAATATAAATTAATTAAAACCACTGTGAAGTAGGTACACCCTGCGCCTATGATACGATATGTCTTCTCTATCAAAAGTATGCTTGTCTGAACAGGTACATATAACATAATGAATAATGATAAATCAGTATCCGAGATACGCATTCTGTCGCCGGCGGCTGAATGGACAAGATACAGAAATTTGGTATCGCGATACTGTATGCATTGTCCGATGTAGTGTGAAAAGCTCCATTTGAGTGCATGATTTTTCTGTATCTTAGATACGCGTATCTCGCATACAGTATCCTCGTCTGAAAGGGCTCATAGAGTGCATGACTTTTCTGTATCTTAGATACGCGTATCTCGCATACAGTATCCTCGTCTGAAAGGGCTCTTAGAAACAATCTTATCTCTACCTACAGAACTTGTTTTCATTCAATAATTGGATAATAACGTTACGAATTTTTATATCTTTGTCAATTTCTTTAATTAAATACTTTTTGTTTCACTTCATAAATTACTAGATAGATTAAAGTACAAATGTAGGTTACAGATTTAGCGATAGTTTGATGATTTCTTGTATTATTTCATACGACACACAATTTCGCAAAATATTATTTACTCTGACCATCTTCCATCTTCGGTTAATTATTGCAACAACTTTTATTTTTATAAGTACCTATAAGTATAGCAAATTCGCATAACTTTAGGTGTACCTATTAATTACAATTTCGTTTTTTCAAAGCACATCATATGTATTTACCTTACTACGTATCTTATTATATTTAATTAAAGAAAGTATTAAAATGCGCCTTTATTGCATTTAAATTGTACAAAATACATTATAGGTCTACAAAATAGCTCTTTTTCCGTGTTTATTGCTTTTTTTTCAATAAAACATGTGGCTGTGTCAGCTATATATTAGCTGGCACAGCTAAAAAAGGGTTCGAATGCTATACGAAATTGACAGAAGGATTAGAGGCTATGGTAAGATTCAGCGTTGATGTACGGGAAGATTTATAAAAAAAATCTCTGACAGGGTGTAATAGAGATTTTTGGCTGAGCTCACCTAATCATAATCAGCACAGACACGAATTTGTGGCTGAGCTATTTTAGTTATAATTAGCACAGCCATGAGTTTGTGGCTGAGCTAAACGAGTAGCAGGTGACTCTGCCAAATGTCTAAAATCATATTTTTTTTATTGATAGCCTTTGGAGATAAGATCTTGGCTGAGCTAGCTGAATCATAATCAGCACAGTCACGAATTTGTGGCTGAGCTAGCTTAATAATGATTAGATAAGCACAGCCAAAAATTTTGTGGCTGAGCTAATTTAGTCATAATTAGCAAAGCCATGAGTTTTTTGCTGAGCTGAATGCGTAGCTGTTGGCTCAGCCGTATGTCTAAAATAATGTATTTTGTTGATAGCCTGTGGATATGAGATTTTCAGAAGAGCTAGCCTATTCACAGTTAGCACAGTTATGAATTTGTGGCTAGACTGAACGTATCGTAGAATGCTCAGCCATATATCCAATATTCTTGTTTCAGGAGTTTATTTTTTTTAAGTAAGAGATATTTTTATACAGATAGTTTTTTCTTGAAAAAATGATAATGAATTTTATTTTTTAATAACTGAAGGCACAACATATAATGTGTCATTTAAAAATTCAAGTTGTTCTCTATTTAGAAAATCTCATAGAATCTATTAGATTCTCATAAATCCCTATATAAATTTTATAAGAATGAGAAGTGCTATAGTTAAGTATAGGGCCTTAGGTATATACATATTAACACTGCGAGATGTAAGGAAATTAGCTTTTCAACTAGCTGAACGTAACAATATACAACACAACTTCAATAAAGACACTCAGATGGCTGGAAAGGCATGGGCTTCTGATTTTAGAAAGCGTCACCCAGAACTGACACTGAGAAGCCCAGAAGCAACTTCTCTTGCCCGAGCACAAGGTTTCAACAAAGTAAGTGTCACGAAGTATTTTGACCTTCTAGAAGAAGTGAGGACTAAAACAAACTATCCACCTCATCGCATTTTTAATGTAGATGAGTCTGGTTTTACCACTGTGCAGAGCAAGTGTTCTAAAGTGCTTGCAAGAAAGTGAAAGAAGCAGGTGGGTGCCATCACCTCTGCAGAACGAGGTGTATTAAGCACCGTTGTAATTTGCATGGGCGCTGGCGGTAACTTCATTCCACCTTTTATTATCTTTCCCCGGAAGAGAATGAAGGTTGAACTTCAAGATGGGGCACCGCCAGGAACTGGTTTTGCATGTCATTCGTCAGGGTGGATGCAGTTGGACATTTTTACGGAATGGTTTAAGCATTTCCTTAAATTTGCCAAGCCAACCGAAGATGATCCAGCACTGCTAATTTTGGATGGACACAATTCACATACCAAGAATTTGGATTTCATTGATATGGCACGAAAAAATCACACGACCGTCTTGTGTCTGCCTCCACACTGCAGTCATAAACTGCAACCTTTGGACGTGTCTTTCATGGGGCCTGTGAATAAGTACTATATCCGTGCAGTTGAAAAGTATCTTCGCAATAACCCAGGAAGAGCCTTGACTGTGTTCCAATTCAGCAAACTTTTTGGCGAAGCATACAGCGAGGCAGCACAACAATCCATTGCAATCAATGGATTTCGTAAATGTGGAATAGAACCAATGGATCGCCACGTCTTCAAAGATTATGATTTTATGTCAGCAGACACAACAGACAACATTCTTCCTGAGTCGGAACTACAACAAAATGAAGCCAATAATGAGAACGAGACACCTGAAAGAGTAAAATCTCCATCTATTCTACAAGTTACGCCACCAATCGTAGATCCAAAAACAACAACAACTTTAGAAAGAGAATCACCAGTTCATCCTCCAACATTGGATCAGGAAGAAAATATGAATGTAACGCTACCAGTTACTTCGCCAATATTAAACCCTTACATAGACCCACAACCCAGCACATCCTTCGCGGTAGCACCTGAAGAATTATTTCCAATTCCCAAAGCATTGCCTACAATTAGAAAAATAAATAGGAAGAGGGGACGTACAGCAATTTTAACTAGCAGTCCATACAAAAATGAGTTGCAGGAAGAAAAAACACAGCAACAACAAAAAAAGGCACCAAAGAGAGTGACCAAAGCTATTTTTGAACCAACTAAAACTGGGAAAAAACTTAAAGCTAAAACCAAAGTTGAAAAACGTGGCAAAACTACGAACAATACTAAAACTAAGAAAAGTGACGATAATACTGATGATGAGGCAGATGATGACCCTAAATGCTTTTACTGTGGGGAAATTTGGTCTAAATCAAAACATGAAGATGGTTGGATACAGTGTTCTAGTTGTAAGCGATGGGCCCATGAAGCATGCTCGGGTTGTGACGACGCCGATGATGTCTTTCTTTGTTCCTAAGAATATTTTCTTTTTAATGAATAATAATGAAGAGGTTAATGAATAATTAATAAGGGGTTGTTATTTGCATTTCATAGTTTAGTAATTAAAAGTTAATTTAATTTGTCATTAAATGAAAAAAAGTTACATTTATTTAATAATTTTATAAGTAAAAACCGTTAAAAGACTTGTAGAATCTTAAAGTTGATATTTGTTAAGTTGATATTGTAAGTTAAGACTGTCTTGAGTTGTGCAATTAACAAGACGATAAAGACTGATTATAAATATGTAAAGCTTTACAATAAATATTTTTTCTACGCTAAATTTTAATAAATCTTTATTTTATTATCATTTTATTTCAAGTAGGCCACTTTACCCGATTATGAATTTGTATGGGCCAATTTACCCGACCAGGGTATGTAAAGTGGTCAACATCCCATTTCGGCTTAAATATTAAATTACGCATAAATTATCAGAACAATCGTTTAAAAGCCATGTAATATCGAAACTTTCTTAGGTAGTGGGGAAAAATTATGAATTTTTTTTTTTTTATGGTCAAGCACAAGCACTGCAGGAAAATTCCTTTAAGGCGCTCTGAGAGCGGTCCGTGTGCGAAGAAAGCGATTCACGTTGTTCTTGAATCGTTGAAGGTTATATTCGGTGGGAAATACGGCCTCAGAAAGGCCGTTCCACAAAGAGGATGTCCTCCAGAAGAAAGAGTTCTTAAACAATGATGTTCGAGGAGTATTAAGTTGAACCACATAGGGATGGGCGGAAGTGGTTTGTCGTGTATTTCTGCTATGAATTGTTTTAGGTGGAATCAAGCGGGCAATGTCAGTAGAACACTTGCCATGGAAATATTTGTAAAAGAGGGTCAAATCACCAACCTGTCTTCGATGTTCTAAGCTGTCGAGGTTCTTGGTTAGCTCGTGGTCACCGATCAGGCGAATGGCTCTCCTTTGAATCCAATAACCGAAGGGTATGCTTCGGTGCAGAACTCCAGACATGAGAGCAGTATTCCAGTGATGGTCGAATCTGGGCTTTGTAGAGTGTCAAAAGTTGTTGTGGTGTATACAGCTTTTTGGTACGGAAAAGTACTCCGAGTTTCTGAGAAGCTGTCCTGGCGATTGTTACCAGGTGATTATGCCAAGACATATCTCCCCCCAGATTGACACCCAGTAAGTTAATAGACGAAGCCAGTGGAATTGCGTGTCCTGCCATGACTATATCTGGTTCTGCAATGTTAACCTTCTTAGAGAAAACTGCTGCCTGGGTTTTTTTAGCGTTAAATTCGACTTGGTTACTGTCACCCCAAGACAAAATTTCTTCCAGGTCTTTATTGAGTCGTGATACTTCATGCTGTCTGCGAAGATGTGCGTCAGCAGCCGATGTTCGAGAATTCAAAGAAAACGATGAGATAAGTGTGCTGTCGTCAGCAAAGCTATAAATTGGATTTTCTGTCTTCGCTAGAAGGTCGTTAATGTATAGTAAGAAGAGGGTTGGGGATAATATGGACCCCTGAGGAACACCAGCATTGATGGTAAAGGTGTCCGAGAGAAACCCGTCAATCGCCACTTGCAGAGAACGGTCCTGAAGAAAGCTAGAAAGCCATGAACAGAATCGACCGGGCATACCGTAGGATCGCAGTTTACTTAGGAGCCCCTCGTGCCAGACACGATCAAATGCTTTAGAAATGTCCAGTGCAATAGCTCGGGACTCCCCATGATGTTCGACTGCGTTGCTCCAAAGATGGGTGACATATGCTAGGAGGTCTCCTGTTGATCTGGACTTACGAAAGCCGTACTGATGGTCGCTGATAATATTAAGGCCCTCTAGGTACTTTAGAAGTTGTTGGTTAATAGCTTTCTCCATCACTTTTGATATAACTGAAAGCAATGCAACAGGTCGATAGTTGTTTGGCATGGTTTTCTTGCCTTTCTTTGGTATATGCTGAACTCTTGCCTTCTTCCAGCAAGATGGAAATATTCCTTTTTTGTAGGATAGGTTAAAAAGTCTACAAAATATTGGTGTTAGCTCATCAGCGCATTCCTTGAGCACTATAATAGGAATTTCATCTGGGCCAGAAGCCTTCCTGACATCGAGCCCTTTAAGAATTCGTTTGACAGGACGCTGACGGAATACGATATCAGTCATTTCCGATTGAACGGCTGGAATGTTCGGTGGTGTTTTTCCCTGAAAGTCTACGTTGGAATGAGAAGAAAATAGTTCTGCCAGTAAGTTCGCTTTATCTCCGGCTGTGGTTGCTATTGTGCCGTCGGAACGTGTTAGAGGTGGAATATTTGATTTGGTAAAATTTTGACTGACGGCCTTAGCGACTGACCAAAAAGACCTAGATCCGTTAGGACTGGCAAGAAGTTTGTTTTTGATCCTCGTGTTATGCGTCTCTTTGCTTTGATCTATCGTTTGCTTACACTGGTTTCGAGCGGTAACAAGGGTGGTGCGATTCTCAGCCGTTGGATTTTTACGCCACTGTCGGTAAGCTAGATTTTTAGATCTGACTGCGCGCTCGCAGTTTTTGTTAAACCAGGGCTTGCCGTTAGAAGGGCGCTTATTTTATTTTAAAATGGTTCACATATATTTGTTTGACATGCGTTTAAGGCTTAGGGTGACCACTTTACCCGACCTTCCCCTATATACATACAGCCACACGGAAAAAAAGTTAAAATTTACTCGAAGTATCAATACTTTTTATTGTTTTAAATATGCATCGCCCAGGTGTGATTTTTTTGTTTATTATAAAGTACCTATAGGTAGATAAGGTTAAAATATATGAGTGATCTGTTAAAATATACTTATGCTCAGCCACAAATCTCTATTACAACCTGTCAGAGATTTTTTTTTATAAATCTTCTCGTACATCAACGCTGAATCTTATCATAGCCTCTAATCCTTCTCTCAATTTCGTACAGCATTCGTAGGTACCTTTTTTTCTGTGGCTGTGCCAGCTAATATACCTATAGCTGTCACAGCCACATGTTTTATTGAAAAATAAAAAAGCAATAAATTTTTAATTGCAGCAACGAATTAGCAACAAATTATAGCTATATTTTCCATATTTTCTTAGTTTATTGTGCCATCATGGCTGTGCTAGCTCTAGAGAACTTAAAAGAACCCACACATAGAATTGTTATACTTTTTGGGTTACAAAAAGTTAGTTAAACTTGACTTTTTAAAATTTTATATAGGTAATAAAAAATTAGGGCATCTAATCTTGTAGGCAGATATCTAAATATCTACGTACCTGTTCATGGTTTAAATATAAAGATCTTACTAACTAATTAATGTTTTAATACCATATAAACTTGAATATAACTACTCTAAGAATACATTAACACTTAATTTATAATACCTTAAATCAGATTTTTTCTGTTTTTCAAGTAGATACAGTATCGTAGAACTACAAATTTTTAAATTATTTAGCTCGGCTTAACGCTTGTTGCGGGCCAACTATATAGGGTTATTTAGAGCCTAAAATGCCCATACTGACATCGTAAAATTCAATAAAAAAAATGTTACGGGTTGAAATAATCTGTAATAGATAGGTTTCCTATGCAAATAGTATGTAATATATATTTTTATCTTTAGATCTGTAGATGGGATAGTGCCGACTATATAAGACAAAAAAAAGAGTAATTACCTTGAAAAGGATATCCGGTGAAATAGGGTGACATATTTAGAGTTGAAACTGCCATTTACTTGTAAATTAGTTCAGTGTAACACGTTTTAGCCCGCACAAAAAATTTAGTATATATCTAGCACTGATAGTTCACAAAAATCTAGCATAAATACACTGGTTGAGGTTTTTTTTAAATTTTGACCGCTCCTACCCGATACTCTGGTGCAAACTGACCACATCTAAGGAGGAATGCAGTTTGTGTGGGTTCTTTGAAGGTGAGGTACGTTGGTAAGAACCGCCCATAACCATTTATGGGCCCCCATATTGTAAGTTTATTGGCCCTCTTTTGAAAGGAGGAGTCAGAATTAGTCAGGAAAGAGGAATAATTTGCCCATAGTATACTATTACTTGTAAGTGTATGGGACCACCCCAGGAGACGATAAGTCTACGGTGTAAAACTCAGCTTTTTATTTCGTGGTTTTATTAAGGTAATTATTGCAACTTTTAGAAAGCTCACTTTTATTTTAAAAGCATGCAGACAGGATATGGTAATTACAAGTATGTTTTATTACTTTAAGAATTTTATGAAAAATGTCAGCGATTTCGCCAAACGAAAACATCAAATGTCAATTTAATCTAAACCACCTTAATTCAAAAACGAAAAGCGCATCGATAAGATCGTTAAAATTAACGATCATCTAAAAATTTTCTCAATTTTACATGTTTTGATAGTACCTATATCATACCGAGGTGGAACGTAGGTAGGTAGACTGGGTACGGTAGTGACAATTTTAGTTTGTCCGCCTATATTTTTAGAAAGTTTTTTATATTTTCGCCGTGTTCTGTGTCTCTGTGTCATTCCGTGGAATTTGTAATCGAATTTAAACCTATTTCCCGACTACCTAGAGCTCTAAAATTTTCAGGATAGCTAAGAACTGGATGACAATGCATGTTTCAAGGGTGTTTAGGCATATACATAGATTTCAAAATTTATACCGAATTGATATTAAACATGTATAGATAATATTATTTTGAAAGTTATTAAATAAATCGTTCGTAGCGTAGTTGGTTAGGCGGCGGATCAGTCCACTTGTGACAGTTCTGTTATGTTATCATAATGGGATCGATTACGCGACAGAGAAGTTTTTTTTTCTTTTCTGAAAACAGTAATTATTATTTTAACTGGTAATAAAATAAACTGTTTTAGAAAGTTTTTAGATACAACTACCCTTGATTTTGTTAACAAGGAAACAATCTTCTCTATGATCAATCACAGCGTTGTATGACTTAATATTTTTGCAAAATCAGGGATGCTGTGCATTGTTGAGATGACAGAAAATATGACCTATAAATCAGTAAAAAACTTTCTGTTATAAAAAGTTCTTTTTGTAAATTGTGCTTATTTAAATTATGCTAATAATCTGATTACCAACTGTATTATAATGTAGCATATTCATTAATTAACGACTTACCATTAAAATTTTAGGTCTAAATCAAATAGTTAAATCATGAAATATATTTATTTAATCAAAGGGAAATTGTCACAATCGACCACGTCCCAGGGGAGGTTGTGACAGTACTGGGAGTCAATAGTGACAGTATAAAAATGATGTGAAGTGATTACAAAACGGGATAGAAATGCTCTTAAATGATCCACCAGGAAGGGTTTGCAACTTCAACAGCTCCGACTAGTCCGTCCCTTAAAAAGTGGTTAAAGTAACGTACCTACACGGGGGAAAATAAAAAAAAAAGGAGGCATGCTATTTCCCAAAGCATTGACTGCAAAAGTTATCGTGACTAATGTGCCCCGTTCAGCAGAAGTAACGGCTTGCACTTGCCGTATGCCACACCTAGCAACGTCTTTATCAGGTCTTTGGACCGTAGTGACGCCCGTTTCGTTTACGTTGTAGATATCCTGTGGCTATTAAGGATATCTACCCAAAACGACTTGTAAGTTGCCATAAAAAGCTTCCACGTTTGTTTTGTTGAAGCTTGAGCTACGCAAACAGATAGAGAAGGATTTCTTCTAAGGAATGACCGGAACCATTCTTCGCCGGCCATCTCATTCTCAACCCAAGAAGCAGGTCGCTTTAGTTGTAAGTTCAAAAGCCAACTTCCGCACCTCTCTAGGAGTACCTAAGTCCGAAATAAATATCCGCACAACGCTGTAAGTATTTTGACAAGTCCTGCTCTAGTTGTTCCGAAAACACTGTATTGTGAGCGACGTATCCCATACTGACTCGAATATTTTCATCGTCGCAGGTGGTGCATCGCGTTTGCAGACATACCTTAACAGAGACTCCGATTAACATTGTGCATTTCTGCAGCACTGCGGAAGGAAGTCCTGCGTTTTACTTCATTATACGCATCTTCGTACTGCGACATGGTACACTGTCCTCTTTTAGTTTTTATAACGACATTTTTAGGCGTCTAAAACAAAAACAACAGATATTACTTATGTCACAACCGTACCCAGTTAAAATGTCACAACCGTAACCAGGGATCGTTTTTATAAAAATGCAATCACCACGCCAAAACAAAATAACCTACAATAAATGTAATCACTGATATTAAACTGCAAATATGTGACTTATATCGTTAAATAACATTCAATACCCTATCAGCATAGATATTAGAGTAATTTGGAATTGAAAATGAACGAAAAAACTTACTTTTTGGTGGTTAAAATCAAAATGAGCTTCTACTTAAGTACTCACTGCGCGGAAAATGATGCAACACTGTGAGACGAGTAAGTCGCTCCTTTTTTCCCTTTTTTCCCTTGCACACACCACGCTATATCCTATATTTTCGAAATTATGACAACTGTCACTACCGGGACCTGGCACAACCGTACCCAGTCTACCTACTTAATTTTTCTCAAGAGAAAAAGATTTCTCTTCTCGAGAGAAAAATGTTACTTTCACCGAAGTATGTAGGTATAGGTATCTACTATTTTATTCACAAACATTTAAAAATAATATGATGAAATTAATAAATAAAGTAATCAATTATGAGAAACATTTATTTTAGACAAATCTTCCTGTCTAGTAATCTATGAAAAATTTGACAGCTAGCGTTGACGTAAAATTTATTTCTATAATAATTCGTGGTTTATGTTTTGTTATTGAGAGTATTGCAATATGTCCGACAATGAAGAAGATTGTACACCCCCAAAAATACGTGAGGCTGCACAAGCGGTGACGTTAAATCTCTTACCGACAAAAGAAAAAAATTAACTAGTGTGGCAGTCAGTGGGGCTGCCGGCAGAAGTTATACTTTTTTGCACGCACATCGATTCATAAATTTGTATGCGTATGATTTAGCAAACTCATTATATGATATTCGTGGTAAGCGACCCCAAAAACCTCCTAGTACAGTGTGCACACTCTTTTTGTATCGAATTTGCATAAAATTCCTGAAGACGAGGTCCGTCTTAAGCACCAGGTGCTTCGAACACCATCGCCATTATTATAATCGTATTTAGCGACTCAAAAAACCACCGAGTACCAAGTGTGCACTGATTTCGTACAGAATTTACATAAAACCCCAGGAGAAGAGGTAAATACCCTAGACACCAAGTGCCGCGGAGACTTTCGGAATCCTGATATTCGTGTTCAGCGACTCCAAAAACCCCGAGTACATAAATTGAACCCATTTGGAATACTTACCGAGTTGTAATTTATCTATCTATTGTCTGTTCGGAATGCACTTTTCGACTATTCTTAAAAACTCTGTTTATGTAGCCAACAACCTCAAAAGCATAGTGCAGGATATAATGCAACCATGTGACGGTAGTATGGACTACAATACAATACTCATTATTGAATATTATTATTAATATAAAATACTAAACTTTATATGTTCACTTACGTGACAAACTTATAAAATAATCTGTCAAATACAATGTGATACGTCACCATGATATTTTAAAACATTAGCTCAGACTGTTTTTTGTATATCTATCTCTTTTTAATGTACTGAATGTTTAAACGGTATTTAAAGGACTTATTATGACTAAACATGGGTAAATATTTCATCTTTGTTTTTACCGACCAATATACCTTATATGTGTTTCTGTCTCTCTCTTACTCACACCGCCTAGGTACTATGTAATGATTTTTCTCATTTAACCCCACACAAATCGAGTGCATGAATAGAAGTAGGTACCGTCAAATGGGGTTAAGTGAATCGGTGAGTGTAAAATGAATCAATCGGTGTATTTTGGATATTTTTGGTTTGGTTTGTTAAGAACTGTATGCCGAGAGAAAAGTTGTAAAAATATACAAAACCTAGGTTTTTTGTTGCATTTTTCTCTTTTACTCTTGTTTATAAGGTAAAATGAATCACTATGCAAATATCTATATAATTAGGTATTTTCATTTAAATGATAATTAGCAGAAAACTGTCCAGCTGGTTTTGAACCTTGTGGGATAATTCCTTTTAATCCCACTAGAGTTCTTCAAAAAATTCCACGGAACGTTCAACCCGATGGAACACAAGAGCGATCGTGGAGTCAAGCAATTATTGATCATCTCGAGCAATTAAAAACGGGGCCTGGAGGCAGTACACTACTAAAAAGGAGCGAAAAGGTGAAAATATCACCTGGAAAAAGCATTGCCACTGCTGATTTGATTATCAACCCTATTACTGATGAGGAGCCAAAAAAGCGTTAAAAAAAGGCAACTGAACATATTTCATCAAGCGAAGGTGAGCAAGGAATCGAAGAAAATGTGAACGACAGTGAAGAAGAAAATATAGAACCATTGTCCTCCTTGAGTACGAATAGCAAGGAGCTAAAAATTGAAGATTATATAGTGGCTAAATTTCCCACCTCAAAAAGAAACCGACATTTTATTGGGAAAGTGGAGTCCATTGCAAACGAAATAACAATGAATGTTTTCCGGAAAAAAGGCTTAGAAAAAGGATATTTTATTTATCCGGATATTCCGGATTTGTCAGTGATAAATTTATAAAAAGGGGCACTTACCTATGTGTTTAATTTAAAACCGGAAGAGTTCCAAGAGTTGGAATAGGCAAAACAAATAATTTTTACGTTTCACTTATTTTACAATGTTTTATTTCTTTTTATTTATTTTTTTTTCTATTGTGTTGTTTTATAATTTTATAAGTTTTTACATGTGTAGTATTGTTTTTTTAATTTGAAGAATGTTACGTTTTGTTCTGTTTTCTATATTGTAATAATATATAAAATAAATGTGAAGTTTGTCTATTTTTAGCGTTTTTTTTTGTTCGAATTTTTATCTTGTACTTATTTTTGTTTTTTAAAAACATTAGTAACGATTCACTTTGCCCCAAGTGCTTTAAAAGTAAATCAATCGTTCAGTTTAATACCCGATTCACTTTACCCCATAGTGGTGGGTAAAGTGAATCACACTTTGGAAAAAAATAAATGAGCCGCCACTGGCGGTAGGACATTTACTAACATAGAATATAATTGATAAGGACGTAAAGAATCTTGATTAATTTTTGCGGAATTTTTCTGTTAATGGAATAATAGTTATTGCAAAATAACTTCAATTTTTGATTCACTTAACCCCGTTTGACGGTATAACTTCAAAAAGGTATGAGAAAACGTACCAAATTTACAACGAGTGGTGTATTGAAAAAGGAGTTCAAATCGGAACTTCTGAAAATTGCTTATTGGCTTATTTTGCCAATATTGTTGCTCAAAAAAAGAAGCCTGCCAAAATATGGAAAACTAATATCGTTTTTAAAAGAACAAAATGTGGTTTATAAACCTAAAAAATCCAATGTATTTAAAAAACAGGAAATTAAAATATTTTTACAGGATTCACCTTTTGATTTTCTTCCTCAGAAGTTATGTGTGGCTAGGAAATTATCACCTACATGTATAATTTCATTCATAAATCTTTTAGGTTGCTTTAATAATTCGCATCTCCGGCGCCTGTCCAATTGGTGAACTATTCAAAATTAAAATAGATTATGTCGATCTACAAAAAGAAAAATGTGTCATTGCTATTCCTGACACAAAAACGCATCAGTCGAGAACTTTTGTCATTAACAACAAGTATTGGATACAAATAATTACAGAATATACTAACCTTCAAAAAAATATAGAAGGAGATAGATTTATTCTGCAAGTCAGACATGGAAATTTAACAAAGCAGCCATCAGGACAATTCTGTGGCTGAATATCTCAAATTGCCACTTATTTACAATTAGACAAGATAGAAACATATACCTAGATACGTGTCATTGTTTTCGTCGAACGTCAGCTACTTTATTTGTAAAGAATGGTGGAGATGTTCTCAATTTAAATCGTTAAGAAAGTTGGAAATCAAGTGCTGTTGTTGAAGGCTGTGATGAAAGTTCATTAGACAGCCAAACAAATAATGCGGGCCTGTTAACCCATGATCAAAAAGAACCTATTCCTGGTTTATTTGGCAATAAATTTAAAACCACATCTGGACATCATCGACACTGTCCATTTTAAATATAATTTAAAATATTTTAAGCAATATGTAACTAACCAAACTCACACTTTTGTAACACTAATAGGTAAACATTGATAAACAAACAATGTCAAGGAAACGGTTTCATAGAAAATAAGATGATAATCAAAAACAGTCATGCATATATAAAACATTCTTATTTTTGATTATATTTAATGAGATTTAAGAAAATATAGTATGTGTATCTCGTAGTAAAAGCACATTCCCAGACTTAAATGTTTGTTGGCCTCGACTAAACGCCTCGGCCAACAATTTACATTGTCGTCCGGGAATGTATCGCTTTTCCCACTAGATACACAATATACTATTAACTAAAAATAACCAATTAAAAAACTACAGTATACTCTAAACATACATGAGATTTACAACTTATTAAAATCTAATTTCGTGTTAAGAGAATTAGCAAAAATAACAGTTTATCTTCCTAGTAAAGTAATAATTTTTAAGATATCTCCCATGGGATTTTTGAAATTGAGAAAGTATACAAACAAGAAACTGACATTAAGAGGAACATAGTAGCTTGAAAGCAAGAAACTCGCAAAACTAAAAAAAGGGTAAGTTACACACAACAGCTTACCAGTGATTGTACCTATACATTCAGTCAAATAGTCTGTCTTAAAATTTCAATACTGGGCTGAAATATATACAAGGGGGATCATATTGAGAACGAAAAGTGAAATAATTTTTTGAAAAATTCCTAAAAGTAGGCCTATAGAAATTAAGAGCTGAAATTCGGCAGATATTTTTATTACTGTATTTCCGAGGGCTGTGTGCATGGGTTTTGAAAACCGTTTATTTTTTATGTGATTTTCATAGTCTTATTTTAATTTTATTTTAACCATAATAAAATACGGCCTTGAAAATCATATAAAAAATAAAGGGTTTTTAAAACCCATGCACACAGCCCTCGGAAATACAGTAATAAAAATATCTGCCGAATTTCAGCTCTTAATTTCTATCCGCCTAGTTTTAGGAATTTTTCAAAAAATTATTTCACTTTTCGTTCTCAATATGATCCCCCTTGTATATATTTCAGCCCAGTATTGAAATTTTAAGACAGACTATTTGACTGAATGTATAGGTACAATCACTGGTAAGCTGTTGTGTGTAACTTACACTTTTTTTAGTTTTGCGAGTTTCTTGCTTTCAAGGTACTATGTTCCTCTTAAGGAAAAATTACAAAATATCGCATCCGACCGGTATCGAACCTTTACGCGGTAATCCTCTAAATACTTCAGCCTTAATAATTAGTCAGCTTTTTGTCGGTCTTGATTCTACTCATATCACATCACTTTCTTCTTTAGAACACGTAGGTATACCTATATGACACTAATAATATATATATGTCAAATTGAAACATTAAACTCTAAGTCACTTTTTGGTGCCCTTTATTGTTTTTGAAGTTATACTTCTATTCGTGCACTCGGCGGAAAAGATTTGTGTAGAGTTAAATGGGAAAAATCATTACATATGTAATGGTGTGAGTAAGAGAGACAGAAACACTTATAAGGTATATTGGTCGGTAAAAACAAAGATGAAATATTTACCACAAGTCATAACTATAAGTCCTTTTAATACCGTTTAAAAATTCAATACATTAAAAAGAGATAGATATACAAAAATCAGTCTGAGCTAAAGTTTTGAATATCATAATGACGTATAACATTGTGTTTAACAGATTATTTTATAATTCTGTCACGTTAGTATACCTATAAAGTTTAGTATTTTATATTATTGATATTAATAATAATATTCAGTAATTGGTATTGTATTGTAGTCCATAGTACCGTCACATGGTTGCATTATATCCTGCACTATGCTTTTGAGGTTGTTGGCTACATAAACAGAGTTTTTAAAAATAGTCGAAAAGTGCATTCCGAACAGACAATAGATAGAAAAATTACAACTCGATAAGTATTCCAAATGGGTTCAATTTATGTACTCGGGGTTTTTGGGGCCGCTGAACACGAATATCATGATGTCGAAAGTCTCCGCGGCATTTGTGCCTAGGGTATTTACCTCTTCTCCTGGTGTTTTATGTACATTCCGTACAAAATCGGTGCACACTTGGAACTCGGCCATTTTTGGGTCGCTGAATACGAATATGATAATGGCGATGGTGTCCGAAACACCTAGTGCTTAAGACGGACTACTTCTCCAGGAATTTTATGCAAATTCGATACAAAATGAGTGTGCACTCGGTACTAGGAGGTTATTGAGGTCGCTGAACACGAATATCATATAATGATTTTGCTAAATCATTCGCATACAAATTTATGAATGCACGTGCATAGAAGTATAACTTCTGCCGGCAGTCCCATTTTTTTTTTTTTGGTAAAAAGACCAGAACCAAGGATTTTTTTGAAATATCTTTAATTTTTTACATTTAGAAAGTATAGATACAAACAATATATCTCAAAAATACTTATTTTACTACTTATCGAGGATTAATGGGAATAGAACTGACCAATTGAAAAAAATACAAAAACAAGTTCAATTTTATCTAATTGCTAACGTTTTGACGTATATTTGGCGTCTTTTTCAAAGCTTTGAGCTCCGGATCGTAACTACCTATACTCTTTGTTACCTCTTTGCTTTGGATCGTAGGATATGTGGCTGATAGTATGGTTATAAGTTTATCGAATTGTTTGTTGCCTTATATTCCTATACTTACGTCCTGGCACACAAAATAGTTACACATTCTTAGGTTCCGACATAATATCAAGTTCTACTCGGCATTTGAGTACCTACTAGTCTAGTAACCATCTAAGTTCTATAAAGTCCCAATAGTCTCCTGAATATTTTTGCATATAGGTAATGATCTGATTTGATTTATAAGCTATCAAAATATGTGCGGGTTTATTAAAAGGTTCAGAAAGTATTCGTATCTTTGTAAAAAAAATGTAATCAGTTAGCCAAAGTGCAAAAATGACAAAAAATGCTAAAAATCGACTCAAAATGCGTTAAATCGACAGAGAAGTGCTAGTTTTGTGGCTTTTTTGCATTTTGAACTCAAAATGACTAACAATGAAAATTGTGATCATAAATGATCACTTTTACCTTAAAATGCAAAAGTTTTGTGGTGATTTTGCATTTTGAACTCAAAATGTCCAAAAAAAGAAAATTTCGACATTAAAATGCAATAATGACAAAAAATGCTAAAAATCGACTAAAACAAAATTTTGTTAAAGAATTTATTAAATTGCATTAACGAGAAATAAAAAAATGAATTTAACTACCAAAAAGCTAAATAATTACTAAGCATCTATGGCTTAGTGGTTAGAGCGTTGTCACGTAGAGGCAAAGATTGCGGGTTTAAGTCTTGCTGGATGCGGCATTTTTTTTCAATTTCTCGTTAGCGTCATTAAATATTTTCTTGTTTATACACTTTCTAAAATTTTAAAAATTCCATGAGAAGAATTTGTTGAGGATACAATTCATATCGATTTATCTAGAACATTTAAGTATTAACTATAATTTAGATTTTTAATTGCCATTACAAACTGTCGTCTTATAGGAGAATTAACAGAGAATATAATTTTAATAAAAATTGTAGGTTTCTGCACTTTGATTGCAATTTAAATTTAAATTATTTAAATTAAATATTTATGTTTATTTAATTAAACATAAATAATGTGATAATAAAATATTCATTTGAATATTAAAATGAAAGATAATATAGCAATTTAAATGTTATGAATCAATAAATTGTTAAATTAAAATTTTTATTCATAGAGATATACCGGCCTCAAACTTTACCTATACAATTATTTTATCTATACCTATAATATGAATTGTCAAATATGGAATTTTTCCTGGGACACCTTTCAATCAATCTTTAAGATATAGATTCACAATTTAAGATAATCTGTTACTATTACAAAAAAATTAACAAACAAAACACAAATTTTCTTTTTTTTCTTGTAGCTGATCTTCATTCTACTCCTCTCTTTGGTATCTCCTTTTTTCTAATCTAGTCGCGTCAAAGTAGGCCTAAAAACCCAAAAACTTAAAACTTTGGTCGGAAAGGTCCGATCAAGCTCATTTTTTTTTAAATGTTCATCGAGACCTCAGAGTCAAAGTTGTATAAAATCTGGATACCGCTCGGGCCCATGGGGTCTCAAAATTATGATTACGCGGGATTGAATTTCAGTGATATCCTTGATCGTACCAATTCTGTACACTGAAATTCAATCCCGCGTAATCATAATTGTGAGACCCCATGGGCCCCTTTTTATACGGCCCTAATGGGTTAAAAAGCCTTAATTTTTGACAGAAATGAGAACCCCGCCCTTCGGAATCCCCCTGACCCAGTATGGCAGGCCGAGCACATTTCTGTAGATATCTTATATTTTGGACCCTTTGAGGCCCTTCTAGACGCCCCTGGGAAGGTCGAAAAGGCGACCTGACCGAAGAAATGGATGGAGGGGACTTTAAAACCCCCGAGTGGAACATGTGGCCGGGATGGGAGGGCAGTCTCATCATGTATATAACATCTTGAAAACCCCCCAACTTTTGGGGGGGTAGAGGGTCCGAGCGGCATCCAGATTTTATACACCTTTGACTCTGATGTCTCAATGAACATTTAAAAAAAAATGAGCTCGATCGGACCTTTCCGACCAAAGTTGGAAGTGAAAACCTACTTTGACGCGACTTATCCTCTACCTACTTTCTAACTCTGGCTTTCTCTTTATTTGCTCCTGTTCTGCAGTGTTTTATGAAATTCTTCTTCTATATATTCTGTTTAGAATTACAGACTTTTTATTTACCTATTTCCTTTTCAACTTTTTATTTTATTTATTATACTCTTTTCCATTTAATTTTATTTTTCAATTTTACCTCAATATCTATCTTAATTCATGATAATCTAATCAACAAAATTAACAAAAAACTATTCTCTGACACAAATTAAATTCATAAAACATAATCTTAGCAACCGATATAGCAACTCTTGGTTAAAAATATTGGATATTAAAATCTTTCTTATAGCTAGTAAATCGTAATTTTCCAATTTTGTTTAATATTTCTTTCTATGGGTTTATCTATTTTTTAATAACCGCTGTTGAAAACTAATTTATATTATTTTTTATTTGAAAAAAGGTTAGCAAGTAAATTTGAACATATAATACAGAGAGTTTAATTTTTTAAATTATTTCGATGGCCTTAGTGCTAATTGCAGACGATAAACTATAATGGCATATTTTCGACTATTCATTTCATTGCTAGCCATTCGTTCCCAAGCAGATAATATACGGCCATAAAGGCATCCATATAACGCAACTAATTATAAGTGGTAATTGCATATATAACGTATAACCAAGATCTAATTTTATAATTACAGAAAATTTCTATACGCTTTTAAACTGATTTTATTATTTTTTCATTTTCTGTTATTTTTTAAATAAATATCTATCAATTTAAAATAGCAAAAAATCTTTTACATTTCCCAGTTTTTAATAGGTACTCATTATCTTTATAAGAAAAAAGTAAGAGGTGTCAAGGGACACCCGGATGGAACGAAGTTCCTTTCGATTAATTAGTGAAGGAATTGTAATTTGTAAACACAACAGAGTGTTTATACATACATAAGCATTTATTATTGTCTGTATAAAATCTCTACTTACCTAACTCTATCAGGCATATCCGGAACTTGTGCAGAAACACTGTCAGTATACATTATTGTTATTATTTTCTATTATTTTATTATTTCCACCCCAAGATCATACAATATGGAAAGCAAATAAAGGTTTAAAAGACCAGTTGTTGCAATTCCACCACTAAGAAAACCTGACGGAAACTGGGACCGCACAAACGAAGAAAAGGGCAACACGTTTGCAGAACACTTAGGTAAGGTCTTCACTCCAATACCATCAGTCAATCCAAACTCAGATGCAGAGATAGAAACATATTTGAACTCTCCCAACCAACTATCACCTCCTTTAAGAGCAATCTCCACAGCAGAAGTATACCGAGAAATACAATTGTTAAATCCGCACAAAGCTCCAGGGTATGATCTCATTGTTGGAAAAGTTTTAAAACATCTCCCGAGAAAAGCCATTGTTCTTATTACCACAATATTCAATAGAATACTGCAGACTAATCACTTTCCAATACAATGGAAATACGCTCAAATAATTATGTTAGCAAAGCCAGGAAAACCTCTATATAAAACCAACTCATATAGGCCAATAAGTCTACTGCCACTGCTATCTAAAGTTTTTGAAAGGATCCTCCTTAATAAAATCAGCGAAATTATACCTAAAGATAAACTGATACCTACACATCAATTTAGCTTCAGAGAAGAACAATCCAACAATGCCACAGAATTGTAAATTATATCAAAGAAACCTTAGAACAAAAAAGCTACTGTGCCTCTGTATTCTTAGACATTGAACAAGCCTTCGATAAAGTATGGCACCAAGGATTGCTTTATAAGATAAAACAGTTATTACCCCACCACATTTTCCTACTACTCAAATCCTATCTAAGCAACCGATACATGCAAGTTAAAGTCCAAACCAGTCTATCTAACTACCAACCCATAAAATCAGGTGTCCCCCAAGGAAGTGTCCTTGGTCCTTTTCTTTACCTACTATATACTGCTGATGTTCCAACCACCGACAATACATTAATCGCTACCTTCGCTGATAATACAGCAATCATGACATCAGATCGAGATCCCATAAGAGCGTCAGAAAAGCTACAATCTCATCTCAACTTTTTACAAGAATGGCTGCAACAGTGGAGAATAAAAGTTAACAGTGACAAATTTACCCAAATTACGTTCACTACAAAACGCAGCGTATGCCCACAAGTTTACATCAACAACAACCAAATACCAATTAAAACTGAAGTTTACCTCGGATTATATTTAGATCAAAAACTAACTTGGAAACCTCATATAAAAGCTAAAAAAGAACACTTGAAGCTAAAAATACAAAAAATGAACGGGTTAATTGGACGTCATTCACAGTTATCAATTGAAAACAAGGTACTTCTGTACAAAACCATTCTGAAACCAATATGGACATATGGTATAGAGCTATGGGGCTGCAGCAAACCATCGAACACTAAAATAATACAAACGTTCCAACCAAAAATACTTCGAACAATAGCTAATGCCCCATGGTTTGTAAGTAACCACACAATTCATAATGATCTTAGAATTCAAACCATCAATGAAGTAATCCAAACCTCAGCAAGCAAAAACAAAACTAGGAATGAACATCATACAAATCCATTGATATCCAACCTATACACGGAACCTATGAGACATAGAAGACTAAAACGTTGCTGGCCAGAAGACCTCTTAGAAGAATAGAAAAACTCCGGACCCATCGATGGATGGTGCCCGCCTCATGCCACCTAACGATAAACCATACCATTTACTTATTACTTTATTATTTTAAGTAAATTGTAAATTTGCAATATTTAAATAAATAAAAAAAAATATTATTTATTATTTACAAAAAACCTGTATAAACTTAACAAAGTCGCGACACTACACTATTCAAAGCAAAATAGAAAATAGTAAATCCATTATCACGTGAATATTTTCAACAGTTTGTTTCTTTTAACAAAAGTGCCCATTTATACAATACCAGAGGTTTAGATGACTTACATATACATACATCTAGAATTACTTTTTGTTTCAATTTAATTGAAAACAGAAATTAACAATTTAATTCAAAATTTTAAAATTAAAATATTTGACAGTAACTGACAGTTAAGGTAATTTGACGTACCTAACTAGTCAAGTTACGAACTATTTTTAAAATGTTTATGAATTTATTAATTTATAAAAACAGGATGAAATAAAATATAATACTATTATAGGTAATTATTTTTTTTTCTACAGTATTTTCTTTTTAATGTACATTTTCTTTTAATTTAAAATAGTGTCTTTTTAATTGTAATATATCTATCTATAAGAGAGAGAGAGAGAGAGAGAGAGAGAGAGAGAGAGTTTTACTTTTTGGTCTGTGAGAGAGAGACAGACAGAGAAACATGTGTGTGTCGTGTCGTGACAACTTTTGGTCTGAATTTTTTTCGGCTAGCCTCTAGCCTCAGTCGTAACTGGTCGTAACGCCCGAAAGGGAACTTCGTTCCAAAAATTTACTATCAGTGTCAAAGTGAGGGCATAATTTTCAGTTTTTTTTCAGAGTTAAGTTTAGGTTAAATCATAAAAATCTATGTTTTGCTAGATGTATGAGAAACATGTATATTTAGGTTCTGTTAGGGTTAAGTTTAGAGTTGTAATTTAAAAACACTGAAGTTAATCATTATACTTTTGAAATATTAAAAAGATCATTTTCACATTCAGAATCAGTCTTAAGTGACCAGGTGATAGGTGTGAACAAATCATGATGTTTGTTAATAAACTAAAACAATTTGGAATGGTAGTTATCAATTTAAGACTCAATATTTTAAGCTACACCGCTCACTTTCTCACAAAAGGTCGAGATACAAGATACACCCCTGTTAGAAATTGCGGCCGGACTCTGTAACTCGTTATCTCTATAACGAAACGGAACGTTATCGCTATGTTACCGACAGTCCGAGCTTGTAACGACAACCGAATAACGACGATGGCATTCTGTAACTACGAATAACGAAATCACGACGTTACAGAATGCAATACCGAGATGTCGGTATATAACGTTGAGGAAGTGACGTATTGACAGTGATTTTTTAGTTTTGTTTGTTTACATTGTGTTCTTGGTTCACGAAAGTTTCATAAACCTTTATTCCGAAACAAAAACAAAATGTTTTTATACTTCATATAATGTTAATGAATATCAATAGACCTCAAAATACATTATTTATTTCTCTTATTTCATATTGTACAGCTTTAAGTTTTTAATGAACCTTTTCCTTCCCTTTACATAGATTCCCAAACAATTTCGGATAATACTATGGTAAAAAATATTTTTTAATAATAAGAATAATACGTAGCTGTAGCTGTTAGGAAAGATATGAAGATTTCGAAAGGGATTTTAATATTACAAAAGAAAACAAATGTGTACGTAGATAACCTTTTTTTTATTGTTTTATTTCATATTTAATTAAATATTAATCTTTGTTGTATCTTAAATATAAGCTGATGAACAATTTAGTAATGTGAAATTGTAATAATAGTGGCAATAACAATAACGATAATTATAAAAATCTGTTTCATATTATCAGAAAGTTTTTTATTTTCATCGTGTTCTTTGTCTCTTTCTCTTTGTCATTTTGTGGAATTTTGTATTCGAATTTAAACCTATTTTCCGACCACCTACAGCTCTGAAATTTTCAGAAAAGCGAAGAACTGGATGACAATGCATGTTTCAAGGGTGTTTAGGCATATACATAGAGATTTTGACACAATTTCAAGAAGTTATAGAATAATTTATATAATAGTAATATGATCTATACATCAGTAAAAAAAACTTTCTACCATAAAAAGTTCTTTTTATAAATTGTGATTATTTTATAACCATCTTTATTTTACACATTGTATATAGTCATACAATTGCCCGAAGCGGTATTCAAGTCAATTATACAATTGTAATAATAATAGAAGGAATAATAACATTAGCCATAAATATGTATATTCAATTTTAAATACAAAATACGGTATCGTTATGGTATAACGAGGGGGTGCCCATGCCTCGCTATCCGTTCCGCTCATAACGACATCTTAGCGACGAATTTCGGTATTATAACGACGAAGTTCGTTATATTTCATTTACAGAATACCAATTGTCGTTACGGCGAGGCGTCGGTATATAACGAACCGAAACTTATCGGTATGAGCGCTTAACGACATCATAAGGAGTTACAGAATCCAGCTGCAGACAATTTTTTATCTGCAAATTTCACTCTATGTTTGTATCTAACATTGTCCTCCTCAATTACAACGATATCGTACTCGATCTTTTTTGATGAGTTAATTTTCTCGTTGCTTTTCTAACCTGGTTTTTCATTCTTCTTAGCAATTTTTCTGAACTATATGCGCGCAGTCTTCCCGCTTTTTGTAAGATTTGATTTTGGAATAATCGACAGATTTTAGCTTTAAGCACTCGTCCAACTAACTTGTAGGAAAATTTTCTTATTTAGAATTTGTAAAACAAAATCTTCAGAATAAATAAATCTCAACTTACAGTAAACAATCTTTGGCATCCAAATTCATCCTTATATTATTTTGTGTTTGTTCAAACTAGAACCAATGAATTTTGTTCCAAAACTTTTATAGGTCATACCTAAATCATCTTACTTCAGAAAAGATACTACTTACAAAGAAACAAAATAGAAACTGGATTTAACGTCAATGGGATTCAGTTATCTGGAGTAATGAGTACAAGTTTAAGGTGTGTACCTACTGGCGATACACGAAATGGAGTTATGAGAATGCCAAGCGAATCATAATAGGTACAAAAGTTACCTCAAAAGAGAGCTAAAGTTAATAATTGTAAGATTGTATTCATTTCCATTTTATTGATAGATAGTAGTGTTAACTCTGTGAATAACAAAAATATTTTGCAAGAAGAATTATTGCTTTCCATTAATAACATTCAACTGCAAGATGGGCAGTTTGGAGTACAGAGAAAACCGTACCATCATGATTGCAGGAAAATGGCCTTCAATCTATCCCTTATGGAAACTCATTGGCATCATATCAAAATATATCAGTTCGCTGATTTTCTGAATTAACGGTTAAAGTTCAAAAAATTTGGACTAACAATCAAACTAGATTACTGCCGAACATAAGGAGCTTCTATGCCAAAGATATGTGGTATGACCCGCCAGGCGCTAAAAATCGTATAGTGTTATTGGAAGACGATATTTAACTAGTATAGCTTCTCTAAAGTCTGTATGCTGCTCGCAGCTATAGGGGAAATTTTGCATAATAAAAATTCAAAATCATTGTAGACAAAACAGCAGAAATTATGAAATTCTCCAGTTGAATCATACAAAAGCTCAATAAACTTTTCTTTCATATATTCTCCGTAAAAAATATTTGTTTTCTTTCGACTACAGTATTACCAGGGCATAAAGGTTTTGAAGGTAATGAAACCGCGGACCTTCTGGCCAAGAAGGGGTCACAATATTCCCATAGGAAGCAGTGCTCAACGATGGAGCTCCACAGGAGAGACCATGCCAGGTTATTTAGATTAGATTAAATTAGATTAGACTACAGTAAAGTCGGAAACACTGCTTTGTACTCAACCTATTGGAGTATTAGTTTTAGTTGACCAAACTTTGCTTGGCAATTTAAAGATATAAGATGATATTTTTTGGAAATCAAAACCTAATAGCTAAATCGATTTTACCGCTCCAAAACCACTTAGGTACTTACAAAATTACGTGAAAATCGTGGGAGCGGGTTTCGAAATCCTACATTAAGAATTGCTCGTTTAAAGATATTATATTTATCTATGTCAACACTTATATTTAATATTTACCTGTTACGGTTTCTCTGAATTTTTAATATCCACCATCTTCTCCTCTGAACTTATCGCTTCCTTTACTTTTGTTTATATTTAAAATAAAAATATGTGAAACCAAAGTGAGTAAATGGCATTCAAGCGTTTGTGAAGGCTTGTGGATGCTTGCGGAGACTTGCCAACCGCATAAACCTACCATAAGGGTAACTTCACACCGTGGTAACGCAATTAATTTGCGCCAGAAATTACATTAATTTTTTTTAAATTTATTATTATTGTAGTTTACAACAATATTTAATCTCTCTGATTAATTGGCAAACTCACATATTATCAACTAATCGTTCAGGTTAAGTTTACATACATAGCTCTACAGTCCTGAAAGGCCTAAGGTTTTAATTGTTAATTCTTTCCATTTTTTCTTATTTTGGCACATGCGTTTCCAGTTTTGTATTTTTTATACCTAAGGTTCTCAAATCCGCTTCTACTTCGCTTTTCCATCTTTCCTTTGGTCTCCCTCTTCTATTTTTTTCTTCAATGCTTCTGCAAATGAGCATTTTCTGGATCCTACTTTCTGCCATATTTTCGACATGTCCTAACCACTTCAACCTTTGTGCTCTAGCATATCCTTTGATACTTGGTTCTTTTTACATATCCGCAAGCTCTTGGTTTGTTCTTCTTTCCTATACCCCATTGTTCCTTTTTCCTCCAAAAATTTTTCCTAATACTGTAACGAAATATCCGACTAAGGAAAGGACCCTTACATGAAAGACTCTTTTTGAACCGGGTCATCGAACTCCACAACGTCAGGGTCCAATTTTTACTTAGGTAGTATTCACGGAGCCTATTCAACAATACAGATTTGGCCCCAGTAGTTTCCAACTCTAGTTCTTCGAGCTCTCTTCTGAGCTCAGCCGCACCAATAGTTCATTTATTTTCTTTTCAGGCATTCTTGTATCTTCACCCCACACCTGACACCAATTTGAAACACTTATGGTCTTGCTTTGATTTCTTTTTTTATGTTTAGTTTAATAATTCCAATTCAGAAAATTATGGGATACATTTCGTATGCATCTGTGCCGTATAATATATAAACCTTGTATTCCCTCTAATATATAAATCTATTCTCTTAGTTTAAATCGATTATATTGAAAAAGAAAATGGTTCTGACCAGCGTGAAACTAAACAGTCTAGTAGAAAACTATTAGAAATAATTATTTGAATCGTGCTGATTAAAAATAAGTAATTACTTATACGCCGACAAAGACCGAATACTTATATGCTAATATGATCATTAATATAGATGAAGTAGGTACTAATATAGCACCTTCTCATTAGATAAAATCTATTTGAATAGGTACCAACTACTAATTGAATTACACATTTATACTGCTATTTTCATTAAAAATTGTAATATCCTTAAAACATTCCGCATTTTTGTCATGCACAATAACACACCACAGTAAGTTATTTTCATTATCTACCTATACATGTTCCTTTTCACGGCATGTTTTTTACAATATTTTTTTGGTTCGGTAACAGTTTTAATATAATATATGACAATACATCATTAGGTACTAGTTGTTCGTTCCTTAATTAAAAATAAAAAGATCGTTTTCTACTAGCTAGTACCTACTATGTAAAGGTTTGTATTTTTTCACATTATTTTTTTGGTTGTAAATTTCACAGTATTGTTTAACATAAATTCATTGACAAAATTAAAGCAGCCCCTTTTTTATTGCTTTAAATTACAAAATTACGATCATTATTAAGGTTGATAATTTTTTACAAATAGAAGAATTATCATAATTTTAACTTGTGTTGAAAGTTGAGCACAAGGTATTGTGTTTATTTCAAAAGTTTTAGTATTAGAAAATGAATCGTGGCAGAGATTTATCAGTAGAAGACACGATGAAGGCATCAACTTTACTGGCAAAAAGATATTCTATGTTTTGAAGAATTCATTCCACTATAAGTCGTATGGTTAAACTCTTCAACCATATAGGATCTTCAATCGCTGACCTGGACAAAGGCGCAAAATGTCTACAGAGTTAAGAGATGAGCGTTTTCTTCTTGTGTCTAAATGAGTTGCCTATTGCTCACAATGTAGTGATTTCGTATCGAACTGTGAGAAGACGTTTTATTGAAAGCTGGATTGAACAGTAAAAAATTGGTGAAAAAACCAGAGAACACAAAGTTGCAGGACTACGGTTAGCTCGTAACCATCAAAATTGGATGGTTGACTATTGGAAGAGAGTTTTGGTCTTAGATGAGACTACGATCAACTTAAAATCTTTGTATTGACGTAAACATGTTTGACGAAGATATGAAGAGAGATTTTAGAGCTGCAATATTGTTCCCAAAATTACATTTAGTGAAGGCACTATGGTGTTTTGGGGACGAATCTGTTTTAATGGTCGCACAGAGTTAGTTTCTATCTGCATAAGATCTATGATTATTAAATCCAATAGGAAACCTATGAGACGTTTTAAAAAAAAAGTTTGCAGTCATAGGCTCTCACCTGTTAACCATAATCTACTGTTAAATGCAGTAATAGCAGAGTGGGAGAGCGTCCCCCAAGATGTTATCAAAAATCTGATCTTCAGTATGCCAAGGCGAATGAATGCAGTAATAAGAAGTAGAGAAGAGCATAGACGGTACTAGGCTCAGTTGAAACCCTTTAATTTAATTGTTTTTTGCGTGTACTTAGATAGATAGATAGATATTTTTTGGGTTGGCTGTTAGCCTATATCACTGCGACCTTTGCAGATCTATTGTGAACACCCATTATCTGTGGAATAGGATTAGAGCACCTTGTCCAGCTCTGCCCTTTTAATGAGACTTAATAGCCTTGACAGTGGCCACTCCGCATAACTTGGAGCAGCCGGTTTCTCCTCTCCCAGTAATAGATACCGCGTCCTTGCAAGGCCTTCACATTGGCATAGGACAGGAAATGCAGTTTCCTCTTCCTCTTGGCAGTATCGAAAAATGTCTTCATCTGCTAAGTTTAGCTGACTCATGTGTTTTCTGAGCCTACAATGTCCTGTCAAGAGACTGACAATCATTCTGACATCATTTCGCCTTTGTGATAGCAGCAACATCGCCGAGTATCCCTTTATGAAGAGTTTGGCTTGTCGCGTGTACTTAATGATTAGCGAATTGTTTGTGTTATTCACTAAAAAAAAAAAATGTTTTAAAATACGGTCTTCTTTTGCCGATTTGCGTCATTTACAAGTTTTGTGAGGCTACCAAACATATAAGTGGAGTATCAAAATATATATAAATATGAAAGTAATAGTAGTAAACCCACAGTAGGTATATAAGTGTAAACAAAACTGCTGTATTTAAGTATATCAATAACAGAAAAATGAAATGAGGCAGAGATAAACATATATGTACTGTCCAAGTACCCCCTTCAAAAAAGTCGCAACCAAAGCAGTTCACAGTAAATTAGGTGTCAAAAAAATCAAAACACATAATCAACTAGAAACCCAGCTACTTATAATAAGGCAAATCTTAATATTGGCCAAAAAGCACAGCTTATTTAGTGCATAGGTTGTTCTCTGCTGATGTGGTAAAATCTTATGTCGCTACCCTAATGGACTCTCAAAATTCGGTTTCGAAACAGCTTAAAAAGAATCCGATGATCCGTAATACGGTGAAATCTCATTTGAAATACTCAATTTTCAGGCAATATGGTAAACTTTCAAAATCCTTTATACAGTAAACTATACCGAAATTAGGTATATAAGTGTAAACAAAACTGCTGTATATAAGTATATCAATAAAAGATTGAGTTGTCTTCTTAATCGGAAAATGAAAATGAGGCAGAGATAAACATAAATGTATACTGTCCAAGTACCCTTTTCAAAAAAGTATATAAGACAACTCGCAACCGAAGCAGTTCACAGTAAATTAGGTGTCAAAAAAATCAAAACACCTAATCAACTAGAAACCCAGCTACTTATCTATACATATAATAAAACTGTAGAAATGTATATGTTTGGGCGCGCATCACATGAAAACTACTGATCCTATTCGAATGCGGTTTTCAAAGACGTATTTGTCTTCTTTCAACTTAACATCTAGTGTATAAAACTTTCTCCCACCACCCCTTTAACGGGGTGAGAAAAGAAATTTTTATACAAAAATCAACACGCCACGCGAACGACGTCGCGGGTACATCGAAATAGAACCCAAAAATGTGGTTAGATTTTTTTGTCTGTCTGTCTGTATGTTTGTGCGCGCGTCACATGAAAACTACTAATCCGATTCGAATGCGGTTTTCACAGATGTATTTGTCTTCTTTCAACTTAACATCTGGTGTATAAAAATTTTTCTCCCATTCCTTAAATGGGTTGGGGTAAGAATTTTTATACAACAATCACACGCCACGCGAACAACGTTGCGAGTACAACTAGTTCACTAATAAAAACAAAATTATCTAAAATACGGTCTTCTTTTGCCGATTTGCGTCATTTACAAGTTTTGTGAGGCTACCAAACATATCAGTGTAGTATCAAAATATATATAAATATGAAAGTAATAATAATAATGAATAATGAAATAGACTGTTCCTCTTACTTAATTAATAATAATAACCCACAGTAGGTATATAAGTGTAAACAAAACTGCTGTATATAAGTATATCAATAACAGATTGAGCTGTCTTCTTAATCGGAAAATGAAATGAGGCAGAGATAAACATAAATGTATACTGTCCAAGTACCCTTTTCAAAAAAGTATATAAGACAACTCGCAACCGAAGCAGTTCACAGTAAATTAGGTATCAAAAAAATCAAAACACCTAATCAACTAGAAACCCAGCTACTTATAATAAGGCAAATCTTAATATTGGCAAAAAAGCACAGCTTATTTAGTGCATAGGTTGTTCTCTGCTGATGTGGTAAAAATCTTATATCGCTACCCTAATGGAACCTCAAAATTCGGTTTCGAAACAGCTTAAAAAGAATCCGATGATCCGTAATACGGTGAATCTCATTCGAAATACTGAATTTTCAGGCAATATGGTGAACTTTCAAAATCCTTTATACAGTAAACTACCAAAATTCTTTATAAGGTAAACTTTCGAAATCTTTTTATAGTATAAACTATCGACTACTTGCCAAATCTGGCTACGAGAAGGTGTTTTTCTCATTAAGCAGATTAGGAAAGACCAGTAATTATATTAGCAAATTGCTAAGACCTACCGAAATTTGGTAATAGAGATACTTCTGGATCTGGAAATTTGGGGAGGGGTTAGCAAGTGCTCTGCTGGCAATGAGGCCACATATGGTTTATAGTGCATCCTATCGTGTGTAGGAATATTCACACTTTAGGCTGTCATCAAGCCTAGAGATTTAAAATAGGTGATGAGGCTCCCGAGGGGATCTCCCTGACATCGTCTGGTGTAAGCCAGTACTCGCTTAACACAGATTTTCTAAATTCAGAAAAAGCAGAGCAGTCATATATTATATGCTCTACTGTTTATTCCTCTTCTTTTTCGCAATTGGCAGTGACCTGTTGAGATTCCCACACCTCTTCGAAAATTTTGTCTGGTTAATACCTTAAATTTTATTGCTTTTTCCTCGGCAGGATAAGGTAACAACTCTATGGCCAGTCTATATTTTTTTGTTTTATACCAGTAATGTATAAAGTTTTGGTTAAAAAGCTGTTTGACAAGGTCCACGGGAGCGGACATTATTAGCTTTTTAGATGGGCGAGGGCTAACATATTTGTAACCAGCAGCCCTCCCTCCATTGTCCGCAATGTGGTTGCCTTTAGAGTTTCTATATCCTTGATTCAGCTGACCTCAGTTAGAGTTTGGTAACATTCTACTACTAAACTTGAAGTGATATGTGGTCTATTCAAGATCAGTAGTGCTTGTTGGCACTACGTGTAAATATTTACACACATCCCTGTGATGTTCCTATATTTATTAATTTTTTTGCAGCTATGGTTATGCCTTTGAGTTCTGACTGAACCACACTTCACAATCCATCCATAGCCCATTTTATTTTTAGGCTCAAGGATCTAGAGACCTTGATAGAGATATTTCCTCGACATTTTTTTATTTAGAATACTAAGCGTGTTGCCCTACAGAAAGAGTATGAATATCAAATAGGGAAATAAGAGTGAATAAATTCTACAGAAAACTATCTTTAAATAATTACAACTTTGAAAATAGTGAATCGTGCAAAGTGTATTAACATGAAATTTACTATTCAATAGTAGGTACACCTCCCAATTTTATGTTTTCATGAATTTTTTCAAACAATTTTACCACACAGTTTCAGACATAATAGAAACTTGGTAATTTAACATCCTCTCCTATGGGAGCTTAAGTGTTTTTGTAGCTAAAATGCTGCAAATATCGTATTCTTGAAGTTTGTTAAATATATAACTATAATTAGTTATACCCTATGACTTCATTATATAATGAAGTAAGTTTCACTCTATTTTTTTGTGTAAATAGTATCTTGTTTTGTCTGATGACAATTACCTATTTGCAGTGCTGTTGCAGATTATTCGGTCAACTATACTGTAATATATATGTATTTGTTTCCTCGTTTTTAACATTTTTTTGGATTTAGCAATAACCAGTCTTCAATTTACCAATTTTAATCATAAACATAGGAAGATTCTAGGTGAAAATAGTCAATCACCGATAAAACACGATATTTATAAAAATCACTGCTGCCAGGTGGTCCTAAACGCCGCTTCAGTTTTTAAATACATGCCTAGCACAAAAGATTCGCCAGATGACTTACCTGAATTGATTCGAAACGCCTTCCTGGGTTGTCGGTCTTGGTATTTGCAGTGTTAAGGAAATTTTTTGATATGCAATTCTCAGCAGAACGAATTTGATTATTCTACATATTTCTTTAAAATAAAATCGGAAAAACATATACACCATTCAGTTGAGTGATTGATAGGGTTTGGGAATTAGAGAGAGATTCATCATTAAACGACATTCTGATCTTATAACAACTATATTTTTCAATGTTTCTTATTATACTTTACTTTAACTAGAATATTTGAAGTAAATATTCGTAAGGCTCACGTTTATATTTAAAAGAAAATAATTAGGTACCTACCTACCTATATGCGAGATAATTGAATAAGTATATTAAAAACAAAGAAATATAAAATTAACTCTAACAAAATTCAAGAAGTAGAAATAAATAAATAAAGAATTATAAAGAAGTACTTAGGTAATATTTTAAAAAGTACAATTTCAAAAATTCTTTTTCACCGTTATAAGTAGCATTCAGCGCCAATTGCGGCTAAATACGACAATATTGGTGTAAAAAGTGTTTACGAACGCAGTTGATAAATAAATAGTGAAAAAACAAAAAGTAAGTGCAGCAATTAGTGTTAATTGTAGTTAAATATGACAGTACTTACTGCTGAGTAAACTTTGTATTATTATTATTATAAATATTATTCTTTTTGATAATAGCAGACCATATAAAATACAAAATTGTTGTTAAAATAACAAAAAAGCAATAACAATCTAGAATATACCTAGATCCAAATAAGTATAAGTCTAATTTGTTGTTGATTCACTTCCAGAGTCTATTATTTCCTAAGGTAAACTGTTCCAGAAATTCTATTACTCAGAAAGCTCTGTCTGTTAAGGGTTCGAAAAATTTCCTTCTTCAGTTCGAATAAATGTACTCGGACTCGATCGTCAGGTAAACTGTTCCAGAAATTCTATTACTCAGAAAGCGCTGTCTGTTAAGGGTTTGAAAGGATTCCTTCCTTAGTTTAAATGAATATCATCGGAGTCGATCGTCAGGTAAACTGTTCCAGAAATTCTATTACTCAGAAAGCTCTGTCTGTTAAGGGTTCAAAAAGATTCCTTCTTCAGTTTGAATGAATTTCCTCGGAGTCGATCGTCAGGCAAACTGTTCCAGAAATTCTTTTACTCAGAAAGCTCTGTCTTTTAAGGGTTTGAAAAGATTCCTTCTTCAGGTTGAATGAATGTCCTCGGAAGTTGATCGTCAGGTAAACTGTGCCAGAAATTCTATTACTCAGAAAGCTCTGTCTGTTAAGGGTTCGACAAGATTCCTTCTTCAGTTTGAATGAATGTCCTCGGAGTCGATCGTCAGGTAAATTATTTCAGAAATTCTATTACTCAGAAAGCTCTGTCTGTTAAGGGTTCGAAAAAATTCCTTTTTCAGTTTGAATGAATGTCCTCGGAGTCGATCGTCACGTAAACTGTTCCAGAAATTCTATTACTCAGAAAGCTCTGTCTGTTAAGGGTTCGGAAAGATTCCTTCTTCAGTTCGAATGAATGTAGGTACTCAGAGTCGATCGGCAGGTAAACTGTTCCAGAAATTCTATTACTCAGAAAGCTCTGTCTGTTAAGGGTTCGAAAAATTTCCATCTTCAGTTCGAATAAATGTACTCGGAGTCGATCGTCAGGTAAACTGTTCCAGAAATTCTATTACTCAGAAAGCGCTGTCTGTTAAGGGTTTGAAAGGATTCCTTCTTTAGTTTAAATGAATATCATCGGAGTCGATCGTCAGGTAAACTGTTCCAGAAATTCTTTTACTCAGAAAGCTCTGTCTGTTAAGGGTTCAAAAAGATTCCTTCTTCAGTTTGAATGAATTTCCTCGGAGTCGATCGTCAGGCAAACTGTTCCAGAAATTCTTTTACTCAGAAAGCTCTGTCTTTTAAGGGTTTGAAAAGATTCCTTCTTCAGGTTGAATAAATGTCCTCGGAAGTCGATCGTCAGGTAAACTGTGCCAGAAATTCTATTACTCAGAAAGCTCTGTCTATTAAGGGTTCGACAAGATTCCTGCTTCAGTTTGAATGAATGTCCTCGGAGTCGATCGTCAGGTAAATTATTTCAGAAATTCTATTACTCAGAAAGCTCTGTCTGTTAAGGGTTCGAAAAGATTCCTTTTTCAGTTTGAATGAATGTCCTCGGAGTCGATCGTCACGTAAACTGTTCCAGAAATTCTATTACTCAGAAAGCTCTGTCTGTTAAGGGTTCGAAAAGATTCCTTCTTCAGTTTGAATGAATGTCCTCGGAGTCGATCGTCAGGTAAACTGTTCCAGAAATTCTATTACTCAGAAATCTTTGTCTGTTAAGGGTTCAAAAAGATTTCTTCTTCAGTTTGAATGAATGTCCTCGGAGTCGATCGTCAGGCAAACTGTTCCAGAAATTCTATTACTCAGAAAGCTCTGTCTGTTAAGGGTTCCAAAAGATTCCTTCTTCAGTTCGAATGAATGTACTCAAGAGTCGATCGTCACGTAAACTGTTTTAGAAATTCTATTACTCAGAACGCTCTGTCTGTTAAGGGTTCGAAAAGATTCCTTCTTCAGTTTGAATGAATGTCCTTGGAGTCGATCGTCAGGTAAACTGTTCCAGAAATTCTATTACTCAGAAAGCTCTGTCTGTTAAGGGTTCAAAAAAATTCCTTCTTCAGTTTGAATGAATGTCCTCGGAGTCGATCGTCAGGTACTTAATATGTCCCAGAAATTCTATTACTCAGAAAGCTCTGTCTGATAAGGGTTCGAAAAGATTCCCTCTTCAGTTTGAATGAATATACTTACTCAGGTGGATCGTCAGGTAAACTGTTCCAGAAATCTTATTACTCAGAAAGCTTTGTCTGTTAAGGGTTTGATAAGATTCCTTCTTCAGTTTGAATGAATGTCCTCAGAGTCGATCGTCAGGTAAACTGTTCCAGAAATTCTATTACTCAGAAAGCTCTGTCCGTTAAGGGTTCGAGAAGATTCCTCCTTCAGTTTGAATGAATGTCTTCGGAGTCGATCGTCAGGTAATATGTCCCAGAAATTCTATTACCCAGAAAGCTCTATCTGATAAGGGTTCGAAAAGATTTTCCTTTTTCAGTTTGAATGAATATACTCGGGTCGATCGTCAGGTAAACTGTTCCAGAAATTCAATTACTCAGAAAGCTTTGTCTGTTAAGGGTTTGATAAGATTCCTTCTTCAATTTGAATGAATGTCCTCAGAGTCGATCGTCAGGTAAACTGTCCCAGAAATTCTATTACTCAGAAAGCTCTTTCTGTTAAGGGTTCGACAAGATTCCTTCTGCAGTTTGAATAAATGTCCTCGGAGTCGATCGTCAGGTAAACTGTTCCAGAAATTCTATTACTCAGAAAGCTCTGTCTGTTAAGGGTTCGAAAAGATTCCTTCTTCAGTTTGAATGAATCTCCTCGGAGTCGATCGTCAGGTAAACTGTTCCAGAAATTCTATTACTCAGAAAGCTCTGTCTGTTAAGGGTTCGAAAAGATTTCTTCTTCAGTTTGAATAAATGTCCTCGGAGTCGAACGTCAGGTAAACTGTTCCAGAAATTCTATTACTCAGAAAGCTCTGTCTGTTAAGGATTCCAAAAGATTTCTTCTTCAGTTTAAATTAATGTCCTCGGAGTCGATCGTCAGATAAACTGTTCCAGAAATTCTATTACTCAGAAAGCTCTGTCTGTTAAGGGTTTCAAAAGATTCCTTCTCTAGTTTAAATGAATATCATCGGAGTCGATCGTCAGGTAAACTCTTCCAGAAATTCTATTACTCAGAAAGCTCTGTCTGTTAAGGATTCGAAAAGGTTTCTTCTTTAGTTTGAATGAATGTCCTTGGAGTGGATCGTCAGAATTAAGTGAAAAAGTTCTCTGAAGATTACCCAAATTGTATTTTATAATCGGGAAGAAAAGGATTATTATAATATAAGTATTTTGTTATGTGAATTGTAACAGAAGATGAATTAAGTCTCGATATGAAATAACAGGTTAAAGAAACCTTTGATGTACTTTTGTTTGTAAATCATTTCTTACTCTTAACCTGATAAGTCTGAAAACGAACATATGTAGGCTCTACCAGGTTAAACCGGATTTAAAAACGATTTGGAATTTTTATGTTTCCTGTGCCCCATATGAGAAATTAGTTCTATTGGATTTTCAATGAAATTTGAAGCCTCTATACATAAAAACGAAATACGGCACTTCAAAAATCACTAAAAAATGCACTAAAAAGCAAAAAATAAAATCTTTATAACTTTAAAACCTATGATTCTAGACACCTAACTTTGATTTCCTTGAAGTCGACTCCAATCCCTAACTATACCTACTCTTTAGCTCAATCTATCAAACAGAACAAAGATTATTTAAATCGCTAAATTAGTTATGTAGTTATGTGCGAACAAACAGTTGGAGTCATCCTGATATAGGATTCAGTAAAGCTAGCATTGCAAAATGGGCAAAATCGCTAATTAGTTTGCAAAAATTAAAAGCACTAAATGTGCACTAGATGTTCATGTAGGTACTGTTGATGCTCTAGTTGACTTCCTACGTATTCTATCTTAAAGATATGACTTGCAAGTTTGTTAAGGTAGCAGTCCACTGGTAAAAAATAAAAAAAAAATTCAGTTATAAAATACTAAATAATTTTATGTATAAAATAAGAACAATAAATGAGCACTAAATTTTCATGTAACTGTTGATGCTCCAGTACGTATTTTTATCTTAAAAATATTACTTTGTTAAGGTAGCAGTTAACTAGTAAAAAATAAAAAAATATTTATTTATAAAAAGTTAAAATATTTTTTGCATAAATCAAGAGCACTAAATAGTTATTAATTGGAGTCATTCTGATGTAGGATTCTTAAAGCTAGCAGTGCAAAATGAGCAAAATCGCTAATTAGTTTGCATAAATTAAGAGCACTAAATAGGCACTAAATTTTTATGTACTGTTGATGCTCCAGTTGACTTCCTACGTATTCTATCTTAAAGTTTGTTAAGTTAGCAGTACCTACACTGGTAAAAAATAATATACCTAAATCAGTTATAAAAATTAAATACTTTTTTGCATAAATCAAAAGTAATAAATGAGCACTAAATAGATATTAATTGGAGTCAACCTGATGCAGGATTGTAGACATATACCTACACTGCTAGCTTGATGACAAAAAGCTAGCAATCTTTGCAAATCTGATAAGAGCACAAAATTAACGATAGGTACTGGCATAAATTTAGCACTAAATGAGCACTAAATTTTCATATATTATTGATGCTCCGGTTACTACGTATTCTATCTTAAAGATATTACTTTGTAAAGGAAACAGTTAACTAGTAAAAAATAAAAAAATAATTTATTTATAAAAAATTAAAATATTTTTCGCATAAATCAAGAGCACTAAATGAGCACTAAATAGTTATTAAATGGATTTATCCTGATGCAGGATTGTAGACATATACACTGCGTTCTTGATGACAAAAAGCTAGCAATTTCTGCAAATCTGATAGAGCACAAAATTTGCGATAGGTACTGGCATAAATTTAGCCCTAAATGAGCACTAAATTTTCATGTACTATTGATGCTCCGGTTGACTTACTACGTATTCTATCTTAAAGATACAACTTTGTTAAGGAAGCAGTTAACTAGTAAAAAAATAATTTATTTATAAAAAAATATTTTTGGCATAAATCAAGAGCACTAAATAGTTATTAATTGGATTCATCCTGATGCAGGATTGTAAACATATACACTTCTAGCTTGATGACAAAAAGCTAGCAATCTGTGCAAATCTGATAGAGCACAAAATTTGCGATAGGTACTGGCATAAATTTAGCACTAAATGAGCACTAAATTTTTATGTATTATTGATGCTCCGGTTACTACGTATTCTATCTTAAAGATATTACTTTGTAAAGGAAACAGTTAACTAGTAAAAAATTAAAAAATAATTTATTTATAAAAAATTAAAATATTTTTCGCATAAATCAAGAGCACTAAATAGTTATTAATTGGATTCATCCTGATGCAGGATTGTAGACATATACACTTCTAGCTTGATGACAAAAAGCTAACAATTTCTGCAAATCTGATAAAGCACAAAATTTGCGATAGGTACTGGCATAAATTTAGCACTAAATGAGCACTAAATTTTCATGTACTATTGATGCTCTGGTTGACTTACTACATATTCTATCTTAAAGATACAACTTTGTTAAGGAAGCAGTTAACTAGTAAAAAAATAATTTATTTATAAAAAATTTAAATATATTTGGCATAAATCAAGAGCACTAAATGAGCACTATATAGTTATTAATTGTAGTCAACCTGATGCAAGATTCTAAATAATACACTGCTAGCTTGATGACAAAAAGCTAGCAATCTCTGCAAATCTGATAGATCACAAAATTTGCGATAGGTACTGGCATAAATTTAGCACTAAATTTTCATATATTATTGATGCTCCGGTTGACTTACTACGTATTCTATCTTAAAGATATTACTTTGTAAAGGAAACAGTTTACTAGTAAAAAATAAAAAAATAATTTATTTATAAATAATTAAAATATTTTTTGCATATAAATCAAGAGCACTAAATGAGCACTAAATAGTTAATAATTGGAGTCATCCTGATGCAGGATTGTAGACATATACACTTCTAGCTTGATTACAAAAAGCTAGCAATTTCTGAAAATCTGATAATGCACAAAATTTGCGATAGGTACTGGCATAAATTTAGCACTAAATGAGCACTAAATTTACATGCTTCGGTTGACTTACTACGTATTCTATCTTAAAGATACAACTTTATTAAGGAAGCAGTTAACTAGTAAAAAAATAATTTATTTATAAAAAATTTAAATATTTTTGGCATAAATCAAGAGCACTAAATGAGCACTATATAGTTATTAATTGTAGTAAACCTGATGTAGGATTCTAGACATATATAATGCTAGCTTGATAAAAAGCTAGCAATTTTTGCAATTTCTGCAAATCTGAATAGAGCACTAAATTAGCAGTAGGTAATGAGGGATTTTGCTCATTTTGCACTGCTAACTGTACAGACGTTTGAAATTGTCTCAATTATTATACGTAAATTTATTTAATTATATGTAAGATTTATTTAAATATTATTTTAAATTGGTTTTAAACTTTACTGTACCAGTATTTAGCAATTATATAATTTTAACGTTGTTAGTAGGTAGGTAGTTGGTCATAAAATTCTTAGGTTTATGTAAAGCAAAGTGCGAAAATGCACACCTTCTTTTAATATATATTAAATTTGATAATAAAAATTTACATAAACTGAGTGCAAGTATATTATTCCCCCAAGAATATTTTATATAAGCAGTACCAGACCGACAAAGTCCCGCCCAAAGTATCAAATCAAGCTCCGCCCATACATATATTCACTTAGTACACTTGGAAGTAAATATTGTGTGGTAATACCTTCTGACATAGAGTTTGAAATTACTTATTATGTAGGTATACCAATCTTGTTTTCTGTCGACACGATGGCAACCAATAGAGTTTATCCATCAGATTATTTTTTTTTTGAGCAGCTGCATTATTATGATTTGTAATCCAGTTGATATCGTATAGGCCAAGCCGTGTATACGTGGTTCTTAGTGCCTATCCTAATGTTTTTTTCTTTGACTATACACGCGAAAGTTATCCCGAAAGGATTTTGTTTGTTATATTCGGTTTGTAATGGTTGCTGATAGTTTGGTAAGATGGAAATGAGACCAATTTTTGGAGGATATCCATTTCAAGGTAAATTTTAATCTCTATCAAACGAATTATTATGTGAAATATAACGGTAATATTACCAAATGCCAAATTCGTAGGTACGGTTTTAGAAAAAATATTGTATACAATTCGTATAGGTACATTTTTGAGTGATATTTTTATCGCATACATTATTGTCTCAAAATTTGGTAATATTACACAAAAAGCATGTCCTAGTAAAATGATTTCTCTATTTTGACCCAATTATCATCTTTCTTATAAAACGATAGACATCAATGGGAGTATAACGATTAGACCGGTGATTACCAAAGTGGTTCAGGTGGACCCTTATGGATTCATGGGAAACTCGATGCGGTCTACCTTGAGGTAAAAAAACAGGGGTACAGAAGTTTTAACTTACAGTTGAGTCCGTGGTTCTTTACCCGTGCGTCACTAATATCTGGCAAGATAAAACACATACTTTTAATCTAGCGTCATTGTCTTCCACGCATGAAACTAAAGACAAAACAGCTACCGCATGTTTTAAGTTGCAATTTCCGACTTACTTCGTATGCTTTAAATGATGACGCACGGGTAAAGAACCACGGACTCAACTGTATGTAGGTCCACAAACATGATTTTGTTTCAATAGTATAAAAACAAAAATGTTGTCTTGGCTTTACCCATCAATGTAGACCTTCAATACATTACCAAAAACAAATTGAGTAATGAATTTTAAGGTCAGCGACTGTAACTTGTCAAAAATTGTATATTCAATATAAACATAAGGGTTAATTTTGTTTTTTTTTGAAAAATTAAAATTTATAAAGCAACATTTTAGTCGGTGAGAATTCTTCCAATATCCTAACGTGTCGTAGGCAAAATTTCTTGATGATAATATTTAGATCTACGTCCAGTTGATATTGTATAGGCCAAGCCGTGTAGGTATAGGTAGGTACCTACGTGGTTCTTAGTGCCTATCATAATATTTTTTTTCTTTAACTATACACACACACACGTAACTTATTCCGAAATGATTTTGTTTGTTATATTCGGTTTGTAATGGTTGTTGATAGTTTGGTAGGATGGAAATGATACCACTTTTTGGAGGATATCCATTTCAAGGTAAATTCTAATCTTTATGAAACAAATTTTGCACCATTATTATGTGGTAGGATAAGATAAATAAAAATAGTATAATGAATTATTAGAGTTTAACAATTAGACCGGTGATTCTAAAGTGGTAAGGGTGGACCCCCAGGATTCCATGGAAAACTCGATGGGCTCTACCTTGTGAAAAAAAAACGGGGGTTTACAAGTCTTAAACGTTGGTCTACGAAGATGTATTTTGTTTCAATAGCAAAAAACCAAAAATGTTGTCCTTGCTTTACCCATCAGTAGGTAGGTAGGTATAGACTGATAATGCATTACCAAAAAAAAAGAGTGTGCGTGTAACCTTTATGCGCAATTGAAGTAAAACTTATTTGACGTCCGTATCATCGCAAAATAAATTTAAATTCAAAATATGTTTATTATAACAAGTAGCTACAGGTTTTTGATTTTTTCGTTTATTATTATTATTTATTGATGAAAGAGTAAAATATTCTTGAGAATCCGCCATTTTATTCAACTGACAACTATTTTGTTTTGTAATTTATCTAAAATTCATTAATTTCAATTTCACGTTTTAAAAAATTTGACAGAAATTAACGGTTAGGTTAGGTTAGCTAATCAAAAGTTTTGACGAACTTATCGCAAGGAAGTCAGTAGAAACATAAAGAACTGTGTGTGTGAAAATCATGAGAAATCTGATAATTTCTTCATTCCTATTATTTATGCCCGTATTTTAAATGTTAGGTAACTGTCAATCAATTTCTAACAAAACTAATAGAATAGACCTAATCTTAAAGCAATATGGACCAGACATATTATGTCTATCCGAAACATGGTCCAATAATGACAATATCGGCTACATACGATTTATAGTTATTTATGTATCAAGGGAGTTATGAGGATGTTAATTATCGAGGGCAACAGGTTGCAATCCCGAGGGACGCTAGTCCCGAGGGATTGTTAAGTTGCACGAGATTATTAACATCCAATAACTCACGTGATAGATAAATAATTTTATTTCATACTAATTAAATGTGAAAACCAAAATTTTCTGGTTTTCAAAATTAAACCAACGTTTTTTAATAATTAGGTAGGCATGATTACTATGGATATATCGACTGACAAATTTGTAAATAAAAATTTGTCAAATTCATTAATTTGTAAAAATGAATGAAAACATGGAGAAAAGTGAGATTTCAGGCGATTTATTACAAAAAGCTGAGAAAGCTCGTGCTGTACTAATACCGACAAAGTCAGAACCGAAATATAAAAAAGAATATGACAAGTTTCTACAGTGGCTGAAAGTTAACCGTATTGAAAAGAAAAATATTACTGAAACCATAATGTTGGCGTACTTTCAAGACATGGTATGTGTTTATTCTTCCACGTTCTAGCATAAGTGATATTGATTTACTTTTATTACAGTCTGAATCGTACAGTCCTAATTCCCTGTGGACTAAGTGGTCCATGTTAAAATCAATGATGGTAATTTATAATAATACCGATGGGAGTAAGTTTCATGAACTGGAAGCGTTTCTCAAACGAAAAAGTAAAGGCTATGAACCAAGAAAGTCAAAAGTGTTCACTAGGGATGACGTTGTCAAATTTTTGAAGAATGCTTCTGATAAAACACATTTGTTACACAAGGTAATGCATTAAACCGTAAAGTATTGCACATTTATTGCTCTATTGTACAGGTGGTTCTGATTATGGGTTATTTCGGAGGCTGCAGAGGTCAAGAACTTCTAAATATGAAGATTAATCATATTGAAGATAGGGGCTCAGTTATGGTGGTTGATATTCCAGAAAGTAAAACAGATATCCGTAAGAAATTTACAATTGTAGAAGAAAATGAGTTTTCCGCATTGAGCCTGGTGAGAAAGTATATGTCTCTACGTCCATCGGGTCCAGAAAGATTTTTTCTAACGTATCGCGAACAGCGTTGCACAGTTCAGCCCGTTGGAAAAAATACATTCGGAAAAATTCCTAGCAAAATTGCTAGTTTTTTGGGTTTGCCAGATCCCGAAGCTTTCACCGGACATTGTCTGCGGCGGACTTCCGCGACTGCCTTGGTCAATGCAGGAGCAAATATGACGACGTTGAAAAGACATGGTGGATGGCGAAGTTCAGCTGTAGCAGAAGGGTATTTGGCCGATAGCATGGAATTAAAGAAAAAAACTGCAAGAATGTTAGCTGGCGTGTCAGATGAAAAAAGTGAGGCATCAACATCATGTCTGACTACAGTAATAGACAGTAGTAGGTAATAGTTTAACGAAAAAATCTTGCAATTCGGGCAACAATTTCAGTGGGAAATTCGACAATTGTAAATTTATTTTTGTAAATACATTAGAGGGAGTTAAGGATTTATAATTGCCCAAGGGAGTTATGAACATGTTTATAGTTACGGTAACTAAGGATTTATTTGTTTATAATGTATTAGTATGAAATAAATAATTACTCTATTACTGTTACTTCAATAGAACTAATAAATCACATGGCGGTGTACTAATTTTGACAAAATCTTCCATAGAAATTATGAAACACGATTTTTTGACTAATTAATCACTTGAAGTAGATATTGAAATCTCCAGTATCTCTTTTAAAACACTTCAAACCACCTGCGTATATTAAATATTTATAGATCCCCATCTGGAAATTTCAATACATTTATAGATAGACTTTATAGTGCATTAATTTTCTGTATAAATAACTTTATATCTTTTATTCCTTGTGGAGATTTCAACATTAATTTTTTAAACGATTTACAGGAAAATAGCATATAGAGTACTCACTCATTTTCATTCAATATTTTTTCATCACTTTCTTCATTAATAAATCCACTTTGTTTATTCATATTTAAAACAAACACTTTATACACAGATTTTAGGCGTACAACTATTCACCAACAATGTATTTTGGTTGACAAGCTGTCAATTTGACAGGTCAGCAAAATATGTATATTATGTTGCCTATATTTACAATTACAGATTTAACTTTTATTTAATATAGTAGGCGGAATCGTGTTAGTTTTTTTGTATCAGCTTTTTTGCGTTACATTAGAATATGACGCCACGTCCGTTAGAATTACTGAGTTACCCCTAGTCGCGCCTAAAGAAGTTTTACTTCAATAGAAAGTTGAATTTTATGTTCAGCGACTGTAATTTGAATATTCGATATAAACAAAAGGTTTAATTTTGGCTTTCCTTTTGGAAAATTGAAATTCATGAAGCAAAATTTTAGTCGGCGCGAATTCTCCCAATATCCAATCTTGTCAAAGGCAGAATATCTTAATGATGATATTTAGATCTACGTTCAATATTTAGATGCACTGCATGATGACTGGTAAAATTGATTTGAAGATATTCTGACGGTGATATTACCACCATGGATCATAAGCCCATTTGATGAAGCAGTGAATGTGGTATTACAAGAGAAGCTACTCTGGATCTGGAAATTTGGGGAGGGGCGAGCTAGTGCTCAGCCAGCACTGAGGCCACATATGACCCATTGTGCATCCTCCCGTGTGTAGGAATATTCTCACCTCAGGCTGTCACCAGGCCTATTGATTTAAAATAGGCGATGAGGCTCCCGAGGGGGATCTCCTTGACATCGGCTGGTGTAAGCCAGTACTCGCCCAACAAGGATCTTACATTATGTGTTCTACTGTTTCCTCTTCTTATTCGCAGCCTCACTTCTGTAGCAAAGCTTAATTTAACGTTAAAAAGACTGGGTGCGTTTAAGTCCCTAGGTTTCTTTTTCTTCGTGAAGAGAACCATTTCTGTCTTTTTGGAGTTAATAGACAGCGATTGCTCTTTACACCATGTCTCTAAAGTTCTGAAAGCCACTTGCATTCTGTCGCATAGGGTGCTTTCAAACTTTCCTGTTGGCAGAATTACAATTTCGTCTGCGTAGGCTACTGTATAGATTTTGTTATGTTCATTGAGGTGGTGAATTAGGCTGTCTAGAACAATGTTCCACAGTAGAGGTGATAAAACCGCTCCCTGTGGACAGCCCCTCGTAACCTTGCCTCGTATCTTGACATCATTTACAGTTATTTCTATTGCACGCATGGAAAGCATGCTGAGAATCCATCCGCTTACTGTTGTAGGTACATTACGATCAGTAAGCGAGTGCATTATTTTAGGGAACGTGGTTTTATTGAAAGAGAAGCTAGTTTAGCTTAGAAATATCCTTGGCTGTAAGAACTTGCGACAGTAGGTTTGGTAGCCTATCTCTCTTCATATTTTTTAGAAAAAAGCTTCGTGTCGTTACAAACCTATTTTCTAAAAAAAAAAATCGGTTGTCTGTAAAGTCGGTTTATATTGACGATAGTTCAACGTGACAACGTCATAAGAAAATACCTACTAATGGAATGGTTGCATTTTTCGAAAGAAAATTTTAATTTTATTCGTTTAATAGATTTTATGTAGATATGGATATCATTTTTTATACATTATGAAATATATTTTACTTACCGAATGATTTTGGGTAGGTACCTACCCTAGAATTGCTATTGATACTTCTTAATCACATTTTTCATAAAAGTTCCCTTGATTTATACACATTTTACACAAAAACTCTATAAAATAGTCACCGTTATTCAATTTTACCCACGACTCATAAGTAAATTGCCTATTTTTTAACCTAGGTATATCTGTGTCAGTAAGTGTCAAATTATTGAGGAGTTGTGTTATAGTTTTATTTACTCCACTAGTGGAGTAAGTAAATAGAAACCTGTAATATTATGTTGGTTGCCTACAGTTTACATTAAATTAAACTAACATTTGACTTTTCTCAGACAGAACTGTCTGCGAAATCGAATATTTTTGACAACTTATGCCAAAATTTAAATTTTATTTTTGTTTTTTTTTTAGTTTTATACAAAATTATTTGGTGAGTCGTGGGTAAAGCATAGTACTTTACTCGAGAAACAAATGGCATATTTAGCTCGTTTCTTTAGCCCAATCGCTCACAAGCTCGCTCATGGGCCAAACACACTCGCTGTAATATGCAATTTACTCCACTCGTAAATAATATACTATAAATAATTTATATCCAGATCACTTTGACAGAGTAATTCAGTGAAACTTTTTAAGAATCTCGAAGGGAGCAAGGTAACGCCTCATTTTTTTGGTCGTGCAGCCGGCTCCATCGAATTATAAGACGTTGTCACGTCAAAAAAGAAGTAGATTAACATTACACCACAAGAAAATTTGCGATTATTACTGACGAAACTAAAACCAAATATTGATAATTAAGTACATCCCTCCTATTACAATTATGACTATACCTACTCTTTTTAATTGTTCAGTTGCGTGCAAATCATGTTTTATGTTCAAATGATGTTATTAAAGTTTAATTATATTTCTATTAAGTCTGTAATTATATTATTTAAATAAATGGTAACCTTTGCATTAAACTATGATTATTATGATTTGTAATCCAGTTCATGTATACCTACCTAGCTTAAACCGTATAAGAGGTTTGGAGGTTTACATGGTTCATAATGTTTAAACATGTTTCTCCGTTTACTATAGACACGAAATTTATCCCCCAATTATTTTTGTTGGTAATTTTTTGTTTTTTTATGTTTAGTGACATTAAAATAAGATCAATTTTTGAACAACAATCATTTCACGATAAATAAATATTAATCTTAATGAAACAAATTTTTGAACTATTATCAGGTGATAGGTGGTAGGTAAAGGAAATAAAAGATTAGTAGCTAGGTAGGTACATATACAAAAAAAGCTTGGTCTTTTAATGGATAAGATTGGGTTCAAGAAAAAATTTTGTATACAATTCATATATAAAAGTTCTTTAACCCTTTCCCTGCCAATCGAAGAAAAAACAAATAAAAAATTTTTTTGTGTACTTTTCTAAATATTTGGCACATACTGATTATACAAAAAATAGAGAAAGTCAGAACCCTCCCCCCCACTATGATTTTTCGGATGTCCCCCACAAGGGACAAATCCAGTTTGAGTGCAGAAAAAATAAAAAGGAAAATTCATTTCAAAGTTGTAATTTCATTTAGGAATTATAAAAAAAACATATTAACAATAAACTAGTGGCTATGGAACTGAAGGAAACAATTTCTGCCCTTCAAAAGGCATAAATGAACCTTGCATTATACGCAATATATATGAGTTTTTTCTTTACATCCTTCTAATTTACACCTGGAATTATTTTTATTTTCATCAAAAGAAGGTATATGATTGTAACCATCGTATCTAAATTCATTTGGTGGCTTTGCCTCAGTACATTTTCTTTTGGTATTGACTGGCTCCTCAGAATGCGAAGGTCTGCCTCTTTTTGGTGGAACTTTTGTTAGTATAAGAGACTCAGCCACAGATGTTCGAAACGCCAATAAATCTAATGATTTTCTTTTCGGAATTCCTAATTTCTTCGTTTGAACTTTGTATTCAAGCCATGAATTGGTTATAGCCAAATCAACTGCATGCATAATCATGCGAATTGTCCATTTTCTAGAACGTAAATATGACCTGTATAAACTCAGCAGAAAATCTTGCTTATCAACGCCACCCATAGACTCATTGTACAATGTTACCGCTTGTGGCCTCTTTACCTGAACATATTCTTTTTACTTCTTATCCCACCTTTTACACAAATCCTCTTTACCGATTCCCACAAAATTGGACCCCATAAGTACGGTTTTATTATCGTACCATTTAGTTATCACCGTTCCATCATTGCTCACGCAGACTGAAGACGATCCTCTACCTTTTTTTCTCAGTTCGTTGTCCGATGGTAGTTTAGGAGAAGAAAAGCGATTAATTCTAATTGTACCGGCAGCGTAGACTGATCTGGCATCCAAATATTGAAAAAGATTGTAGGAGCTGAAATAATTGTCAAAAAATAAATAATGATATGGCTGTTCAATTCGCTCGGACAGTTGCATAACCACGGCGGCTGAGTTTCCAAAATGTGAATATACTGGATTTATTTCCGTTGTCGAGCCTTGGTACAATAAAAAATCATAAACAAGTCCACTTCTTCCAGCCATCACAAATATTTTTACACCCCACTTCTTAGGCTTATTTTTTACATACTGCTTTACGTTCAAAGCCCCCTTAAATGGTACCATTTGCTCATCAACACATAAATGTCTTTCCAAAGGAAGTTCCCGATACCGCTTTCTAAGCGACTCGTATAAAATTCGAACTTTCCAAAACCTGTCAGTATTATCCGTCCCTCTTGTAGTAATGTCCACTAAATGAAGAGCATTCCGTAGTTTGTAAAATCGTTTAAGAGACATATTTTCTTTTATTATAGGAATTCCATAAGGGCTACTCCAATACATGTCTGCTCGGGGAAATTGTAAATTACCCATCAGGATTTGAATACCCATCAAGAGTTTTACTTCGTCTGTTGTTGTCGGCGGAAATCTGTTTATTTGTTTATTAACAGCGTACAGGTTGGTCATGTCTCTCATTACGTCGAATATTTTATTTGGAATGTATTTTTGAAAAATATTTACAGGTGTAGGTAACTCGTTGGGTGAAGTAATAGTGGGATGCCATTTATGTATTGGCCTTGTATCGTAGGATATATTCTGTAGCCACCTAATGTCTCCTTTTTCTGTCAATCCATACTTTTCACAAAAAGATTTGATTTCTTTTTTTGTTTCATTGGACTGTTGTTGATATTCTGTTCCTTTCTGTTCTGCTAGTATCGGCTCCTCCAAAGTAGCAGGTTCGTTTTCTCCAACCATATTTTCTTCTTCAGTAACTTGCCAGTTATTTTGGTTGGCACCATCTCCATCGTCGCCGCCTAAATCATCATCTGACATTCCTGATAGCTCCGACTCGTCATCATTATACAGCAATTCAAGCAGTTCTGTTTCTGTTAGTGGTCTATTTCTTCTTTGCATATTTCTGAAAAGTGTAAAAACCTCAAGTAAGATCTCTTAGAAGTTCCCTCGTATAATTAGGCTAACACTAATATTTTCAGTCAATCTCGCAAATGTGAAAACCACAACTAACATTTCTTATACGCTTCCTCGTATTATTCAGCTATCGCTAATATTTGCAGCCAAGCTGGCATTGTCCCTTCATGGGACACATTTATTTAGGACCTGTGTATACAACACCTAGTAAGCGCAACTTAATTTTACAGTTATAGTTCTCAACAGACACTCTTGTATTACTAATTAAAAAAAAGAAAACTCACCTTTGTAAAATAATTCTCAGAATAATCGAAAAACAAACAGCGTGAAATAAACACGTGGTTTCTCTTGAAAGCACTGGCTGACACTGAGGTTCTGAGGTATTTCAAGGCTACCGTGTAAACTCGAATGCAGTCGGTATCTTACCAAACATTGTTAGGTGGTGTCCGTACATAGGGACAATGACTGAATCAATCATTCTCCTAACAGTTCTCACGTTTCAAGCAATAGAAAATAACGTCCCTCCTGTGGGACATTCCCAGGGAAAGGGTTAATAAGCATTATTTGTATCGTATACATTCTCGTCTCTAAATTTGTTTTTGTTCAAACTTGGGTCATATTTAAACTTTAATCATTTTAATTAAATTCATACCGTAAAGGCCAAACCATAAATATATATTATGCAGTTCATATTGCTTATTCTAATGTTTTTACTTTTACTATAGACCCGTACTGATCCCGTTTTTTTTTTGTTTTTTCGGTTTTTTAATGTTAGGTAAGATGGAAATGAAAACAATTTTTTGAGGATATTCATTTAAAGGTAAACCCTAATGTTAATGAATAGTATATTCTGTAACAAGATTAGAATGAAAATTAGATACGAGTGGAAAATTCCGAACGCGAGCGTAGCGAGCGAGAGGCACCACGAGTAAATCGAATTTTCATTCTAATCATGTAACAGGCTGTATTTTCTCCACGACCATGTAATAATTCTGTTTATTTAAATTGAAATTTGTAGCAAAACAATTGGATTGTCGCACTGACAAACTGAGTGACAGTTTTGAAATTCATGGTAATCTATGTTTTTTGTTGAGCATAATTACCTACAGAATGTTATTCTGTTACTAGTTATAGAAGGAAATACATGCAAAACACATAAGAATCAAGTGTTTCAGAATGAATATTCTATCTCAAGAGTGAAAATGAACACTTATTATTAAAAATGAAGTCGGAATTATTACATTCATTAATGGTCGTGGAGAAACCATCTCATCGAGAGTGTACACACGTGTGTATTTTGCTCCGTTTAATTTGTTTATTTTTATCGGTTTTTACTTGATTTTACTGAATTAAAACTTGAATTATCGAAAAATAGTGAGTGGAATTTTGCAAAAAATTGTATCCTAATTATTCGAAAAGTGTTGTTGATTTGTGCGACGTAATTTCAAGAAAATCTTTGATTTTTGGTCAAGGAATAAATCGGTAGTTTTAAAGTATAAACATTTGGTTCACAAAAAACTAACATAGATAAGATAAGGTTAAATTTGTGGTATCGATACAAATTGCTAGTAGCTAAAATATTTTTGATTTGGGACTGGATCTACTGCACTTATAAATTGAAATGGATTACAATAAGTGTAGGAAATGTAAGAGTTCCGTTGTGTCTGGATTTAAATGTGTCGATTGTGGTATTGTTTCTCACAAGAGTTGTTTAAAACTTTTGAAAAATGTCATTTTCCTTGATGACAAATATGTAAACTGCTGTGCCTCAGAAGATGGTAGTGACGTTAAAGAGATGAGTCAGGGAGATCTTTTTGATAGACTAAAAAATTATCTAGATTCAGCTCTTGAATTGCAACTATCAGCTATTAGGAAGGAAAATGAAAAATTAATTCAAACCTATTCTGTGCGTATATGTAAATTGGAACAGGAAGTGATATCGTTAAACAATGAAATAAAATTGCTAAAGAATAACCAGTCTCAAGTGAATAATGATGATGTAGTTATGGAAGAATTACAACAACGTATGACTCGTGCATACAATGTTATGGTGTACAAAATTCCAGAATCATCTGCTTCGAACCCCACAGATAGAATTGCTCATGATAAACAAGCTATTGCCTTGCTGAAGTGGTACCTGAGGAAGTGTCAAAAGTTATTAGAATAGGCAAACCAAAACCCAATATTTCTAATATATATAGACCAATTAGGATAACCTTCAAGAGTTTAAAAACCGCCCAGGATGTTCTACACTCAAGACCAAAGCTGGTCAGTGGTGGTTTTATAATTAGTGCGGACAAGACCAAATTACAGCAAGATCAATATAAGAAGGTTAGGGATGATTTAAAAAGAAGGGTTGAAGAAGGTGAAAATAATTTAGTAATTAAATATAAAAACGGGCTACCGTATATTCATCAAAAAAACTAAGTAGCTATAATAACGCATCATTGTCTATTTCATTAAATTCTGATATTTTATATGTTAATGCACAAAGTATTTTAAGTAATTGGGATCAAATTTATATGAGCTTAGTTTGTTTAAATCCAAAGGTTATTCTGTTAAGTGAAACTAGAACTACTATTGATATTGACCACTATGAAATTAGATTTGCTAACTACAGTTGTATTAGATGTGATTCATCAAGCCGGCATACTGGTGGTGTTCTATTATATGTAAAACGTGAATATGAGTATGATTTGTTAGAAACTTATGTTCTTGACAAAAATTATTGGTGTTCTTTTATTAGGGTTAAATTTTCGTCATCAGTTTGGATTATCGGTTGTATGTATCACTCGCCTTCGAGTTCTGATTCAAAGTTTTTAGAAGATCTTGAAAATATATGTGATGATATAAGTAGTTAGTAAAAATCATAATTTTGTGTTAATTGGGGATTTTAATTTAGATTATTTAAGGGATTCTTTTTATGTTAAAAAAATTAGGAATATGTTTGCAACATACGGCATTCAGCAGTTAATTAATAGACCAACTCGCATAATGAATTCTAGCAAAACTTTGGTTGATTATGTATTATCTAATAAAGATTGCATTGTAGCTACAGTTCATGACACTCCTAAAATTAGCGACCATTCTGTAATTTCGGTTAATTTACGTGTCAATTCGAATAGGTCTCATGAATTTGTTAAAAAATATAGAGATTTGAGGCCTGGAAATCTAATAGCAATTAAAAGTAATTTAATACTCTATAACTGGAATCTAAATTCGACGGATGTTGATCTAATTTATAAAGAATTGTTTATAAATTGTACACAAGTAATTAATAACATTGCACCTATTCGAACATGTAATTATAGTACTAATCTGCCTTGGTTTGACAAGGAAATCTACGATAAAATTAAAGTACGTGATCGTGCATACATAGCTTTTAAAAAATGTGCTGAAAATATTAGGGATGAAATGTGGAATAATTTTAAGAAATGTAGAAATGAAGTAGTAAATATTTTAAAAAAGAAAAAAGCTCAATTTTATTATAATCGTATTGACTGCTACAGGAGTAATGCTAAGGAAATGTGGAAAACGTTAAAAAAGCTTATTAACTTTAAATGCAATGAAATGCCTGATCAAGTACAGTTTTTTAATGGAACAAATATGGTTATGGTTAAGAATAGGGAGGAAATTTCAAATAGATTTAATTCTTATTTTATTGAAAGTATTATTAGCATTATTGATAGTATAGAAAGTGATACATATTGGTATAACAGGAACTATAATTTGTATCTACCATTTCAAAATTTTAATTTAGTATCTTTAAATGAATTACGTTGCTATGTTAATTTACTGGACAATAAATGTTCAACAGATGAAGTACTAAATGCTAGATTACTTAAAGAAGTTTTTGAAACAATTGGACATGTAATATTAAATCTAATAAATACTTCACTTTATACTGGGCGAATTCCATCTAGTTTGAAAACAAGCCTTATTATTCCTGTTCAGAAAATTGCGAATTCAGTAACAGCAGAAAATTTTCGACCAATTAATACTTTACCGCCTATTGAGAAGTTACTTGAAATAATTGTTCATGATCAACTTATGAAGCATATTGATAACAATTTTATTCTAATGAATGTTCAATCAGGTTTCAGGAAACAGTTCTCATGTGAATCCGCTTTGCAGTTAACAGTTAGTAAATTTAAAAAACTAGTGGATCAAAATAAATATGTCGTTGCAGTTTTTTTAGACTTTAAAAGGGCTTTTGAAACAATAGATAGACGCATATTATTAATTAAATTGAAGCAATATGGTATATGTGGAACAGTTTTGGATTGGATAACCAATTATTTGAGTGATAGAATGCAGAAAGTTAAATTTAAGGGCATCTTATCCAACAAGAAACCTGTTGACGTGGGAGTTCCTCAGGGCAGTGTCCTAGGACCACTACTTTTTATACTATACCTTAATGACTTGAATCTTTTTGTTGATTGTGAATTTATAAATTTGTTTGCAGATGACACATTATTAGCATGTAGTGATTATGACTTGGATAAAGCTATAAGGAAAATGAATGTAACTCTTGATATGATGAATTCGTACTTAATGGAAAATAAACTTAAATTAAATGTGTCTAAAACAAAAGCACTTATTTTTACCACTAAATATAAATACAAAAATATCAATATTCAGCATATTAACCTGATGATCAATAATGAAAAAATCGATATAGTTTCAACTGTTAAGTACTTGGGCTTTCAACTGGATAATTTTTTTACTTTTGATGGGCATTTCCAGTATATTTATAATAAAATATGTAAGAAATTGTATTTTTTCTCCAGGGTAGCCAAACATTTGTCAATGGAGACAAGGATCACGGTTTACAATTCAATTATTCGCCCACATTTTGAATATTGCTCTTCATTACTATATTTATTTGGTCTAAATAAAATCGGTCAATTGCAAAAACTGCAAAATCGTGGTATGAGAATCATTTTAAAAACAAATCGTCGTACTCCTATAAATTTAATGCTACAATCCTTAAATTGGTTTTCTATTCAGCAAAGATTGTACTATTTTTCAATGATTTTCGTCTACAAAATTTTACATAACTTGGCTCCACTATATTTACAAGAATTTTTAAATTTTCCTAGTAATATTCATAAATATAATACACGAAATATAAATAATATATATGTAACTAGAATGAATTATTCGAGTTCAATGAATTCTTTGTTTTTTAAATGTTTTAGGGACTACAATGAATTACCGTATGTTGTTAAATCATGTAATACGTTAAATAGTTTTAAGCATCAATTAAAAAATTTCATCAGAAATTAGATGTTATGATTTGTATATTTTCTTTTATATTGGAATCGTGTATTTTTATTTTTATTTTTATTTTATGTAAGAATTACTTTGTTTATTTATATTTGTATTAGGATAAACCTATTTCTAAATAAAGATCTATCTATCTACCATCATTATGTAGATAAGAGAAAAAATTTAAAATTATAGTAGGTAGGTCCTATATACAAATTTTTTTGCCAGTTCTGTATAAGTTTGGTAAGATGGAAAATGAGACCAATTTTCGACATCCATTCCAACGTAGTTCCTTCGGCTAATGTAGAATCGGCTTGTGTATACGACTGTAGCGCCTGCGCACGTCTCATTTAACGGTTTTATTCCATGGACTTTTTGTTACGGTTTTACTATTACATTTTTTTTCAGTTCGGTCGCGCAGCAAAATCCCTATCTCCTCCAAGCCTTGGATTATACTACGTTATAGATTTTGGTTGTACATATTTTCATAATTTGTACTTTTCGTCTGGGCAGCTTATATATCAATAAATTCTCTAAAGATATAATTTTTATAATGATAATGATCGGAATAAGATAATTGAATTAATTTTATTTAAAGTTAAAATAATATTTATGGTTTTTTGTTTAACACTGGAAAAAAACTAAAAAAAAATTACCATCCCGCGTATTCGATCCTCCAACGATATCCAATCGTGAAGAGTTATCATATGCTAGTCAAATCATTTTTATGTATTTACTGCTTAAATTTTGATTATATTAATAATAATAATTTATTATAAATTTTGAGATTAACATTAGTAACAGGTGTCGATAATCCAATTAAATAAAATATCACAACATAATTTACACATTTTACATTTAAAAACCAATGATTTTCATTAATTTATAGGACATCACAAAAGTTGAGATCGTTGGATATTTCTATATTGTTTACAATGTTTATATTATATTATTAAACTCACCTTTCGTTAGGAGATTCTGTAATGAGAAGATCATCTTTTGCTTGATTCATTATACCTATTATATTTTTTGTAAACACTTTCAAGAAAGTTTCGGTGACAGTTAAAAATTATATCATAACTGTCAACATTATGTCTATCGTATACTGAACACTGAATAGAGGCTAGCGGTAACCTGCCTACTAGATATAGTGGCACTATTACAAGCGTTACGGTTTTATTGTTACGGTTTTTACTATTACATTTTTTCAGTTCGGTCACGCAGCAAAATTCCTATCTTATCCAAGCCTGCCGTAAGGAACTTAGTTCCAATAAGATGGACACAAGAATGGAGATAAGTGGTGATGCGCATGTTAGTGCGATTGTCATGCACAGGTTGAGCTTAAGACAAAATGTTGTACACGAAGTTGGACTAAATCAAAATTTTATCACATTATACAAAACACCTAAGTGTTTAAAACGGAATGCGAATGCTTATTCATCTATTTTGTTCAAATATTCCCATTTTTTGTCAGATCTATTAGAAGTTTAAACAACATGATATTTTTTTGTGACTGCAATGGTTTGGTCTGTTATCTGGTTTTCATATTATTTTAAAGTTACTGATAAAGTTTTATAAACATTAAAATTGGATCAGTTTTTCAGGATTTTGAACATTATTAAAGATAAAACTTATTGGTATTAGTTTCAGAGGTATATAAAACGGACCACCTGCTTTAAAATCCTAAGAATACTTAAATGTAATATAAGTAGCATTTTAAGTAGGAATATAGCTAAGTTTAAAATATGTAGAAAATTAAAATATTTTTAAAAATAGCAACATGCATTAAGACGATTGTGCCTAGGTCCTAAATGGTGTCTATACTCTACCAGAGACAGCCTTCCGCGCTGCTGATGCGAGATTGGTCTGCAAGAGAAAAATAAATAGTATATTTTTGGGATATGCTACCTCTCACATGTTAGCTGACTGACTGGTGGGATAGAAGGGAGTTTTAACCAGCTATTCAGGCTAACTTTTACAATCTTTTCACCATGGAGACCTCTTTAGGGTTCTTTGAGGTCCCAAAATAGCAGTCTGACTATCTGTGCATATATTCATTTGGTTAAATTTATACACTATTGTGCATTAAAAGAGTCTATATCCTTCTGTATGAAACAGAATTACTGTAAATTTCTGTTCCTAAACTTTTAGTCTTAGGCCTGTTTGTGTACCAAGTTTAACCCTGAATCACGTATTTCGCTATTCCTCTAGTATCCCCATATCTTATCTTAAATGTTTTATTAAGCAGATATTTGGTAACCGTGTGGTCTGATTTCATCTCCCCATCAGATATCTTCTGCAGTTTTCTGTTGTGTCCTGATCTAACAAAAATGTTATTTAGATTTTCTTGCAGTCTGTAGAAAACCAATTGCCTGAAATCTTAAAACAATGAAAAGAAGAGGATGTTCTAAGACGACTTCTATTGCTGTCTTTCAGAAATTTAGTTATGCCATGGCATCCCAGTTTTCGAACCTTGCTTTATGATGTTTGTTGTTGAATGTTTGACGATACTAACACAGTTACACTATGTTAAAGATCAAATATCAAGTTTTAATTCCCAACGTTTGGCCGTAAGTTTGTTTGACTACCATTAATGTGGTTATCGCATGTTTTTAAGTATTTAAGATGGTAATTGCAGGAAAATTTTAAGTATAATATCGCTAAAAGTTAGGTACTTAACCCATACCTTTATTTGTTTTTATTATTATGCCTTAGTTCTGCCTTCTGGTAAATGGGAAAATTAGACTTAATCTGAGATAAAATATATTCACAAATCTGTTAATCTTATTAAGTTATTTTAACTTTCATGTTTGTTTGCTTATAATTTGTTAATAGTTCATTATAAATATTTATCCGTAACGTCACGGTTTTTAACTCGATTAGTAAAAGTTTTTAAAATATTAATCATTTCTATTTATTTAGTTAACTATGCTTGATAAAGAAAATAATTATATTGAATTACTTTTTCAAAGCCTTGTTATCAGATCATCTATTATAATAAAGATTTGGGTAATTTAATTTTTTAGATATAGTTTTTGTAGCCTATATTTATGTTTGAGTGGGTACATCTTTTTCATGTAATATATTCAAACTGGGTTTTGGTATACCTACTTACTAATGGGTATAATTTGTGGTTTGATTACAAAGGATTTTACGCGTAATTATTTAGCCAGAGGTAATATCTTCTTATTGAAGTTATACTTCTATTCGTACACTCTGTAGAAAAAGATTGTGTAGAGTTAAATGGGAAAAATCATTACATATGTAATGGTGTGAGTAAGAGAGAGACAGAAACACTTAGGTATAAGGTATAATTGGTCGGTAAAAACAAAGATGAAATATTTACCACATGTAATTGGCCAGTTTTCATTGAATCAGTCATTTTATAAAGTTATTCAACATATATTTTTTAATTCTGATAAAAACTGGCCAAGTCAAATCTAACCTTCTTTAAGATCTTACATTTTTAAATAACAACAATTTTTATAGGTATTCAATAAAGCAAAGAAATAGAGTTTAATATTTGTTCATAATGTTATTTTGTTCCTATAAATACATATTTGGATTTTGTATATAACTTGGCACTCCATTCTTTTTGCGGCGAAGCCTACAGCCAAGCATAATTTTTGTATTGAACTTGGCTCTCCTTTTTACATTTATGTTTTTGGTGGGATATCATTACTTTTTGTAAAGAAAACTAGGCAGGTATTGAGATTTAATGTTTTTTTTTGCGTTTCCGCTGCATGGTTATATTTTTTAAGCTATTGTCTACATTCTCTTGAATGTTAGAGACACTAGTGCGCATTGCCCATTCATTATCTGCTTCTTGTTTATAATTGAATTAGCTAAGTCCGGGCGATATAACGATCTCAGGCGGTTATATTCTACTATTGAACTATCTTGTGTCTTAATTTGTCTAGGGTCTAGATTAACAAGGTGTTTTAACTCTGGAGAGCGCAACGTAGGCCTGTCCTCTGCTATATAAAAATCGAAGTGTCTATGTCAAGAAGAGCGCTGTCCAGACTAAGTCCTTGTGATTTGTGGATGGTAATAGCGTAAACCAAGCAAATAGGGAACTGTTCCCGGTGAACATATACATTATTTAATATCTGTAACTTAGTCTTGACACGTTCTAGTTCATAACTTAAATTATTGAATTTGATAATAAGTTTACGTGCACTATTGTTTCTATCGACATCCCAGTTTATTTTCTCTATAACTCCAACAGAGCCATTCACTAGTCCTTTACTAACATCTATATTCCTACGCAACATAACTCGCGCACCCAATTTGATCGTGAAAACGTTTTTTAATCCAGCGGTTAATGATGAATCATCCTCGTTCTTTTTCAACACTTCCTTTGCTCGCTTGTTTAAATACCGTGGACAGTATATTTCATCGATTGAATTCAATTTAATTTCCGGTTGTTCCATGCTTTCCAACATTGAATTATTAAACTGATTGCACATATTTGTAGTAGGGAATAAACAAACAGTATTATCAGGTAGTAGGTACCTAATTTAAAATAGTCAATAATTTTTTTCAGCCTGTCATTTTGATTTTGGATAGTTAATTTAAGGAGTCTATGAGCTAACGTATGATGATCTATTGTCGTCACTATACCAATTCTTATACGATTTAACATTTCGCCGAAGAGATGGTCGTGTTGTTGTCTCATGATAATCGTTAAATCGTCGTATGAAAATAGTTGTTTCCATAAATTTGGTGCACTAAGAGAACCTAATAATGACCCCTCTATTTTTTAACTTTTTTTTTATTTTTAGACTTTTTCCTAAGCTTACATACAATTACCGAGCTGGATTCCAAATTTCATCCTTCTAGGTCATCTGGAAGTTAGTTAGGTTTAGATACATACTTATGTCAGTCAGTCAGTGCTAAAATTTAAGACTTTTTGACCTTCATATCTTTATAACCGTTTGAGCTAGCTGCATGAAATTTAGGATCCTAGATGTCCTTATGGATATAATTAAACACACGTAGTTTTAGGTGTTTACGTTAAAGAGGTTTTGAGTTATAGAAGGGTCAAAAGTGGCACCAAGTGGTTCGTGTAATATTACACTCGGCGGTGGCTATAGCCATTTCCTTTGCTTGAACTTGGCTTGACACGCTGCCGCGTTTCTAAAACATTGTATTTATTTGCTATAATTATATTCATTTGTGGTTGTTTATTGTGAGTAATAATTAGATTTTTTTATCATTTAAAAGTCATTTAATCTTGTTCGGGTTTTTTGCTATTGTATTTAATTGTAGAAAAACGGTTTCTAATTAACAACCAAGATGGCCTCGCTAGAGCGGTTTTAGATTAAAACTAGTAATCTTCTTATTCTCAGGAAATATTAAGCAATCCGTCTACGGCACTCATACCCCCTATATATTACAACAAAATCTCTTATCACCAGTCACATGACAACAACGTCAAAGACCTTAATCCTCAACCAATTCTTCAGAATGTCTCCTTCACCGAGACCTGTAACACCACTTCCACGGACATACAGAAAGCATGAAAAGTGTATAGTGTCTGTTACACTAAGACTAAACCTTCTACAAAGACTGCTGGTATCATAAACTCTGACCATCACCAAAGCTACGCCCTGGAAGCTCATACCATGAACATCCCGCAAACTCTACAAAGACGTGGATTTGATTGGAGCACTCCCGGAAGGTCTACGATGTTTCACTTTTTCTTTTGTATTATTAGATTTTTCAACATTTGGTTTTTAAGATATATAAATATATTAAAATGGATCCTCCTTCCGGAACACCCTTCTTCAATGAAAATTACCAGACGTGGATTCAAGATTTCCAAATTAGTTGTCTTAAAAACAAATTAAAAAAAATATTAATATAAAAAAATTATTTTCTTCCTTTTCTTTTTACTCCACGTCCTTTTTCTGTTCTTCAATTATTTCTCTATACCTTGAAATTTCTGCTTTCTTCCTATTCGTTGCTTCTTTCTGCTCGAATACTTTCTATTTCTTGCTTTTTATCTCCTTCTACCACTTTCCAGCCCTGACCTCACTGCTTTTCTGTACCTGCTATCTTCTCTGGTTTAAGTCCAATAATTTTATATCTTTTACTTATTTGTAAATTCTTCTTATTATATTTTTTCTTTCAATTCTTTTTATTTCAATTTGAATCTCGATATTTCTTACTATTTAAATCAGTTTTATTTTCTAATGACTTTTTTCAAATTACCACTCTTGACAATTCAATCAATAATCATCTCCCAAAACCAAAAACAAATTATAAAATAAACAAAAACAATCAAAAATCAACATAAAAATCCTTAATCTAGACAACCAATCTAAAAATCATGGATCATGTTCCAACATTTCATTAAAGGAACATGCACCATGAAGAAAAATCTATATCAATATATTTTGCATCATGTCGTATTTACTATAACTGATTTTCAACTATACCAATCAACATAATAAGCTCTTCAGTTAAGTTAATATGTTAATAATAATGTATAATATAAAAACATAATAATAAACCCTTTACTGTTCCACTCTAAAGCCAAAGGCCTCTTCTCACAAAGAGAAGGAATGGGCATTTAATCAATTAGCTTGCTCATTGCGGGTTGGTGATTTAAGACAATTAAGTCCACGTTTTATCACGATACTTTCCTTTACCGTGCATGGTATAAGAAAATTTACTTATATCACATTGGTACATGTCGGAATTCTTGAGGATTGCACGGTGTTCGGAAGGTTTTGAAAATAGTACATCATGAATTTTCGCCGACATCTAACAAAGCCAAATAGCAACGGAAAATGATAAAATAAAAACATTTTTTTTAAATTGAACCGCCTTCAAAAAAAATGCACTCAAAAGCCAGCAATAAATTTTTTATTTCATAAAAAAATTGTAAGCAACTAGGCATCCGATTGCGATTTCCTTGAAGGCGGATCCAATGGCAAATTACACTCTATTTTAATCTTCGCTATTAAATCTAGATTTCAAATGTAAGTAACTCAAATCTTTTTACAAATATATAAACCATTGGAGCCGACTTCAAAGAAATCGAAATCAGATGCCTTGTAGCTTCCATTTTTTTTAGGAAAAAAAGATTTTAGTGCATTTTTCATTTTTAAAAAAGATTTTTTCTGATAATTTGTGCAAAGAAATATTATCCTATAATTATGATGTTTAAATGTAATTTTTTATATTTGTTTCAGGACAGGGTCGAGTTAATCAACTAGGTGGTGTCTTCATAAACGGTCGACCGTTGCCTAATCATATTCGTCTTAAAATTGTGGAAATGGCAGCAGCAGGAGTGCGACCGTGCGTGATATCCAGACAGCTTCGCGTATCACACGGTTGCGTTTCGAAAATTCTGAATCGGTACCAAGAAACCGGTAGTATTCGGCCAGGCGTTATCGGTGGATCGAAACCAAGGGTAGCAACTGCTGATATTGAAGAAAAAATTGAACAAATGAAAAAGGAGCAACCAGGGATTTTTTCATGGGAAATTAGAGAAAGACTGATTAAAGTAAGTTTGTATACAAAATGGTTATTATATAGTTTTATATCTATCTTCTAAATTTTTACCAGGTATATTCTAATCAACACTAACAAAAATGTAAATATTGCATTAACATTATTGGAATTATATCTTTTTTATGGCGAGATTGCAATTCCGCAAAACGAGATCCAACATCTTTAAAGAGTGGATCCGCGGATCTCGGAATATTGCGCTAAAACGTTCGTGAAGTTTTACGTGCAAGTGAGTGATGCGAGCGTTACGTGCACAGTGGTGCTAGCGGGGTGAAGGAGAGTGAAAATATACTTTGGCTGGAACATCTGCAATTCACACTGATCTTACTCTAACGCTAACAGAAGAATTAGAAGAACAGCTTTAAGAAGAAAAAGAAATGTTTAAGAATAAGCCAGTCAACAAGTAAAATGATAATATAAATGTTGAATAAAGAAATGGCATATTTTAAGTCCGATGGTGTCAGAGGAGACTACTTGACTCTCGTCTATGAATATATGCTGACGATTCAGCCCACTAGCATAGAAGCCGAGAAAGCGTTTTCGGTGTCAGGATATTTTTATAGCTCACTACGAAGCAGGCTTGGAGATTGGAGATGATACTATAAATACTTTTTAACAGCGTATCCTAGGTTTGTCATAGTAATAACATCTAGATTATACCTCGAGGTCCAATTGTCTGTCAGTCACGTCATTGTGATGTAAATGAAAGTGGAACCAATGCGAGGTTCGAATGAATGCTAGTTGCCAGATTTAACTTTGAAAGGCTTACTATCTCTGTCTTATTAACGCGCAATAAAAAGAGATACTTTTAAGAAAAATCTCAACACTGGTCAACATTATTAAGTGTGCTAGTGCCGCTTGACATTTTTCTGTCCGAAATTAGCGGGAAGTTGCAAGGATGGTCTGAAAGGTCAACCTCTTTTTGAATTTTTTAAGTGTAAATTAATGTTAAATTGAGAAATCTTTCGCATTTTTAAAATCTTAAAATCAACGCTATAAAAAGTATAGTATCTACCTAGTCATTATTCATGCTTTATATTAAAACACATCCAATTTTAATGATTCATTTACGCAACACCTTCTATTATTAATAATAATAAAATATGATTTGAATATTTCCAAACCAATGAAAAATTGTCAAGAATGCACTTCGGAGAAATTGCAAATTTTAGTGAAATCAAGCATATAATTGAGCGGGACAGTTCATTGTAAGCGGTTCCGTTCGATGGTTCGTACAACTATTTCCAACCAATCAATTGTAGCTATTATAGAAATAAAGTGATTCGCTTGACAGTTATGTACTGGAATGTATTCCGAACTCATTGTATGAACAACGTACTAGTTTTGTGGTAAAATCGGTCATTAGGCTCTTGAATCTTGATCAATGAAATTTTCACAATGTTTAAGGTCAAAGGGCTCAAATCCCATAATTATCTGTTTACGTTAATCTGTTATTTAACTACCCTGTATATCATGTTTTTGATTTGATCTAGTTACAGAGTTTTTTAAAATATTTGATTTTGTTAATGTTGTCGTCCACTATCTGCACCATTTCAAATTGGTATATATATCGTTTTATTAATTCTGGTTCGTTTTGGTTGGTTACTTTTGCGGGAAGATACGTCGAAGATCTGCGAGTAGGTACCTATAAATATATTTTTATTTTAACATTTCTCTTGAGTCTGGTTTCTTTCTTTCCATGGTTTGTTTACGCGTCTAATTTTTTTTCGCCTTTGGTTTCTTTTTGGTTTTGGTTTCTTTCTGTTTCTGGTTTCTTTCTGCCTCTAGTTTCTTTCTGTCTCTGGTTTCTTTCTGCATCTGGTTTCTTTCTGCATCTGGTTTCTTTCTGCCTCTGTTTTTTTACTGCCTCTGGTTTCTTTCTGCTTCTGGTTTCTTTGTGCCTCTGGTTTCTTTCTGCCTCTGGTTTCTTTCTGCCTCTGGTTTCTTTCTGCCTCTGGTTTCTTTCTGCCTCTGGTTTCTATTGACATCCGGTTTCGTCTAGCCCCACGTTGAGTGCCAATTTTTGTCATAGATTATGTTTGTTTTAATCATTTTAATAATTATCAACATTTTTAAACAAAAACTAATAAAAAAAAATTATTGTCCCATAGTCGCCACTTATTGCTTTCCTTTTAAATAAAATTTTTAATTTACATATTAAAGACAGTGACAATAAATTCCTATTGCAAACAAAATTTTTTTATCCCACCCCCGAAAAAAATATAACTTCCTTTCTTCCTCTGCCTGTTGCTGGTCCTCCTTCCGCTCCTTTACTTCCTAGCTCTAGCTTCCTCTGCTACCTGCTCCCATTCTGCGTTTTATTTACTTTCTCTTACTTAGTCGAAGCTAGAACCAAAGAATTGTATTTACATAAACAGTTTTTTGGTCAAAATGAAGCAAAGGTTACATGGTTGATAGCGATGAACCTATTGGAACCCTTTTAATTTTTTTTACTGTGATTCCAGAAACTATTTTGATGCATCTCTATTTCTGTTGTAGTATCTGTATACTTTTTATTTTTTCTATTGATTCCGAAAAGTACCTACGTATTGCATTTGTTAACAGTTATTTTACAACGTCTGTAATCCAAATTGGATTTGATTTGTCTTTAAGGTATGAAAAGCTTTACATTTACATTGTATACACTAAGGAGTTCTGGTAACATTTTATTTAAGATTACACTTTTAGAAATACTGTTGTAAATTAAATTCTATCATTTAGACGTGGATATGTTTTTACGTGCATAAAAATGCTCTGGTTTATGATATTATTCAATAGAGCATCGTTTAAAGATTAACAAAATTAAAAGAACGAACTGGATGTAACAAGATTAAGGTTTAGCTATTATCTTACCACTTAGGTAACTCATATTAATAAATTCCGAGTAGAAATACAAATAAAGTAACTAATTAACTTAGATGCTACGAGTTAAAACCTATTTGCGTATTTCTTATACTTACAAATATCTTCACTTAAATTAATTAAGCCATAATAGACCTAATTAATTTTTTACACTCGATGATTCTTATTACTTTGAAAAATATAAAGACATTTAATTGATGGTAGAAGATAATTTATGTTTTTTCGTATTCTGCCTAGTAACTACTATAAAGTAATTAATTAATTAATTAATTATTACAGTTTTATTTTCACTTCTTATACCAACTACATGTTAAAACAAAATTTATTAATATTTTATGTAACTACCAATAGGTACCTAAAACATCTTTTAAATAATAGGCTGAAGATAAAATTATTGTTGCTTCAGATCTTATTAAAATCCTGCAGATTTGGTCTATTGTACTTAATTTTTTACTTAATTTATGTATCTATGTATGTATGAGCAAGTTAGGGGTAACAGATACACCTGCGACCTATAAGATTTATTGTGTCTCCCTTTTCTTGCTATATTTCTGATAATTTTTCAGACTTATAGCAGCTCTTCTAGTCATATTTTCCTTAGAAAGTTTAGGATATCATTGGGTTTCAAGTTAGGTACTTCTTCCTTTTCTATTTCGTATGACCTTAGGTATTGTCACGCCTGGGGGGATTAGGAAAATGTGCCTTAGTGTTTTGGGATGAGGGGTAGCTTACTGAAGGCACTTCCCACCGAGGTCGTGGTTTTCTAACCCCTGGCTAGGTATCCTGCTGAGGGCAGAAAACTAACCAAGGGAAAGATAAGATAAACAACAGGAAACAAACAACAAATATATTAACAACGAAACAAACAATAACAATAAATGATTTAAATAAGGATAACGAACTAAATACAATAAATCTTAACTAATCTTACCAAATAAAACTATATGGTGGCATGTCACACTTACAACGGCCCAGACCCAAGGGTCTGTTTTAGAGACACCCCAAAGGGTGACCCTTACAGACAACCTCAGACTCCGAACTCCACGAGTACGACCTCAACGACGCCCTTTTATAGCCAATTCTTACGCTACGTGAGAATAAGAATTAAACTACGATATATAAGGTATATAAGGTCGCCTTGAAATCTAACGTACTGACTTTGGCCTGGATAATTACAATTAAAAATAATACAAAATAATACAATAAAATATCAAACAATTAAACTACCCTATTATCGTATGTGACAGTATTTGACCCTAGAATTACTTAATGCGATTCATTCTTAGAGTATGTATATTGAGGTTTCATTCTCTACCTTGCAGAATCTGCAGTTTGCTTCATCTACCAATCCTAGTTTCTTTATGTGTCTTCTTAATCGGCAGTGCCCGGTTGGTATTCCTGTTATAATTCGAGGTTCTTCTTGCTAAGGTTAAGACAGGTTTGAGATCTCTTCTGGTTACAGTTTCCCAAGAGAGTCTTCGATTGTCTTAGTCCTTCTAGATCAATCCAGTACTTGGATTTTTCGCTATCCATTTTTTTCTTAGTTTTTCTAAGATTGTATTTCACAGGATGGTTCTGGTCCCAGGTATGTGGTTTCAGCTCCTTCTTTTGCCAACTTGTCTGCTGTTTCATTCTTTCTATTCCTATGTGTCCTGACACCCATATGAGGGTAACAGTGTTATTGTGTCCTAGTTCGTTTAATTTGCCTAGGCAAATTTAATATTTCTACCATTTTTTACGAGGTCTGTTCAAAAATTAACCGACCTACCTTTATATCTTCGTTTTGCTGTTATTTTTGTCATACGGCAAGGTGAATTCTTCAAAACAGTCCCCATTTTACTCTCCAATCGCTATTTTCAGTTTTCGACCTAAAACAATCAGTATTGAATTATCGTGTTTTTACTCCTGTGAGATGGTTTGTGTGAGAGCTTACACTGTGAAGATTCTTGTTCTGTTTCCAGATGATCACCATCACCAGTACTTTATATTTTTTTTGCACATTATTATCATTCCTAATCGTTGGTTGACTGTCCTAAGCGATTTCTAAGCGAAACTTTTTTTGCTTTGCATTGAGCGAATTCCGAATAAAATTTTTACACACGTAAGTCATTTTTTAATTTGAGATAACATTTTTCCAAATTCATAAGGCAGTTATCTTAAATCGCAAGTCGCACTCGCTCGATGTTATCTGGTTGCGTTATCGTCGAAGATCCGCCAGAACGAGAAACACTATCAGTAGGTCTGCCTCGCGTGTTAAAACGATTATACCATTCTTTTATTTGTGTTTCGTCCATAAACTCATTTCTTTTTGCAACATTAAATAGTTTCCGAACTAGCTTCTAGGAGTATGAAGAAAAATTGGATATAAATTTGTTGATCTGTTTGCAGCCTGTAGAAGCAAGTTCTTGACTCCCCCTTCAAGATAATGTCAAGAGAAAAGTTGTGCTTACATTCTAAATTCACAATGTGACATTCTACTAAAATCTTCTCTTAATTTTTTTAATGATAAGCGGAAACAAAAAGAAGTCTGGATGAGACAGGTTTGAGCTGTGACGGGGTTGGGGAACACTGCGATGCTATTTTTGACCAAGTAAGTAGTCCAAAAAAACGCTGTGTGCGTGGGTGAGTTATCACCAACAAGATGGCTTCTCTGAGGGTTTTTATCTTCGACTTTTCTGCCTCCACCCTGTTTCAAAAGTGAACTCGTGCTCTGGACAAAACTTCATTTCCATAAGTTTCTGAGTGAAAGTCTTGTCAAATTTAACACAAAATTTAATTGCATATCGTTCTTACAATCGTAGTATTTTCGTTTGAAAGAGCAAGTTCCAACGCACATTTTCCACCACAACGTGTTTTTTTTGGACGCCCTTAAATCGTTTTGGGACAAAACTCTCGATACTCTTTAATGGCTCCCTGGATGATAAAGAGACTGTTTACGAAAAAGGGTTATAATAAAAATTGTTCTTCATTTGAATGCTCCCCTTCAATATATTTCCCTCCTCTCCCCACACACCTTTCCATTGATCAAAGTAGTGCTGGAAGTCATCTTTGGTGAGTGACTTTAGGAGCTCTGCCCATTTTGCCTTACTGCTTACATTGACTTAAATCGGGTCCCTTTCAAAACAGATTTTATCTTCGTAAACAAAAACAAGTCGCACGGTGCCAAATCTGGCAAGTACGGTGCGTGTTTGAGCACTGGAGTGCGTTTAATGGTCAAATACTGCTTCACAGATAGCGCTTTATGGACATGTGCGTTGCCCTGGTTGTTCTTTCACAACTCGGGCCGTTCCATACGAACTCGTTCTCGCAGTGTTGCCAAAATTGACAAATCGTAAGTCTGGTTGACAGAACTCAATTTGTCATCACAATCCTGTAAATGTTGAAAAAAAACGATCAACATTGCCTTGAAATTTGATTTGGATATCCTTGCTTTTTTGATTTTGCTGGGCTATTTAGGCGTTTTCCAATGCATCCATTACCGATTTGTTTCTACATCGTATTAAAAAATACATGTTTGGTCGCAAGTAATAATGTTTTTCATTAGTCCCGGATCTTCTTTTTACCTTTAGGCAAATCTGAGAAGACCTGTTGACGCACGAGCTTTTGGTCATGGTCAGGAATCAGGTTTTTTGGCACAAAATTTGCACAGACCTTTATCATGTGTAATTTCTCGTATAAAATTTTCTAACCGTTTCTTTATCAGCGTTTAACGCTCATTCAGCGATCTGCACTGGTCACTGTTTTTCGTCACACATAGTTTTCAGCACAAGAAAAAAAACACGTTTGTTTTAAACTACTAGGTACTGCACAAATACTATAATAGTGACGAAAATGTGGTATGGTACGTTCATAGAGAAATCTTTTAGCTACCCAACGCATTACTCGTTTTTCCCAACCCCTATAGGACGACCTCTAGGCGATCAGTCTCGTTATTTAATAGCCAGACCTCGTAGTAAAGAAATATTCGTCTTAATTGGGATTCCCTCAGTTCCACAACCATTTTTTTATTTTATATTTTATTTCGTAAGAGTTTTAATTGAGCAAACTGTTGTTAAATTCAAAGAACTCACACCTTTAGTTATAAACAAAATATAAATAATCAAAACTATTTATTAATTAAACAAGTAGTATATTTATGGCAATTAATATAATCATTATGCATAAATACTATACCTCTATATGGATATGTACACACACGTCTATAGTAATATAAAGATATGCTGATAATAAACATACCTATTAATTTAATTTTATAATGTGATGTTAAAGAACAAAATATTTACTACATAGATACTGTTTACTATCATCGTTGAAGATCATTATCAAGGAAAACTAAGATCATTCATTAGATCTAGATAAGTTTTTGATAAGGAAAATTAGCTTACCTATTGGGAAAATAATTATTTGTATCAATGATTAAATGTAGAAATATTTTATTTTTGGTATATATTAACAGTAGATAATGGAACAATTTGTGCAATTATAGCCAATTGTATTCACAAATGTTTTCTGCATTATTCTTATTCATTTGACAAGTTTCGTTAGTATTAAATAGTGTAGATTGATTTGGAATAACTGAACTCGAACTATACCTCGAGGCCTAATTGTCTGTCAGTGACGTCATAGTGACGTAATGCAAGTGGAACCAATGCGAGGTTCGAATGAATGCTAGTTGCCATGTTTAACTTTTCTTCAGAATTATTCAACATCATCATCACCAGTTCAGAATGACCTAAGTTTATTAGGCCCTAGGGCTTCACACGAGAGCGAGATTTTTCTCGTCTCGTCTCGTTCTTGTCTCGCTTTTCCGAAACGAGACGAGACGCTTTGGAAAATACTATGGGCGATACCGAGACCACATACAGGGCAACCCGCAACCCGAGAGTCTCGCTTTTAGTCTCGTTAAATTTTTTTTATGATGTTTTTATTCGAAAAATCTGAAATGGCCTGTATAGAAAAAAGTATATTGAAGAAAATATAAAATCTGGTGACCATCTGTGATATATTTTATTGCAAATTTAAACAGAAATCACTAACCAAGTATGATTTTTTCACATTTTTACTTCAACTTGTTCACGCTTCTTATAGTTACTCATCTCTTAGCATGAATATTTATCCTCGCAGATTTTTATATTTCAAGTTTAAATGATTTTTTTTAAAAGATCGATGGGTTACCTTTCTCTTGGTTAAGTATATGTGTCTATAATAAACTAGAGGTTAAAATTGCTTTGAAAAAGATGAAAAATAAAATGACATCTGGACCAGACAATATCCCGTCCTTTTTCCTTAGGGATTGTTCAGAAGTACTTGCTGAACCACTATTGAAAATGTTTAACCTATCAATTAAAACGGGAAAATATCCTGAAAAGTGGAAAGAGGCTAGGATATGTCCTATATTCAAAACTGGAGTAAAGTCAAATGTTGAAAATTACAGACCGATATCTCTCCTTTGTAACTTTTCAAAGGTTTTTGAGATGGTAATGTATACGTGTGTGTATTCCTCAGTTAAAAGTTGTATTTCAGAGCACCAACATGGTTTTATGGAAAAACGTTCGACGGTAACAAATTTATTAATTTTAACTCAGTATATTTCAGAAGTTTTGGATAATCAGGGCCAGGTGGACGTAATATATACAGACTTCTGAAAAGCTTTTGACAAGGTAAATCAACGTACGTTAGTTAATAAACTTTCAGCCTTAGGTTTTGCGGACAATGTGTTGAAGCTATTTTCGCCGTATTTAGCAGACAGAAAACAGTTCGTTGCGTACAACGGATCCACATCTGAGATTATTTCTGTTACTTCTGGAGTTCCTCAACGTTCCAACCTTGGTCCTTTATTGTTTTTGATATATATATATAAATGATTTGCTGAAGATTTTGGACTGTGAAAAATTAGGTTTGCGGACGATTTTAAAATTTTTTCAAAGATTAACAATATTAATGATTGTAATGAGCTGCAGAAGAATTTAAACTTGATTAATAATTGGCGTAACAGGAATAAATTAACTTTGAATGCCAAAAAATGTAAAGTAGTAACCTTCACTAGAAAAATTGAAAATGTTAACTATGCATACTCTGTCCAAATGTCGAAACTCGAAAAATGTAATACTATAAAGGATCTAGGAATTGTATTTGATACCAAATTAACTTTTTCAAACCATATTGAGCTAAAAATATCGGAAGCCATGAAAATGTACGGTTTTCTTATTCGAAATTGTAGAAGTTTTACAAATACAACTCCGATCAAATTATTATTTTACTCACTAGTACGATCTAAGCTGGAATACGGAAATATTATTTGGTAGGTACCCCCGGTGCACACTAGTTCGCTCCGGCGGTCAGATTTTAATTCCCAACCCGATAGACCCATAGGTAAGTTCGCTACGGTACTAAATTTTATGAGGGATGGTTGGGATTTTTTGATAATTACTAATACCTGGAAGGATAATTTAAATTTTCTTATTTTTTTCTTTTAATTTCATTTTTGTAAAAGTTTTAGTTAAGTTAAGGTGAAAGTATCGATCACATTAACAAAAAAAAAAGTTAAAAACATGAATTCCGCAGAAGTTAGTGAAATGTTGCGTGAAAAGGGAAAACCTATGTTATTGATCAACGGTTTTAAAAACAATTTCCATAAAACATTAGCTGGGAATATAAAACGGTGGCAATGTATAATGAGAGGTGGCTGTAAATCGTTTGTAAAAACTGGAGATTCCAACTTTGCCATAATAGAATACAACGAAGTTCATAACCACTCAGCCGAATTACCGTCAACGTTAAATCGCCAAAAACTAAGTAATTCCTTAAAAAGACGAGCGGTAGAAGACATCTGTGAAAAACCCTCAAAAATACTGCATACAGAGTTAAAAAAACATGATGTTGAATCATTAACAGTTAATGACGTATTTTTAATTAAAAAAAAATTATAATAACAGAATGAAAGTGCTCCCGAAAACACCAACTTCCTTGCAAGAAGTTCAGGAAACGTTTTTCCCCCTTCTATGTGGGCTGAGCATAGTTCCTCAATTAAAAGAACAACCAATGCATGTGAAAGTTGCCACTCAAAGTTTAATTCGTTCTTTTATTCTTCATATCTAAATTTATTTCAATTTTTAGAGATTTTAAAAAATGTACAAATAGACACTTATATCAATATAAAAAGCCTAAGTCTACCAAAAAAGTGTATCGCAGAGAAGCTCGTTTATTGAAGGAATTTGTAGAGAAACAAATTTCCCTATTGCAAGAAAATAACTGATATACTACATTTGATTTTGTGAAAATAATGTCCCAGAGATATAAGATGTTAAAAAAATAGTTTTAAAGTAAAATTAGTGTGTAAATACTAAGCGCCTATTACGAGTATTATAGAATGTATATTTTATGTTTAGTAAATAAGTAAAATAGTTTATAAATAAAACCGTTGTTTTCTTATGTATTATTATTTTTAACACTCAGTATTTCGCTCCGGCGTCTGACCGGTCAAATTATAATCCCCTCGAAAACGTCGCAGATAACCGGAGCGAATTAGTATAGTACCTTCGGAGCGAATTAGTATAGAATTAACAAGTTTAACTGACCGCGGGAGCGAACTAGTATGCGCCCGGTACCCCATATATAATTGTTATATATCAGGCATTGAAAAAGTTCAGAGAAAACTTTTGAAATATTTGGCTTTCAAAACTGATGGTGTATATCCAGAACGAGGTTGTGACTATGATGCACTTTCTGTTAGATTTGATTTTGATAGTTTAGATCTAAGGCGAGACCTCTGTTCATTAAAGTTTCTTTACAAACTACTTCATAATTCAATTGATTCTGCAGTTATTCTCTCACAAATTAATATAGAAGTACCAAGTTTTAATTCCAGAAATAAATTAACCTTTAGGTGTAATATAGCAAGAACAAATATCCTTAGAAAATCCCCAATAAATGTAATGTGTACGAACTATAATAAGATATGTTCACATTGCGACATTTTTTCTTGTTCCATAAATACCCTCATTAATACTGCTACTGTTTTCTTGGACTAATATATTTTTTAAATATTTAGTTAGATATAAGTTTTACTATTATGTAAATTTTGTAAATTGTCCTATAAATGGATTTCTGTTGGGCAATAAAGCTATTATTATTATTACTATTATTATTAGAGAGTAATAAACGTGTATCCTATCAAAAGGGTTTCTTAGGCTCGAAATTTTCTACCTGGAAAATCCTCTTATTTACTAAATATAGCATTAAAAAATTATTTATTATTTCAGTTTATATAATATTTATAATCAATATTTACAATTAAGCGAGACAAGACGAGACAACTAGTAACGAGACGAGTTCGAGACTTGAACGAGACTTAATTTTTTGGGAATTGACGAGACCGAGACGAGATTTTTGTTACTGTCGCCTACTCTCGTCTCGTGTGAAGCCCTATTAGGCACTTACACAATCAACTACTTATAATATTTCTTAGGTAGTTTTTCTAAACGTATAAACAATAAAAAAGAGATTTTTAGGTGTAGTCGCGGTTGGAACTCCCAAATTAAGACACACAGATGGCTTATTCCATTAAATATAATAATTAATAAAGTCGGAATGTACATCTACCATATTTCTCTATACATATTAATTTCCTATTTATTTAATTTTATGAATGTACCTACATGGTAAACATTTTATTATATTTTAAGCATTATCTTTTAACAAAAAAAAAACTGTAACTTAATGATGTATAAATAATAAAACTTTGTCTCTATCATCTGGGTGTGGACTCTGAAAGTGGATATATGCAACTACCAACTGGTATTTTTATTGTAAAAAGAAAATATATTTAATTCAATATCTATCAACACAAAATGATTTTTATGAGGAGTAACGAACTTGCGACTTTAACTGTTTTAAACGAAAATTAAACACAAAAATTTGTAGCTTGCGGCTTCTATAAAAGCTATAAAAAGCCTTTTTTATATACGATAATAAGTCTCTTAATTACGAAATAAAATATTCTGCCACATTGCTGGGAAAGATGGTAATAATCTCTCATTTGAAAAGTATTTTACTTGCCTAAGTTTTAAAGCTTTTTCTATAAAGCTTTCGAAGTTTAATAGATTAAAACACAATATGATAAAATTTAAGTATATAGATATATAGTTTGTAAACTATAGTTTATAAAGATACCTAAATATCGAAAGACTGTTTATCTCATTCAAATTAAAGACTACTATTGTTTGTAACCTGTATTACGAAGTCTCCGCAGAACTTGGTGTCTAGGGTATTTACCTCTTCTCTTGGGGTTTTATGTAAATTCTGTACGAAATCAGTGCACAATTGGTACTCGGTGGTTTTTTAAATCGCTAAATACGATTATAATAATGGCGATGGTGTTCGAAACACCTGGTGCAAATTCGATACAAAAAGAGTCGCTTACCACGGATATCATATAATGAGTTTGCTAAATCATTCGCATACGAATTTATGAATCCAAGCGCGTGCATGGAAGTATAACTTCTGCCAGCAGTCCCACTGACTGCCACACTAGTTTTTTTTAATTCCAAATGTTTTTTTTATATACGAGGTCTATCAAACAGTATCGAATTTACCGTCATATCTCCGCGATAAGTAGTAAACCCTTTGATTATATAAAATGCTTTCCATGTTGTTTCCACTCTTTAAAGAAGTTCTAGAAGTGAGTTTACATTATATCCAAGCGTGTTTTTTTTGTTGAACCTGTGTTTTTTGAGCAGTTTTTTTTTAATTATGAAATAACAAAAACTCACTGGGGCCTATGTTAGAAATTTATAGAGGTTGGTAAAGCCTTATGAGGTTGTGCTTCGTTAAAAAACTGTGGCACATTATCGTGATGTACAAACTTTTAACACAATATCCCTCATTACTCTGGCAAATTACCCTTCATTTTAATCTTAGTTATTAAAACTAGATTTCGAATGTTAGTAACTCTAATCTTACCATTTGGTGGAGTTAATACATTCAGAAAGGCAGCCATTGAGAAATGGAGGCTAGAGAAGGCCCAGGAGTGGTGGAAAAAATCACCGGGCAAGCGACAAGCCAAAGTCTTCATAAAGGGACACTCGGCAAAGTTTATTGCAGAGCTGCTATCACAAAGGCGAAATGATGTCAGAATGATTGTCAGTCTCTTGACAGGACATTGTAGGCTCAGAAAACACATGAGTAAGCTGAACTTAGCAGATGAAGACATTTGTCGATACTGCCAAGAGGAAGAGGAAACCGCATTTCATGTCCTATGCCAATGTGAAGGCCTTGCAAGGACGCGGTATCTAGTACTGGGAGAGGAGAAACCAGCTGCTCCAAGTTATGCGGAGTGGCCACTGTCAAGGGCGTCAAGGCTATTAAGTCTCATTAAGAGGGCAGACAAGGTGCTCTAATCCTATTCCACAGATAATGAGTGTTCACAATAGATCTGCAAAGGTCGCAGTGATACAGGCTAACAGCCAACCCAACAAAAATATGTATCTATCTCTATATCTAACTCTAATCTTTTACAAAGATATAAACCATTGGAGCCGACTTCAAGGAAATCGAAATCAGATGCCTCCAGTTGGTTCCATTTTTTTTGAGAAATAAAGATTTTATGTCTGTATTTTTACTGCATTTTTTTTGAAGGCGGTTCAGTTTTTTTAAAAAATTGTTTATTAATGCTAAATATGTAAATTCATATTGATCAGTGTGAAAGAATACCACAGCGATTGAAAGATGCTACGAGTGTTCCACAAAACGAGCTAGCTTGGCGATATAAATTTTTGTCCTATAAATTCTGAACTGAACTGGTTCTTGATTTCATTGAACTGTATTAAATAAATTTGCCACGGTTTTTCCTTAGCTATCTGCGAAGATTCATGTAAGTATAAGATAATTATTAAAGAAAATCCAATCAACAATAGGTGAATTGCGCAAGGGTTGTTAGCGGTCATTCTACTGGCAAATTATGCCCGAGCTCAGCCGTAGAGGGATGATACATAAGTGAGCCGCGCCACCGACTTCAATGGTACAAGCCGGAAACTCCTAGATCTAATAGGCACTAACAACTCTTACACAATCCCACGAAATGAAATAAAGTGAGCTAAATAAAACAATCAGTTTTAAAACCAGACCCTCCTTTAATAAAAAGAACAACGTTTGAGGTAGACGTAAATTATAAACTTCAATTTACACTAGCGCCTTAATATTTAAATCATTAAAATATTAATAAATCTCAGTGTGATCACACGCACGACTTAAAACTAAGTTACAAACAACAATTCCAATACGATTTTACAACATACAAAGGCTTATAGCTTATCTGTACTGGCGATGGTAGCTTCCAATCTCCAAAATCCAACGCTGATTGGTTCCTGATTAGAACCAGGAACAGTTCCAAAATAAACTACTTCTAATACCAACAAATGTTATAGCCAATACCAGTAGCCAGGTAACCTGGTGATAAGCCTTCGTCAAAGAAGTAAGCCGGTACCAATGATTTAAGTTTGTACCAGGATTTAAGCCGGTACCCAGGAATTGAAGCCTGTACCAAGGAATTTAAACCTGTACCAAGGACCCTAGATGGAAAAGGATATTTATCCCGAGGACTTCGATAATTCAGAGCTTGAATTTGAGATTTAAACCACCTTATGACGAACTGCAGTTAAATCAACGGAAAATTTGTAAAATATCCCACACGTGGTAATTTCCAACGAACCGTAATCAACAAAATAACAACTAATCGAGATTAACCCAATAGTTCGGTTGGAAAAGAAAGGTTCAGTTTCCAAACCCGCACATAAGTGCCATAGTTCACCCCGAATAACGTTTAACTATAACTTAAGAATTTTTAAAGTAAACACAGGTGAGTTTATATTTTAATAAGTATTTAAATAATTGAACTAAGTGAAAAATTAGCCCGTGACAAAACCTTATCTGTTACTAACTAAACTTATAAAATATGTATTATTTTTAGATCGAAAACATTGTGTAAGTTGTTATTTAACAAATCCACGTATATTTTCGAAAAGTGTATACAATTAAAATCATTTTTATAGTTATTTGCAATATGAAAATTGATCTCGAATTTTATCCAAAAAGTTGGTAGCATGGTGTGTATACCATCCAAAAAATTTATATTCGGATAACAGTTTAGAAATTATATCTTTGACGTTGAAATGGCAAAAGGCAGGTGTTAAGTATGTAGAAATGTATATAAGAATTGAATTCTTTGAATGACGAGTGCCACCGTCAAAAATCGCAATCGCAATCGTCAATTTCGTTATCTATCCGATTATCGGTTGGTGCTACCATCACGGTTTGGCCTTGCTCATGCCGAAGATAATGGCAAAGCACGGGAGAATGTCGGCGAACGATGAAAGGGCTCATAGCCTGCCGTAGGACACATTACAATGATAATGGTCAGGTTGACGTGGCGAGCGTGCCGGAGTGCCGCCCTCAAATTACCAACTGGACATCTGGAGATAGCATCGCGACCCACCGAAGAGTTGAAAACTCAACTCTTCACTGTACTGTAACCTGCTTTGCCTCAGGCATGATATGCGACGGATTTTTTCAAAAATATTTTTGCGCTTATGGGAATTTAGGATTTAGTGCATTAATAAGATAGATGCGTACTTACGAAAATATAGGCTTTACTTCCTTTAAACTGGAACTCTTTTTAATTTGCATTGTCACATACATAAATTATTATGGTAGTTATAGATGAATGAAAGTCGGCAAGTACATAGCATATTAAAAAGATAATTATATAATATGAATTTTTACCTGCAGCTATATGAATTATAAAGGATATCACAAAATTTTAGAACTAATGACAGTTGAAAATTACACTGAAAAATAACGTAGTGAGATAAAAACGCAAAACTCAACATTGGATTAAGACAACTTTCTTAAAACTTACTGCTTACTTTATATCAGGAAGACTTTTTATGTAATTTATTTAAACAATTATACTGTAACATTTTTTTATTGATATTAATGGCACGATAAAGGTTCATTTGTGCGAACGCCACTCAGTTGTTGGTGGAGAGCGAGTCGTGAGTTTATTCATGCAAAATAAAAACAAAAGAAATTAACAAAGATGCTTATTTTATATCAGTAAGACTTTTTATATAATTTATTTAAACAATTAAACTGTAACCTTGTTTTATTGATGTTACTGGCTCGATAAAGGTTCATTTGTGCAAACGCCATTCAGTTGTTGGAGGAGAGAGAGTCGTGGGTTTGTTCGTACTAAATAAACTAACTAGTGTCCCAAGAAAATTTAAAATATTTTTAGCAGAAAATTTTGATCGAAACAACACACACTAGTGGGAAATGAAAATATCCAGTAAAACTTAACAATATATTTATTCAGTTGGTGAATAAATAAAAAATATCAGACAAAAAACATCAAATCAGAATTCCGAAAATTTACTACAACCCTTAAATGTAACACTCAAAGGATAAACTATCACGTAAATTAAAAAAAGCCGATAAAACAAAAAACTAACTAACGATTAGTGGCCATACCAAATCAAAAGTAAAATAAAAATTCATGGAATGGATATATTGTCACGCCTGGGGGGATTAGGGGAAATGTGCCCTAGTGTTTTGGGATGAGGGGTAGCTAACTGAAGACACTTCTCACCCAGGCCGTGGTTATCTATCCCCTGGTTAGTTATCCTGCTGAAGGCAGATAACTAACCAAGGGAATGATGAGATAAACAACAGGAAACAAACAACAAATATATTAACAAGAAACAAACAATAAATAACGAATAACTAAATACAATAATCTTATATAATCTTACCAAATGAAACTATATGGTGGCATGTCACATTTACTCACGAAAATACGTCAAGAGTCACAACGGTCCAGACCCAAGGGTCTGTTTTAGGGACACCCCAAAGGGTGACCCTTACAGACAACCTCAGACTCCGAACTCCTCGAGTACGACCTCAACGACGCTCTTTTATAGCCAATTCTTACGCTACGTGAGAATAAGAATTAAACTATATAAGGTCGCCTTGAAATCTAACGTACTGACTTTGGCCTGGATAATTACAATTAAAAATAATACAAAATAATACAATAAAATATCAAACAATTAAACTACCCTATTATCGTATGTGACAATATAAGACGGAAATTATCAAGTTACAGGGCTAATGACGCAGCGAGAAAATGACCCTGATTGGTCAATCATAGAGTTGCACCCGAAAATCACGTGATAATGAAGATTTGTCTTTTCGCACGAAGGCCATATTCTGGGTGATTTTAAGAAAATTTCAAGATACATGGCCGTACTATATATAGAAAAGAACTCATTCAAAACAAATTAAGTTAAGTTTTTTAATAATGCTACAAAACTACTGATTCCAAAAGAGACAAATTACGTGTTACTGCGCAATTCTTTAATTCAAAACGTTCACATTTAGAGTTGCTAAAAAGATTTCGTTAAAACCATTATTAAACACCTTATGGTTCTAGAAGCACTTTATTAAACTTAAATTTGTAATAGATAATGAAGGGAAACTTTGACAAAAACGTATCGAAATAATAATTTTTTGTAATCAAAGTGGAACCATAGGGTATTAATCAAATTAAGCAAATTTTCGATTCATGTTTAAATGGAATTAAGTTATACAGTTTACTTTTCTCTATTAGGTACTATTTTTGTTTGAACAATAGTCTATGAGCTACCATTCATCTATTGGGCTTAAAAGTGAGTATCGACAACTGTCAAAAACTTACTTTAATGTTACTTGTTAAAATTATAGAACAGATTAGGTCACATCTATCATCCAAGATTATACCATTTGACATTACCTTATATTAGGTTTTTAAAGAGTGTATTTCTTAAATCTTTTTAATATTGTATCATATCTTCTCAACTTTTTTAAAATATTACTAATTTATGATTATATATACAATACTGACAATACACCAACGTAAAAGCTGTTACTTGTGGAAAGAAGACATAAAATTTAATAAACCCACCTTATTCTTATCAAATTATACACCTAAGTTCATTTATGGGCAAAATTACAAGTCTATTATAACGATATTTCACTGTTGAATACTAGATATTTGATATTTTATTTTTAAGAAGGAAGAATACCTAAGAGAAAGTCAACGTATAACTATAAACTATAAAAAAAGAGTGTGCGTGTAACCTTTACGCGCGATTGAAGTAAAACTTGTTGACGTACGTATCGGAAAATAAATATTTAATTAAAATTCAATCATATTTATTGCCTATATACTTTACAAAAAAAATGAGATGTTATATTTATATTATTCATTAGAAATAGGAATTTGAAAGTTATCATTATTTTTTTTATATATGAAATAATAGGTTTATGATAACTAAAATGTGAAACATAGATTTTAGTCTATAAATACCATTAATGTATTTGAAACCGTTTGAAAATTTCATAAATAAATTTCGGAAATTTAAACTCCTCCCATAGCTGAAATTATACAGTTACTTCCATCAGAATCTTCCGTTAGAATCTACCCCTAGTCGTGCCTAAAGAAGTTTTGCTTCAATAATAGGTAAACAATATTAAAAATATACACACATTACGTTTAGAATGTGTGATTTTGTAGCTGTATCTACCTTATTGTAATACATCACAACACAAATGCCTTCGATAGTTAGATAACCATTTCATTTTGTAGCATTTTATAGCATATTCCATAAAATTTAAAATCCTGAGTTAAGTTTGTTTCCTTCACGTCTACGAAGGATCTGTTATTGGTGGTAAAAGATCAGCCATCTTGACTAGTGGTTTTATGGCCTTTATGGCTACCTAACCAAACCTAAAATAAGTATAAGAAAGTGTTAAAATATTTTGAATATTATTATTTTATGAACAAAAACGTGCAACATGCTTCTTTACTCAACGTAAAGATTCCGTATAAACAATTATTTACTATCATAATATGTATGTATGTATATAAACTTACTTAATCAAATCATAAGTGGCTGTCTCGTCATTTTTTCATTTTTGTCATTTTTCTTCAAATCTTTCTGGCGCTTATAATATCCCCTTTGACGTTCACAATTTCTTGTTCTTTTTAGCTCTTTAAGTCTATAAAACGAAAATAGCTAGGTATAAATAATAGGTATAAATAATTAGGTATAAATAGTGTAATTACACACCAAAAATAAAATTTATGCATATAGAGTACCTATTCACTCATTTTCAATCAATATTTTTTCATCACTTTCTTCATTAATAAATCCACATTGTTTATTCATATACACAAAAAACTATTTATATACCTAAAGCAATGTATTTCGATTGACAAGATGATCAGCTGTCAATTCATACAATTACAGATTTAATTTTATTTAATATAGGAGGCAAAATCGCATGAGCGGCGCCAGGATTATTTTCAGGGGGTGCATCTGCATCTACACACTATTATGATCTAATACATATATAGAATGTAGAATGATTTGGACAGCAACCGCGACGCCTTTAGTTTTTATTCAAACAATAATTTAATAAAAAAATTAAAAAAATATATAATTTTCTGGTAAATTCAGGTATTTTCTTTCATAGCAGGGGGGTGCAAGCGCACCCTCTTGCACCCTGCTGCCGGCGCCCATGCAAAATCGTGTCAGTATTAGGTTTTGTTTCCGGTTTCTGTTATTAGAATGACGTCACGTCCGTTAGAATAACTTTTTTACTCCTAGTGTCGCTAAAGAAGTTTTACTTCAAAATAGGTATACTATGACCTCATATTCTGCATTCAAATAAACTTTAAATGTATCGAGTTTTCCGTAAAAGCAAACTCAAAAGTTGCAAATTTTCACTTTATACAGTTTTGAAAGCGTAAATAAACAATTTAGGATATATATTAATACCTATTTTGAAAATCATAAATTGGATAAACGTTTAAGGAGAAATCGAAAAAAAAATTGTCACATTCCGCAGGATACAATCCTACGATCTTTAACTATAGCCGTTAGCGTCTTTTACCCTTCGACCACAGATGCCTTAATTGTTAGACGGCGAATCAACTCATGTCGTATAGGATACTTATTTCTTTTCTTGTTAAGTAGATATATCATTCTATGAAAGAGATTGCACATATTTGATGTAAAAGCATCTGTGGCCAAAAATTTTAAAGAGCTACTGGTTTTAGTAGAAATTGCTGGTTAGACTACTGCTAGGTGTGCTTTTTTGATATCTTCCTAAAGTGATTTATTGTTTGTTTAATTCTAAATTTCAAAAATCTCAAAACAGATATCTTAAAATAATTATTTTACTAAAATACTATGGTTCCATTCCCCTAACCCAATATCTCTCTCTCTCTCTCTCTCTCTCTCTCTCTCTCTCTCTCTCTCTCTCTCTCTCTCATTACCTTACGTCAGAAAGAAACTAAAGTAAGAATGGAGTAGGTGTCCTGTACGACATGACTTGATTCAAGATATGATCAAAATCGCAGACTAACTACTAGAGTAAATATGGTCGAAAGGTGAGAGCGTTAACGGCTGTAAGTGGAAATTGCAGGTTTAAGCCCTGCTGGTTGTGACAAATGTCGGTAGGAATCTTTGACAGTCTTATCGTGAGCCTTTTATTTTTAAAAATAAATTTAAATGGAGCAGAATATTTGAGTTTGAAATAGAGGTAGATATAGACAAATAGATATTCATTGGGTTGGCTGTTAGCTAACCCAATGCGGTGTCTTCCTCCTCTTGGTAGCATCAACAGATGTCTTCATCTGCCCAGTTAAGCTGACTACGTGTTTACTGAACCGACAATGTCCTGTTTACAGACTGACAATCATTCTGACATCGTTTCGCTTTTGTGATAGCAGCTCTGTAGTAAATTTCGCCGAGCGTCCTTTTATGAAGACTTTGGCTTGTTGCTTGCCCGCTGATTTTTCGCACCAATCCTGGGCCTTTTCTAGCGTCCATTTCTCAATGGCTTCCTTTCTAAAGATGTCAACAACCCCGCCGAATGGTTCAGGGCCAATCATTGGGATATTAACTCCCGCCTGGGGCCATCAGCCTTCTCATTGTCCCGAAACCCTGAATATCCTGGTACCCAGGCTATTGTCAGAAAATTTCGACTTGCGGTATGTGTGAGGGTTCTAACAAACTACCGCAACAACTGTGAGCTTATATGTGCCGAGACTATCTATTGCCTTTAGAACTGGTGGACTGTCCGAGCATATGACTACGGTTTTGTCGTTATAACCTGACTTACAATCTCCGCTGCACAGTGTTATATAGCCATTACTTTAGTCTGAAACACTTTAGCATACGCATCTAGACAGAATTGGACTTTTATCCTGTGTTTTCTACTATATATACCCGACCCTGTGCCTTTCTCAGTCTTTGATCCCTTGAATTGGGGGCCATTCTCCCATGAATCCGTTTCCAGTAATTCAACTTGAAAGTTTCTCGCAAAGTTATACCTGAGGACTATTCTGCCCTGAGGAGTACTCATTATTTGATCCGCTTTAACCCTATCATACAACTCTGCTTGCTCTTTTCCCTTTAAAAAAAGTAATAGGAGTCTGGCCTTGTAGCAGTCGGTGAGCAGTTGACATAACCTCGCCCTGTATGTCAATATAACTACTGATTGGTGAAATCAAGATAAATTTTTAACCAAAAGATAAGGAGATCGTTGGACTGAATGTATTAATTGTTTTCTGTAGAAATATATTAATCAAAAGTAGGTATACACCACGTAACCTCTAACGATGGACAAACTACAGTAGAGAGTAATAGAAGGGTGCTATATAGTTTCCTCAAAGAGATTAATTTAGGTCAGCAGGTAAAGAAAAAACATTTTAAATATCTTCTTGAATAATTCGATTATTTTAAGTAACACTTTTTAACTCATAACTCTTATCACAATTAGAAATTTAAAAAAAAAATGTAACTGAATTGACCTATAAAACACATTACCCCTATTTTCTTTAAATTGCTTGTGCTTTAGTGCCACATTTATCTTTTTTAATTATTTTCTAGCAAAAAGTATCAGAAATGATGCCATTTTGTTTAAATTCTTTTAGCAGGAGGGATTTATTTAATGATCCATTAAGTTGGCAGTGAACAGTCAGCAAAAATGATAAATCTTTTTATGTCTATTTGTCGCTATTTCGTTGCTAATTAGTTCCTGAATGACCGATTTTGTAAATCCAAAACTGATTCTCCAAAAATCGAGTTCTTCATAATAAGCTAGCAGTAAAATCGCGAAAACCACTAATCTGTCGCAATTTGCAGCTAATTTGTAGCTGAAAAACAGCTACAGAAAAATATGAAAAAGTTTGAAATCAGCGATACCTAGCTAGATACCGGTCACTAATGGTCACTATCCCAGCAATTTCAATATACAATTCTTTAGTTGCTTGCTACTTGCTATTTACAGCTGCAGAGATGCCCAGAGAGCCAGCAACAAAACACAAACAAAAAGTCGGCAGAAACCAGTGACCGAGCACAGGTCCCTTCTGTCTTGTCATGCGGTTTTTGTTGACTTTAATGGGTTTGAATTTTTTTGCTGGCAGCTACTAGCTTCAGAGAAGCCCAGAGAGTCAGCAACAAAATAAAAACAAAAAATCGACTGAACCTAGTGACCGGAAACGGGACACAAAGTCCCTGCTGTCTTGACACGAGGTTCTTGTACTTCTTATTGACTTTATGGTTGTGAATTTCGTTGTTGGCTGCAACGTGCTTCAGCGATGCCCAGAGCGCCAGCAGCAAAAAAAAAAGAGTGTGCGTGTAACCTTTACGCGCGATTGAAGTAAAGCTTGTTGACGTACGTATCGGAAAATAAATATTTAATTACAATTCAATCATATTTATTGTCTATATACTTTACAAAAAATGAGATGTTATATTTATATTATTCATTAGAATTAAGAATTTGAAAGTTATCATTATTTTTTATATATGAAATAATAGGTTTATGATAACTAAAATGTAAAACATAGATTTTACTCTCTAAATACTATTAATGTATTTGAAACCGTTTGAAAATTTTGAAAATTTCATAAATAAGTTTTGAAAATTTAAGCTCCTCCCATAGCTGAAATCACACCGTTACTTCCATCAGAATCTTCCGTTAGAATCTAACGTTAGAGTTACCCCTTGTCGCGCCTAAAGAACTTTTGCTTTAATAATAGGTAAACAATATTAAAAATATACACACATTACGTTTAGAATGTGTGATTTTGTAGCTGTATCTACCTTATTGTAATACAACACAATACAAGAGCCTTCGATAGTTAGATAACCATTTCATTTTGTAGCATTTTATAGCATATTCCATAAAATTTAAAATCCTGAGTTGAGTTTGTTTTCTTCAGTTTTACGAAGGATCTGTTATTGCTGGTAAAAGATCAGCCATCCTGACTAGTGGTTTTATGGCCTTTATGGCTACCTAACCAAACCTAAAATAAGTATAAGCAAGTGTTAAAACATTTCGAATATTATTATTTTATGAACAAAAACGTGCAACATGCTTCTTTACTTAACGTAAAGCTTCCCTATAAATAATTATTTACTATCAAAATATGTATGTATGTATATAAACTTACTTAATCAAATCATAATGAATGTCGCTGTCTCGTCTTTTTTTCATTTTCATTTTTCTTCAAATCTTTTTGGCGCATATAATATGCCCTTTGACGTTCACAATTTCTTTATCTTTTTAGCTCTTTAAGTCTATAAAACGAAAATAGCTAGGTATAAATAATAGGTATAAATAATTAGGTATAAATAGTGTAATTACACACCAAAAATAAAATTTATGCATATAGAGTACCTACCTACTCACCCATTTTCATTCAATATTTTTTCATCACTTTCTTCATTAATAAATCCACTTTGTTTATTCATATTTAAAACAAACACTTTATACACAAATTTAAACTATTTACCACCAATGTATTTTGGTTGACAAGATGACAAGCTGTCAATTTATACAATTACAGATTTAATTTTATTTAATATAGTAGGCAGAATCGTGTTAGGTATTTTGTATCAGGTTTTGTTTCCGGTACGCGGTACATTAGAATGACGTCACGTCCGTTAGAATTACTGAGTTACCCCTAGTGCCGCTAAAGAAGTTTTACTTCAATAAAAACAAAAAATGGAGCTAGCTTTTATTTATATCGACGCTGTATAGCTAAATTAAATATTATGGTAGAAAAACGAATAATTTATACGAACCGGCATATTTTAACAGTTCAACGTTTCAAAAGTGTTCGTAGTACATCATAAAACAATAATGATGTCAGCGTGAACGATCGCAAAACTTATACCTCAAGGCCCCCTAATATTTCGATATAAAAATAACAAAATTGCAGTTCCGAAAACGACATATCCCCAAAATAACATGCTTTATAAATATTAATAGCATTGATAGCTGTCAGCTAAACATTTCAGAACACCCGATCGTTAGTGAAATATCTGGGAATTAATAAATATAATTGATGGGAGGATATCCTTGGCGTACAAGTTACGGATTTAAAATCCAGGCAGGTAAGACGAGGGCACAGGTGTTAGTCGCTTTTATGCAAAATAACTGTGTATGTAAAATTATATACATTTGCCTCAGACGTTATTATAAGAGAACTCGGATATGCTTGCTTGTGAATTATGGCATGATATCTTTTCTATAACATTGCAGAGAAAGTATTACGAGGAAAAATTGATATATACGAGCCAGCTATCCTTTCAATAAACTTTTCTTAAAAGAAAATACAAATAGATTTTTAAAAATGTACTTTGCATCTATCAACAAGCTTTTATTTTTATATTTTTTTGTTTATTATTGTTATTTTCATTATGTGAAGAACTACGTTTGGTCGAGAATAGATAATATAAAAAATACCAAATATATATTTTTTTGAATTTTTTATTTATTTTTATTTGTAGAAAGTATATAAGCAAGAATATATTCAATGACATTAAGGTGATATTGAAAAATGTCGTATCCAGCAGGACTCGAGCATACAACCTTTGCCTCTACGTGGCAACGCTCGAACAAGTTAGCTGTGAATGCTTAGTCATTATTTCAGTGTTTGATCGCTTAATTCAACTCATGTCATATGTGTCACTGAGGTAGGTACTCACTTTCTCCTGAAGCACATATAAAAAATATTTACTGCTCAACAATTAAAGTAGACCAGAGGCTTTAAAAGAAGAAACAAAAAAAAAACTTTCTGATTGCAATTAGAATATTTTATTTCTCTTATTTGTTTTTTTACAAATTTTTCTTATACCTAAGTTTAAACAAAATATCGATTAAACGTTGTTCAACTAGATTCTCACACTTATAGGTACATTTTAACAGTTTTACTTTAATAATATCGGTAACAAGGCTTCGATATTTTTTATATGATGATCTCAAATGCCTCTGGATCTGGATCTGAAAATTTGGGGAGGGGCGAGCTAGTGGTCAGCCAGCACTGAGTCCACATATGACCCATTGTGCATCCTCCCGTGTGTAGGGATATCCTCACCTCAGGCTGTCCCCAGGCCTATCTCAAATGCCTAATAATCGTTTAAGTGAAGGCATTTTATGGACTGCACTTTGTGTGTTGCCTAACGGCACCAGTCAGAGTGTCGCAAGAACCTTTAATGTTTCTAAAAGTGTTATCAATAGGGCATTACAAAGTCAATAATACCTCTAGGCATGGTGGAGGTGTCGCCAACGAAGAATCATGAGAGCCCAGACCCATAACATTCAAATTATTGCTTGGCGAAACCGTCTTGTATGTATGTATGTATGGTGTTAGGGGTAACAGATACACCTGCAACCTATAAAATCTATGGTGTCCCCCTTTTCTTGCTATATTTCTGATGATTCCTCAGCTCTTCTAGTCCTATCTTCCTTAGAAAGTGTAGGATATCATTGGGTTTTAAATTAGGTAGTTCTTCTCTTTCTATTTCGTATGACCCTAGGTATTTGACCCTAGAAGTACTTAATGCCATGCATTCTGAAAGTATGTGTATTGAGGTTTTATCCTCTACCTCACAGAATCTGCAGTTTGCTTCATCTACTAATCCTAGTTTCTCCATGTGTCCTCTTAATCGACAGTGACCGGTTAGTATTCCTGTTATAATTCGGAGGTATTTCTTACTCAGGTTAAAACAGCTGTGAGATCTCTTCTGGTTATAGTTTCCCAGGAGCGTCTTCGATTGTCTTAGTCCTTCTAGATCATTCCATTATTTGGATTTTTCGCTATCCATTTTTTTCCTTAGTTTTTCTAAGATTGTACTACTGCTGATTCCACAGGATGGTTCTGGTCTCAGGTATGGGGTTTCAGCTCCTTTTTTTGCCAGCTTGTCTGCTGTTTTATTCCCTTCTATTCCTACGTGTCTTGGAACCCATAGGAGGGTAATAGTGTTATTTTGTCTTAGTTCATTTAATTTGCCTAGGCATTCCCAGACCATCTTTGAACTGATTGTATCTGAGTTCAGAGCTTTGATGACTGCTTGACTATCTGACATGATTACAATCTTCTGTCTACGATAGTTCCTTTCAATGTTAAATTCTATACATCTTTCGATGGCACGAATTTCCGCTTGAAAGATGCTTGGGTACGTACCCAAGCTTTCTGAGTATTTGGTTCTAGGTCCAAACACCCCTGTTCCTGTTCCTTTATCTGTCTTGGAGCCATCCGAAACCGTCTTACAATGCTACCCAGCAAATCAATAATACCTTACGTGCTGTTACAAATTGTTATTTCTACTCGTAGGTACAGTTAGAAAACCACTCAGAAATACAATTTAGACCCAGAGAATGTGCTAGATCCAGCAATAAATCTGAACCAAAGACTAGCTCGTAGAGAATGGGTTGAAGATCATATGAATTGGGGTTAGAAGAATATATAAAGACGATGTTTGTTCTGAGACAAGTCAAGATTCAGACTACATCCTTCAAACGAACGAGGTTTAGTGTGAAGAAGATTTGGTGAGCGTTTTGATTACAAAAACGTTATTTCAAATATCGCTTTTGCTAAAGGCAGCATTACAACGTGGGGTGGGAATATTTACAATGACCTCATTGAGCTTGTTATTTTTATCCGTCAATTCGACCCTGCCTAGAGATATAGAGACAGGTGTATTTTACCTGTTGTAGTATCGGTTGATTAAAGTTATTTTAAATATACAATAATCAAAGAATGACATAGCCAGTCTGCTTACCGGATTCTAACTCTAATGAACATGTATGGGACAGACTGAAAAATCAGGAGCTTGTTCTCGCTTTAGAGGAGCAAAAAGAAACTAGACCAGCCACCAGAAAGACAAAAAAATAGTATATTGTGTAGCAAGGGGTGAAACAAGACGATTTCTGACTGGGGCGAGAGTTGACAGCCCTCGCAGTCAACTCTCGCCCTAGTCAGAAATCGTTTTTGTTTCATCACGTGCCACACAATATACTATTTCATATCACATGCATTGAAACAGCGAGTTTTGATCTCTGTAGCCAGTCGAAGTAAGACTATTTCAGACCAATGCAACTGTCAGTGAGAAACATTCTGACAGACTTGAAATAATGACATTTGTTTCTGACTGACAATTGCATTGGTCTGAAATTGTCTTGTTTCGACTGGCAAAACAGGGATCAAAACTATAGTCGGGCTTGTTCAAAAGATGGAATTATTCCAGAACGCGTGATCAGTGAATACGGGCATCTGGACGACTTAATCTTACGATGTAACGCCTTCTAAACTGCAATAAACGAAGGACAGTTTAGACTGTACTCATACCAGAGATGATATAATCTGTGGGCTGAAATAAAGGAGTACATTTGTCTGGTGATCATTCCATCTTTTGAACTATGGCTGTTTCAATGCATGTGATATGAAAAATTATATTTTGTTAATTTTTTTTTGTGTAGAATCCACAATCCGTGGATTTTTATTGATTGAAAGGTGTGCTAGAGGAGGAATTCCAGATATATATAGGTCATTTATTGTTTATCTAAGTTTTTAATTTCAAAAATCCCATAAGAAATGTCTTAAAATAATTAGTTTACTATTGATCTATATTGCTTCCTTACTGCACTTTTTAAGGGGTACCTATTGAGATATAGCCAGGATTCTTTTTAAAAAAATTTACTTGTAGTATTAAAAGCCATAAATTCTAATCAAATCTTTTTGTTATACAGGAGGGAGTTACGGACCCACCCAGTGTATCTTCAATAAGCAGATTACTGAGAGGCGGAAGTCGAAGGGACGATCCAGATTGCAAAAAAGATTATACTATTAATGGCATTCTTGGCGGTAAGTCTTTTTTAAAACACAATGTGTCTTTAAATGTTTATTTAATAGAAGAAACCTGTAACACTATGTTTGAATATAATTATACCTCTTCATATTAAAATTAGTAACTAAAACTTCGTAGAAAACGGTCTCTTATCTATATAAATCATAATAAGTAATTCAATGATAACAAAACAATAATAAACGAAAAATACTAATATAATTGTAAAAAAAAACATGGGCGCTTTATCCAATTTTATTATTTTACCAACCGATAAGAAGACATAATGGTTGGTTGAAAAAGTTTGAAAGCGATACCTATTGACCACTGAAGGATTCAAAATTTATACGCTATTTTAATATTTAATCTACCATTCAAATACACCAAAAATTTTATTTTGATTTGTCGATTAATTCTTTGTTTACAAGTCGTTGGAAGTTAAAGTGTCAGTGTACCTACTTTGTTACAATGGAAAAAAACTGAATATCGTGCTCTGATAAAAGTCTTTGTTTTGGAAGGTTTAAAATGGTAAAGATGTTCTAGGAATCTGCTTTTTCATTTCCTACTGTGCATCGATGGCTTTTAGAGTTTAAACGAGGTCGTACAAGCCTCGAAGGTGAACCACAAAGTGGAAGTCCAAAAAGTGGAACAATACCAAAAATCATTGAACGAGTCTATGATATTGTTTGTAAAGATCCAAGTTTGACTAATGTAAAATTGTCGAAACTATAGGCATCTCAGATGAACGAGTACTTCATATTTTACACGAAGAATTACATATACCTAACAAAGCTATTTGGAAAGTTTGTTCAGCATTACCTACTTAACAATCCAACAAAAACTGAATCGAAAACAAATTTCTCAGCTTAATTTGGAGCGTTTCAAGCAGTATAAAACCGAATTGATGAGTTCTTTTATAACTATGAATCTGTCTTGGATCTACCATTATGATCCCAAACTGAAACAACTACGTTTACAGTGGACTGAAGCCGGTTCTTCAGCTCCAAATCAGGTGAAGTCAGAATGACCTCTCAAAGAAGGTTTATCAGTTTTTTGGGGTACAAAAGGTGTTTTGTTGATTAATTATCTTGATAAACGTAAAACAATTGATCCTGAATATAATTGCAACCTCTTGGACCAGTTGGATAAAAACATTCGTGAAAAAGGAGCCGGTTTACAGAAGAAAACAATCTTTTTTTTCAAGGCAATGCACTGGTTTACACAAGTTTGTTGAAGATGGCTAACTTGAACGAATTACTTGAATACTTACCGTATTTACCAGATTTGGCTTCCTCCGAGTGTTATCTCTTCAGAAATTTGAAACAATTCCTTCGTGTAAATTCTTTTTCTTTGAATGAAGAAGCTATTGCAGTCAAAGAACAATATTTTCCAGAGCTTACAGACAATCATTTTAGAGGTGGTATAAAATTACTGGAGGATCAGTGGAATAACTGTGTTCAAGCTGAGGGAGATTAAATTGTGTAAAAAAACGAATTACATTAAAAAATACACATTTTTTTCGGAATGGGACAATTCGACGCGGCCGATTCGCCGCTGCCTATTCGACGCGGCCGATTCGACGCGGAGACAATTTAACGCTGATCCTTTCGACGCAGGGCCGATTCGACCCGAAGTAGAAGGCGAAATACTTATACATTTTTAGATAATAAAAACACGGAGATGTTTCGTAAAACCAATTTTTTTTTCATTGAAATGTTCTTTTATAAGTGTACATTCTATCCTAAAATTAATATTCTAAAGTCATTAAAACTACGTACTATTCTAAAATCAAGTTGGTTAATGGACCTGCGCTAAATAGCAAACTTACGTTTTTCTTTTTCACTCAAAAATTCCATGTTGATACAAAATCTCGCAATGAAACAAGTTATACAACTGATGAAGACTTTAATTTGTGAGCGTATTTATAATATTCAGGTACCTGCCATTATAAATTTAAAGAAAGGCCCATATAGGTAATCCTTTGCACTAATGATAACTCAATACTGGGAAAGCATTAAAGTAACTGTTCAGTGAACGATCCAGTTAAATGATTTAACATTTTTTCAAAGGACGTGATTATAATCCTTCTACCTATAAGCCGATTACAAAAATTGAAGCCTTATACCTACCTGAGATACGCGAAGGTGCTTAATGACCATTGCAGGTAAGGGTAATTAACTGTATTTGCTATTTTAAACAAAAAGTGACACACTGAGATTAGCCATATTATGACCATAAGTGTAATGACAACTTCGCGTCGAATTGGCCCTGCGTCGAAAGGGCCAGTGTTGAATTATCTCTGCGTCGAAACGGCCGCGTCGAATGGCCGGCGTTGAATCGGCCGCGTCGAATTGTCCTAGACCGATTTTTTTTATTTTTGCTTTCAAATCTTTTCAAACAAACCTGTAGGTAATTTGGAGCCATTTTAACTCGAAGAAAAATAGGTAGCTATAAAAGTCTCTTTCTCCAACATTAAAGAAAAAAATAGTTAAATGATGTAAACAGTAAGCACCACAAAATATAAAACACAATTATACAGAAAATGAAATAAAATGTTATCTAGTTATAAGTAACGAACATACTTTACGTATATACGGAAGAATTATATAGGATAAAAAGTTTTTATTTTTATATTTCCTGTTCAGTGTGTATTAGTAATCGGTGCACTCAATATTCGGATGTATAAATCAAGATTTTCAGTCAAACCTTTGTGGCCTTACCGCCCATTATGCCCTTGTCATTCGATACCAAAACAGTCCCTGCGGTCCTTTTGCAATCCTTAGCCGACAAACGCACTTAGGGCAAGGCAAAACTACACATCGAACCAATAATAAAATTACAGTAAATAGCACACTGGGAAGTGATCTTGCCCTTTTGTAATTCTTTTGTGCGAATTGTAGAAGGATACAAATAACATTTGCAAAATGTCGCTATTGATGTGTGAACAAGAATTTTTCAATTGTTCGAGATGAAAGTTAATCGACTGAAAAGTATCCTGTTAAAACTAATAGGTTATGATTTTGTTTCCTTATACTTTTATTAAATTACAAATTGTGAATAACAAATGTAGGTATCATTTTTAGTATTCTAATACCGTAAATATATTTAAAAACAACCGACATAGAGGGAAAGAGGGTTCAGATAAAGCTGGATCAGCTGGAAAAATTTAACTTATTTAACTATCAAAATTGGTTTGGGTTTTTGGTTTTTTTGTTTAATATCATTTAGTAGAAAAGGGTAAACTCTATTAAATGCACTTGAGTTTTCAAAATCGGATGGTTAATAAAAAGAATTACAGGATAATTTCCTAAAAACCATGTAGAATTTTGTATCGGACAGATCCCCACGGAGTCTCCTTTCTTGGAGATTGCATAATCCCAAGATTTAAAGACGTTCTTCATAGTGGAGGTTACGAATTGCCTGTGAAAGACTGGATATTCGCCTTTAAACTTGCACAAGAGAATGAGTGTCTTTCACAAAGTCAGGGTGCAACATATTTCTAGACTAGCTGTACCCGCGATGTAGTTCGCGTGGCGTGTTGATTGTTATATACCAAATGTTAAGTTGAAAGAAGACAAATACATCTGTAAAAACCGCATTCGAATCGTATCAGTAGTTTTAATGTGATGCCCGCACAAACATACAGACAGACAGACAAAAAAAATCTAACCACATTTGTGGGTTCTATATTCTATATCGATGTAGTAACACCCCCCAATAATTATTTTTTAAATTTTTATTTCTACAGATTTATTATATGCATAGATTATTTTTCACGCCCCGCATGCCCCCTTGTGGGTAGAATTTTCTAAAATCCGTTCACAATTGACCTCAAAATTATAAATTTAACTATTGTGCAAAGTTTCAAACCTGTAGGACTTATAGATTTTAAATTTAAATTTAATTTTTTCAAGCCCCCGCAACCCCCCTGAGGGTGAAATTTCGTGAAATGAGTTCACAGTTAACCTCAAATTTATACAAATAACTATTTTGCAAAGTTTCAAACCTGTAGGACATAAAGATTTTAATTTTTTTTTTCACGCCCCCGCAACTCTCCTTGTGGGTGAAATATTGTAAAATCCGTTCACAGTTAACCTCCAAATTATAAAAATAGGATGATTTCTGTTTAGCTTTAACCATTAATGCTGCACACGCGACGGAAGCTTAAAAAATTGAGTAACTTCTCCCGTTTTCTCAAAATTTCCCTTCACTGCTCTGCTCCTATTAATTGTACCGTGATGAAAAAAATACTATAACCAGCACAGGAGTATGAAAACTAATTTTACCAAGTTTCGTTAAAATCCGTCGAGTAGTTTTTGTTTCTATAGCGGTTATACAGACAGACAGACAAAAATTTTACTGATTGCATTTTTGGTATAAGTATCGATCCCTAATCACCCCCTGATAGTTATTTTGGAAATATATTTCATGTACAGAATTGACCTCTCTACAGATTTATTATACCTAAGATATAGATATAGATGGGGCGGATGTAGGTTTTGTAAATAGTAGGTAACAATTATTGTGGAGAGAGATTTTTGAAATATTCTGTAACCATGTGCATAACTTGGTTCACCGTCTTAACGATGGCGTAATATGAGGTGCCCAATTTGAGGTCAATCGAAATTACAACTAGACGGTCTTTCTGTTGGAAAAAACTGACAATAATGTTTACACCATTGATGTAGTAGCTCATACTTGCGGTACATCACTAGTTTTTAGAAATTGATCTTTAATTCTCTCAGACAAAAAGGCACGAATCCAGGACAGTAATGAATGTCTCACACCAAAATGCTCCAATGTATAAAGAAGACGTTCGTGTGAAACTTTATCGAAAGGTGTAGATATAGCGTTTTGTCATAAATTACTCTCAAGTTTTTCTATTATTTTGTATCCCAAAACCTAAACAAGATAAAGACAAATGCTTTTCTTTCTTTAATAAAGAATTAAAAATCATTCTTATAGCAATTTATATTTTCAGAAAATGTTGAAAAATCGAGTTCTGCAAATTGCAAAAGAATCACTTTTCTGTCTATTAAATTTGCTTGGATGAAGCTAAAGATCTCATAAAAATATTATTGCATTTTTGTTATTTTAAATTCTTTTGACCAGAAAGAGTAAAGTTAATCTATATATATAAAAGCGCAAGTTCACTTATCACCATATCTCAGAAACTATGAAACCTACAAACTTGAAATTTGGCAGGTAAGTCCCTTATCTATAGGGTCTAGACGTCCGCTAAGAAAGGATTTTACATAACTCTTCCTCTAAGGAGGTAAAATGGAGGTTGGAAATTTGTAGATATCAAAGTCCTATGTTTTTGAAGTAAGGAAATAGAAATTAAAATGTGTGCTCTTTAGAGGTTGTGGAGGTGTACTTATATTGTATTTTTAGAAATCAACCCCTTTATGAAGGTTGAATGGGGGTCGGATACTTTTTATACAACAATCAATACGCCACGCGAACGACGTCGTGGGTACTTCGATTTAGAACCCAAAAATGTGGTTAGATTTTTTTGTCTGTCTGTCTGTCTGAGTGTTTGTGCGCGCATCACATGAAAACTACTAATTCGATTTGAATGCGGTTTTCACAGATGTATTTGTCTTCTTTTAACTTAACATCTGCTGTTTAAAAACATTGGCATGTTTTTTCTTTCAGGATAGTTGAAAGCATGAAGAGTGACATAAGCCACTTTTTATACAACAATCAACAGGCCATGCGAAAGATGTCGCGGGTACATCGATATAGTTAGATTTTTTTGTCTGTCTGTATATTTGTGCGCGCATCACATAAAAACTTTAAATTCGATTCGAATGCGGTTTTTACAGATGTATTTGTCCTCTTTCAACTTAACATCTGGGGTATAAAAATTTCTCCCCCCACCCCTTTCATGAGACAATAGAGGGGTTCAGGTTTGGTATGAAAGTATCTCATTGATACATTTAAAAATAGCAATAAAATAATACACAACATGCATACATACGTGCTATAATTTAGTTTTGATATTCGAAACTAGACGGCGCTATGAGGTTATTAAAACGCACTATAAAAATGACTCACACATTACTATTTCTTGATGATTAGGTCCAATGTAGAACTGTCTTAGATCAATATTATAAGTCATAATCACGGAGGTGGTCGTAATAAAAAAATAAAAGTAGTTAGGCCCGGCCTATTATGCTAAGGATATACTTACAGAATGATTAAAATTAAATTTTTATGGGTAAAATAGACAGACATTAAATTGTTTGTGAATGTACCAATTCCACGCGGGCAAAGTTGCGGGTAAAAGCTAGTTAATTACCTATATAAAAGAGTTATAGTGCTTTTAAGTAAAAATCAATAGAGCTTGTTTAGATTTTCCCATTTATCTCGAAAACAAAAAAAAGATGTTCGCAAGGGTGATTTTTAATCAATACAGTTCGAACTATTAAAATCGATTGATGAATAACAGAAAAATAGAATTTCGTTCGTAAAAACCACTCACGTTTTTAGATCTTTTGGCTCCTATATTATATTGAATAAAAAAACAATTTCATTAACAAATATAGGTTATTTCATTTTTGCTTTCAAAACTTTTTAACCAACCTGTAAATCGGTATTTTTTTAAACTTATTTTATCTCGTGATTCATAGGCATAATTTTTAAATCGTTTATTAGTAAAACGTGATAATGGTTACAAATATAGCATTGCTAATAACAAATATTTCTCATAATAAAAAAGTGTCGTATAAGTGAAGTACATACAAATAATTATTTTTTATCGCACCTAATTAATGTTTCTGAAAATTTCAATTGTCAAAAAGGGCTTTTAATTATTTCTTAAAACTAGATCGACAATGTGTCAGAATGTCATGAAAAAACTCTTTTATTTTACACACCTATATAAACGTTTATTAACAGCGAGAAGAAAAATAAGCGAAACTTAAGCCATAAGCCATTACCTACGTTGTCGATACCGACAAAGCATCGAAAGAATTTTTTTGCCAAAAGTCCTTTCGGTATATCTTGTTCGAGTTGTTCACAATAGTTTCACATTAAATCGAGCAAATGAACGAGACTCCTAACCTGTGTGAAAAGTCTTTTAATGTTCATAAAAAAGTTTAAAGTCTAATCAATGAAGTCAAACCGGGGCGGCGCGAAGTTCTTTCAAAGCGGAGCCTTAATATGTTAATGAGACAGATTATTACAGAACACGTGTGATGTTTGTCTCTTTCTCGCATTGGGAATGACTTTTTCCAATCTTTTTTATATTACAAGAGCTAGTCCACTAAAGGTATTTGTTATATGATGTATCAGCATATATTTTTAAAAACGATACTAGCATTTATTTATTGCTTTTTTAATTAGTAGTTTTCTCTTGGTCTTATAAATTCTTCATTCTTTATCTGAATTCAACAATATTCGATGTTTTCTTTTTCTCACTCTGTAGCCTGTTTCCGCTGAACATATATAAATAGTACATAACATTAGAAGAAAACAAAGTTATATTACCTATTTTTCTTAACTGATGAATAGCCCTCCGAAGCGAAGCCGTGGGGTACAATTTGTCCAAAGAATGAACCACTCGTAGAAAACGATTTATTTGTGCATTACATTCGTTTTCTATAGTTTCAATGATTTCATGTGAAATTGAAAAGTTACCATCATCTTCAATAAAAAACACAGTTTACGCCACCTTCTTTTACAATTTCGACCACTTGATTAATATAGGTTATAAAGAAAATTGGAGCGAGAATAGAGTGCTGAGGAACATCCGTCTCAGTTGCTTCCTTCTCCGAGCAGAACCTTTTTTTTTTGATCCTGAATCCGATATAGGTCCTATTGACACATACTGTTTTCTTGGTCCTAAAAATGACTGAGCCCATTTTAATGATGTCCCTCTTACACCGTAATTGTAAAGTATATTAAGTAATTTGTTATAGTTTACACAATCAAAAGCTCTACTCAGATCCAAAAACAAACCAACCGGGCACTCGCCCTAGTCTACCTTGTCCAGAACATTTTCATAAAAATCTTGAATTGCTGAATTTGTTAATCGATTTGCTAGGAAACCATGCTGCTTCGGAGATATCATTTTGTGTTTTTCAAAAATTGGCAAAAATGCATATTCAAATATTTTTTAAAAACAAGACGAAACTGCTACCGGTCTGTAATTCTCAATGCTCTTCATCTCACCCTTTTTATGCAAATGCATTTAAGCAATTAGAAATTGCATCTATGGACTTTGGACTGAAAATAAATGAAAATAAGACAAAGTATTTAGAAATGAGAGGGGAAAACACGTCAAATAAAGTGCTCAAAATAAGAATAGAGAATTAAAAGGGAAGGAGAGACTACAATTTCGAGAGTGTAGATCAGATGGAGTATTTGGGAGTAATCATAACAAACAATAATGAGGAAGAGACGGAGATTGATAAAAGAATTAGTAAAGGAAGTAGAGCTTGGGGAAGTCTATCAACCATAATGAATTCTAAGATGTTATCGAGAAAGACAAAAGTAAGAATCTATAGATCAGTGGTACGAGCATCTGTCCTTTATGGAAGTGAAACATGGGTGTTAACTAAGAAAAACGAAATTAAGTCTGGGAAAGGAAAATATTAAGAAAAATCTTTGGTGGCATGAAAGATCTGAACGGGCAGTGGAGACGCCGAACAAATGACGAAGTAATGCAGTCATATGGCCAACCTTCCATTACTCAGGCTATTAAAGCGCAAAGGGCAAGGTGGTTGGGTCATCTATATAGAATGCCGGAAGTTAGATATGTGAAAAAGCTGCTGATCGGAGGAGAAGGAGGAAAGAAGAGGAGAGGAAGACCAAAGAAAAAATGGTTAAACGCCGTTGTGGAAGATATCAGAAGAGTGGGAATTCAGAGTTGGGAAAACAAGACAAGGGATAGGAAAACGTGGAAGGAGATAGTTAAGAAAATAGAAACGGAAGTCATAAGCCTTTAAGGCTTGCAGTGCTGTGATATATATATTTACTACTTTTCCCACCCGAAGCTGATCAGAAAATTCACCAGAGATTAAGCTTAAATTTACAAGCCATTCTAATGGTTTAAGAATACATGAACCAACTTTTTTTAATAACTGAACAGGCACCTCATCATATCCTGATGACGATTTATCCTGTATTTTTTCCTCCAAAATGGGTTTAAAGCAAAATGAACTATTATTAATTTTACTGACCTTTGAGATATCAGTGCCTGATAACAAATTTTTATCAATTTTATTTAAAATATTTTTGGATCGTTTACAAAAAATTATTAATTAATTGTGTTTTTTATTTGTATCTAAAATCGCATTTTTCATTTTTATAATGTAAAGAACCAATATTGGATTCTTGCACGGAATAAACAGTTAATAAATTCGAATGTTGTTCTGGCTATATCATTTACCTCTTCCTTTTCATGCATACATACATTTCTCTATCATTTCATGATAATAATTGTATATCATTATAGTAAAAAATTCTAAATTATTTTTCATTTGTAGCTGTTTGTATAATTATAGTTCAAGTTAATTTTTTGTCAAAAACAATAATTTGTCGTTCTGGCTATATTGGAAGTTCATATTTTCGGTATATTTTAAAGTAGATTACCTGATAGATATATATAATTTAAAAAATACATTAAATTTTTTATTTTGTCATTTGTTTTACCCATTATATCGTTTTGTATTTATATACACGGTTTACATAATGCGCATTTTAGGGCATTGGATAAAAACCTCATTTCACTATTTCCATAAAATAATAATAAATTAAACAGCGCCTCAAACTGGTACCATTATCTGCTTCAAATTTTAAAGCAAAGTTTATCAAGTTTTAAATATAGTCACTGTTTAGGTAACTTAAAAACTTTACTAAACCATGATGATTAAATGCAACGATAGTCATAGAGCGTCGACAATTATTTAACACATGTTAACATGTTATATTATACTGTGAATATGTGAGGCTGGTCTATTATAAGGTAGGCTCAACAAAATATGTATTAATGCTTACAAGATTAAAGTTCTTTGTTATGCACAAGTTAAACTAAATTTTATCTTTACACTGATTAATAAAGAGTAAGCGTTTGAAGTCGACAAGAGAAACTGAGTAAAGTGTGTTCGTCCATACAGTATTCATCATTGAACTGTTCCGATTTTTATCAGAGGCCCTTTAAAATAATATCAGTTAATCGTATCTTAGAACCTGTTGTCCTTCTAGTTGTTAATATTGCAGGTCTTGATTTCTGTTACATCCAGGATACATACTTCAGCAACACTTAGAAATTGGTGTGATAATGAGGATATTACAAAGCGAGCACAATAGCCAGATTTTAATCCTATCGTGCATCTACGAAATACGCTTTAGAAACCTCATCTGCACTATGTCCATTCTTGCTAATTTCTTACACAGGAAATAATCTAAGGTCCTTATTTTCAAGCTGAAAAGAATGCTGGTGGAGGAAATACAAACACTTTTTTGTTATACCTATTTAAACTTTTATGTAAAAATTTGAATTTAATTTGTGTAGTTATTTTGTTTATTTCATCAAATACAAATTTAAATTCATTGGTGACTAATAAGACGTTAAACGATATGTTACTTTTTAAAATGCAATTAAAATTGATTTTGATATAAGAAACAAGTGTTCTTTTCTATCAATATAAACTTATTTTGACAGCAGCGATTTTTATTGATCTTAAGAGAGACTCTAACTAATTAACAAAAGGAGAAGACATATTTAAACATACTTTAAAAATTGTCAAGTAATTTTTGACAAATGATATTAATTTTATCTACGCAAGTATCTATTGGAAAAAACTGGCCACAAGAAAGCGTTGATGTTATTAATATGTATAAAAAGCTTACGTTAAAAAAAATCAATTAGGTATACCATAACATATAATCTTATTTATTACTTATTATTCCTTTATTCTGATTTTCTAATGATCATTATATATTTTCGAATTTTAAAATATGTGTACGTTTGTGTTAGCTCCTGTGCTATATAATATATCTTGCAATTCTTCTCGTATAACATCAATCAATTTTACAACGAATATTTTATGTCCTTGTTTTAACCTAAAGTTTATATGTGTTATCATCCTTTTCTACCAGATTGAAACCTAACACGTATCATTTCAAAGATGCCGAATGTTTAACCGCATAAAGGTATTGGTTTCATTTTAGACCGAAATTGATGTGTAATTATGAGAAATTTTACGAGCGATTTCTGACAGATTTTGTGAAACTTATGCACCAATTTTTTTCAGTTTGATGCTATTAGCACATTTTAATAGTTATTTTTATTAGTATTCTGAATTTTTATATACATAATAGCTAAAATATTATAAATTAAGATTTGAACTGGTATGTAAAAAAGAAAGTAAAATATTTGGATATGTTGTCTCTCTCCTGTCGTTAGTGTAAGTACTTCTCTCCATTTCCTTGGGATACTATCCAGTTGTATTACCGACTCGAGGGTTTTTTTTTATGGTCAAGCACAAGCACTGCAGGAAAATTCCTTTAAGGCGCTCTGAGAGCGGTGCGTGTGCGAAGAAAGCGATTCACGTTGTTCTTGAATCGTTGAAGGTTATATTCGGTGGGAAATACGGCCTCAGAAAGGCCGTTCCACAAAGAGGATGTCCTCCAGAAGAAAGAGTTCTTAAACAATGATGTTCGTAATATACTTCTTTCTCTCTCACAGATCAGTCTTTCATCTCCAGTAGTTGATGCTTGGTCAATATAGGTTTCTTAAGCCGGGAATTCACTTGAGCACGAGGCAAGCCGAGGCTCGGGAAGGCAGCCTCGGCTCAGTAATGAGTACGACGTTTCGAGCTGAGCCAAACAAGCTCAGTTTGTCTTTTTCTCGCCTCGCATCCGTTCCGATCCAGTTGTCGGTAGATCAAAGTGAGGCAAGCCCGATGCACGCCTCGCTTTGTGCTCGGTATGGACAGAAAAATTTAGCAGTTAGCAGTGAGTGGCTAACGAATGTAGAAACTCTTTTTTTAATCTTGCCTTTTCTCTCCTATAGAAACAACAAGGTATATATCTATAAAACACAATTTTGAGCAAAAATAGATAGATGAGAATAAAAAAAAAATGCCAAATTTGACTCTAAGTAATAATAAACGTGGTAATTATTTGTAAGATTAGGAATAAAAATCAAGAAGTTTAGCTTAATGAGGAATATTTATAGGTACTAGATTTAATACTCTAAATTGGCATATCAAAAATATATACAAGCTCCACATTCGCTCCACAGCTTGCGAAACGATGCCAATGCGAAGTTAGATGATTGTGTGTGGTTTTTGCAGTTTTTGATTTCCGATTTGTGATACAAGTGTGATATTGTAATTGGTCCCCATAGTTAATGAAACTTCCAAATGGCGGCGCTATAGTTGGAGGCTTTTTCGTTATATTTTCAATTTTACATTTGTGCTTCCCCTAATTGCCACAATTTTAATGCTGTTAAAAAAACTGTAAAAAATAATGCTTTTCTTATAAATAAGTGTACCTTATTAGATTTATTTAATTTAATAGTTGTGCATATAAGAATAAACACTTCTATTAATCATAATAAATGGTTTACAAAGTGCACGCACATTGAAAAATCTTTTTTTATTCACAATTACTTCTAAAGTTATACAATACTTAGACTTAAATCTATCTAATTAACACCAAAACTCATTAAAAACTTTAGAAATTTGAAAAGAAAACAAATAACCAAAACATTCCATTCTAGTTCATTTCGGGCTGACCTGTCATCCGCTAAGTGTTAGAAGTTGATCTCGCATTAGATGGTGGTTTCACAGCTCAGTTCTTTTGGCGGCCTCTACCTATAATACGGCCCATTGTGGAGGCAGTTGAGCGGTCGCTTTGGCGGTTCCACTTTACCGGCCCACCCTCTGTGCATTCGAGATTTATGGGCAGCGCGCTGTTTGTAGTCATGTCCCCAACATTTATAAGCTCAATGACAACACGGCCTGAGACTTCGCATTTTTTTTAATATAAGGATAAGCGATGTTGTGAAACAAGGAACAACCTGTTTGCTACGATTTAAAAGAATTTCTCCGCTAATATTGTTATATAAGATCAACATTTAGTTCCAATAAGAGAAAGTTGATATATAAAAAGTAATATTTCACATTTGATATATAGATATGTGTAGGTATCTAATACAATAATTTAAGTATCTATTTAACAATTACACTAATTTAAAGTTAGAAATGTATTTTTTTTATGACTGAGCACATTATGAATTCTACTCTTTATAAACTGACTTAAGCTCACTATAGAATTTAAGCTACTTCTTTAAACCGTTTAATAAATAATAAGTTGACGCTGGTAGTTACACTCCGTATTTTCTGTTTATTTATTAAGTCTACCATCGATCTATGTTATCACGTCCGTTTTTGGCAGAGATTAACGATTGTTAAAAAAAATTACTGACTCAGGTACATTCTGGTTTGCAGACTAATGAATGACGTACCTAGTATATACTAGAAAAAATTTCGGATTTAATTGAGTATGTATGAAGCAGAAGTTTTTATTCTTATAATTGCTTTTCTTATCAATAAGGTGACAAAGAACTTTTCTAATGATTAATACGCGAATGGTAAGTGTGCCTGAATAGAGAACTGTAAATTAACAAATTATAAATCTGAATACGAGAATACGAGCTTCAACATATATGAAAGTGAAAAATTTTCTCTTTTTGAACTTGTGTAAACTGATAACAAGAGCTACGAAATAACTTATTAATCAGTTCTTGTCAATTTGACTGTATGTTTTTGAAGTTATAAGTACTTCTATTCATGCACTCGGTGGAAAAGATTTGTGTACAGTTAAATGGGAAAAATCATTACATATGTAATGCTGTGAGTAAGAGAGAGACAGACACGCTTATAAGGTATATTGGTTGGTAAAAACAAAGATGAAATATTTATAACATGTTATTAGTCATAACTATAAGTCCTTTGAATACCGTTTCAACATTCAGTACATTGAAAAGGGATAGGTATACAAAAAACAGTCTGAACTAATGTATGAATATCATAGTGACGGACCACATGATTATTTGACAGATTATTTTATAATTCTGTCACGTAAGTTAACGTATTAAGTTTAGTATTTTATATTAATAATGTTAATAATAATATTCAGTAATGAGCATTGTATTGTAGTCTAAAACACCGTCGCATGGTTGCAGTATATCCTGCACTATGCTTTTGAGGTTGTTGTTTTACGAATAGTCGAGGAAATAAAGCACCAAAACTTTCGAATTTTGTAACGTAAGATGGATCGGAATGCGTTTTTGTGCATTGGATGCGTTAAAGTATCAGGAAATTTGTCGCTATATTTTATAATGTAAAAATGGAAATTGCATTTCTGCATTCGAAAGTACATTCCGAACAGACAATAGAGAGAAAACTTACAACTCTGTAAGTATTGCTGAAAATGGGTTTAATTTATATATTTGGGGTTTTTGGAGTCGCTGAACACGAATATCACGATTCCGAAAGTCTCCGTGGCACTTGGTGTCTAGGTTATTTACCTCTTCTCCTGGGGTTTTATTTAAATTCTGTACCAAATCAGTGCACAGTAGGTACTCGGTGGTTTTTTAAGTCGCTAAATACGATTATAATAATAGCGATGGTCTTCGAAACACCTGGTGCATAAGACGGACCTCGTCTCCAGGAATCGTATGCAAATTCGATACAAAAAGAGTGTGCACATGGTACTAGGAGATTTTTGGGGTCGCTTACTACGAATATCATATAATGAGTTTACTAATTCATTCGCAAATTTATGAATCGATGCGCGTGCAGAGAAGTATAACTTCTGCCGGCAGTCCCACTGACTGCCACAATAGTTTATGTACAAAATTTTGTTCAAATATCGCTATTTTACCGGTTAACCCAACATTGCTTTTAACTGATAATTAGTTTTGTCATCACTTTAAATATTGGCAAAGCAAGAGCTGTGACGTGTATTTTCTCGATTATTGTGTTGTTATTATTTCGAGATTTTTTTAAATACAACGTTAGTTATAGTTTTAACTTTTGTATATATTTCTATTTCTTATTATTATCTCCCAATTCTGGACGTCTAACTTCCTAACATCTTCGATATTTCTTCTTTAACCGTACTCACCGTTTCTTTTCTCGTTTCCCTCCTGTGTCTACCATCTGGCATTATATACAAATAACCCAACCATTTTACTTTTTGAGCTTTTATAATTTGAATGATACAAGGTTGGCTTTACTTACACTAAGACTTTATGGATTGTTCTTCGTCTCCACTGTCCGTCCTGCTCCCTAATACCACCAAAATATTTTTGTAGTATCTTTCTCTCCCAGATTTGTAATTTGATATCATTTTTCTTTGTTAAAACCCACGTTTCAATTTCATACCAATGTTTGAACTACTGTTCTATATAAACTCTTAACTTTGCCTTCCCAGATATGATTTTTGAGTTCGTCATGGTTATTAGACTTCCACGGTCTGCCCCTCTTACTGATCTTTTTGTCTATCAAATTTATATTCTTTTCCTTTTTTATTTTTAGAACTTTGCTAAATGTATTTTTCCTCTCATTTCTAAATTCTTATTTTCATTTATTGCTAATCTGTATTCTCTATTAGTGATTGTGTTAAAACCTCTTTAGATTTTCTCAAATAAAACCTCTGTGAGGGACAATGTCTCACTTTGAATCTCTCTAGAAGTAATGTTGCAACAGTATTTCAATGGAAATTTTAAAAGTCTATTCATGCCGTATTCATTGTTTGTTAATAAAGTAAATCAAAGCATTATTGTTTTCAATGGGATTACAAAGCATGTCTTATTCGTACCTGCTTAATGGTCTTCCTCAGCATTTGTTTATAGTTGATAACAATTATATATAATAAAAGTTGTGTTTAAACGATTTTTAAAGAAATTCGATTAGAAAATGAAGAACGACGGTAGAAAAATCATCCTTCTTATTGAAAACTGCAGTTATCACACAGATTTACCAGCATTTACAAACGTGAAGTAATGTTTTTACTTGTCAAGTAAACCACAATCGTTGAATCACGCTTCAAACGATTTTATGGCAATTGCTTCAAGAAAGATGGATTCCAATCGGTCTCTGAATGCGAAGAACCTATTTTTGAATTGAAGAAATTCGATTAAAAAATGAAGAACGACAGTTGAAAAATCATCCTTCTTATTGTCATTTGCAGTTACCAAACAGATTTACCAGCATTTACAAACGCGAAGTAATGTTTTTACTTGCGCGGTCGTACACCAACGAAACATCAAACACGCAACATGTAACATGCGACATGAGGTACATACTGCATGTTGCTTAACCGCGTAGACAAGTGTGACAACTACATTTTTGTAGTATTTAACATGTCGTCAAGCCAGGAGGATGTTGTAATAGCTGGGCAATTTTTGCGCCGAGCTATAGGTCGTAATTTTTGTCGAAAATAGACAATAAAAAAACTAATTTGTAGGTCTGAACACGCTCTACAAGTTTCATGCTGGACATTTTTCGATATCTTTCACGAGAAAAAAGGGAATAGGTAAAAATAATTTTTTCTCCCCAAATTTGTGGGTTTTTTGATCGATATCTCGTTAACGATGATCGATACGTGAAGAATGTATACAATAGTATATTGTGTATCTAGTAGAAAAAGCGATACATTTCCGGACGACAATGTAAATTGTTGGCCGAGGCGTTTATTCAAAATTTGGCTTTCTCGGTTCATTTTCATCTCCAAATGTAGGTATATAATGACTGGAGTACATATGCACGGACGTTTTTCAATAGCTTTTACAAAATTTATATTAAAAACAGGATTTTCAGGCATTTTTTGAACGATATTTCTATTTTTAATAAAAATCACCGATTTACATCTTCAATCACGCAACAAATACTGCGACGAGACATGCACAGTAAACCGCATGCAGTTTTTGTTGCGAGAAACTTGCATCAGCCGCATTGGTGTACGATGATTTTAACGATGTCCGTGTGTTTATTTTATATTGTCTTAATGCGGCACAAATCTATGCGCGGTATTTACCTCATGTCGCATGTTGCATGTTGCGTGTTTGATGTTTCGTTGGTGTACGACCGCGCTCAAGTAAACCACAATCGTTGAATCACGCTTCAAACGATTTTATCGCAATTGTTTCAAGAAAGATGGATTCCAAACGGTCTCTGAATGCTAAGAACCTATTGTTATAGAAAAACATAGTGTAGGAGGCTCATCTTTGCGAAATACGAACTTATTTAATGTGAACCGATATGACCAACTTTTGAAGACTTTGTGGGAATAGATGACGATTTGCCGGTTGCAAGAGAGAATACAGATGACGCCATATTTGCAGATTGTGGTCTGAGCAAATTTGTAGATAAAAATAAACACGATAACGAAGACGATAAGACAATCGAAGATATGGATGCTGAAAGAATAGTTGTTTTTCCGCTATATAAACACTTTATAGTTGTTTAGAGTATCATCACAATAAAACCTTAATTTTCGATAAAATTTACGAAATTGAAGTTTATATTCACAAATGTTGAAACTACACTGAAAAAAAAATTAACTGATTCCTTTAAATTGTTAAAATTCGATTGTAGACAAACGCATATTTAATATTTCTTAACCTTCATAAAACTTGTTTCTCGAAATGTAACAAGTTTTATAAATCAGAATGACGACTCCCAAATCTTGGAAACTATTTTACTATGAGCAAAAATAATAGTCGCCCCTTGAATTCTCGCTTATCCAGGTTCGACTTTTCGTGATTTATTTAAATACAACTTCAGTTATAGTTTTAACTTTTGTCAACAAACTTAGAGTAATATACTTTATAAGATTTTTTTTAAATATTGCTTTGTTCTCCTACTGGTTCCAAATACAAAACTTTTATTTAAAACAAGTTCCCGATTTTAAGTGATCCATACATAACAAATAAGAAACAATCTTCACTGACTCATTCTTGTGCTTTAAAAAAGATAACATAGCGTTACTTTGTTATACAGAGGATTCGAACTAAAAAAGAGTAATAATATGATATAAATATGCGGCTTTCAGCCATTCAACAAATTTCTTCTAGAAATCCTTTTGTCAAAATATTCAAGCTCAACGCAGAAATTACAGATAATGATTCAGAAAGGTATATAAATTTTGTTGGTTCATTACGGGCCCACAAAGCGGTCGGCAAGCGATCCACTGAAGTGAATAAGCACCTGAAAACAATTAAGGTCGAATAAATTGTTGAGAAAAGAGCATCCATGGCTCCTCAATCATATGATATGTATGGGTCAGCATTTATTTTAATGAAAGATGAATGGAATGTGTGATAGGCACGAGCCACGACTTGAAGAATAGTTAATCACATTATCGTAAATAAAAGGATGGAAGATATAGCGCCTGTGGTGGATATACAATGTTTTTCTTATTTATGGATTTGCGTATATTAGACTTTTTTGTAAGTAGGTATTTTTTTAAATATAAATACATTTTTTCATGATTTGTTGAATTTTGAACTAGGACATTTTACGTCGAAAGTTATGCTTTAAAAAAAACGGGTTGCATGGGATTTACTTCACTCCCACAGTAGGACAAAAACTCGAACGCATACGACAGTTTTTCGCAGGACTTAAATGTAATCGTCGATTTTGTTAAATGGCAACCCTTGTACAAGAAAAATAAAATTAAAATATGCAATGATTTGAGACTTACTTGGTCAAGTTTTTTAAATTTTCTTTATTGGCATGGTGCGTAGTATATGGTGGGGTCGGAGGGCTAGCGCTGATTACCACTTTTACGTGTAAGTCTTATGGGAACCACATGATTTTACGCTAGTGGCGGCCACTGTAACTAAATTTTTCCGTTTGATTTAACATAGGAAAAGCATGAAAAATGAGGGCAGCACCTAACGTGCTCCTGGCCAATAAAAAAATAGGAACCTAAGTGTTAATGAAACAAAGTTATTATTTAATAGGTCAAAAATATTTTGCAATTTAACAATATCGATTATTAGCAAACGTTATTGTTTTGGAGAAATCATTTAATATGTGATTCCTAACGCTCTACACCTCCCCATTTCATAAGACCTTTTTGTGAGTATTTCCATCTCTGATCGTTACTATTTCCATACTATATTTTCAGAAAATTGGATAAGTAGAAGAGGACCACCAAAAACTTAATCCTTCGGATTTCTTTTTATAAGGGTATTTGAGCAGCAAAGTTTTTAAGACCACACGGACTAATGTTGAGGCGCTAAAACACGAATAAAAAAATACGTGTAAATTAATTTCGCCCTGCGTTCATGACATTAGAATTACGTAATGATCCTAGGTATCTGCCCTGGAATTACGTAATGCAATGCATTCTGAGAGTATATGTATTGAGGTTACGTCCTCTTCTTCACAGACTCTGTACTTTGCTTGATCTACCAGTTCTAATTTCTTCCTGACTCCTCTTAATCATCAGTGTCCGGTTCTCTTCACTGACGTTTAGACAGCAGAATACGTATGCTTTATTGTCACTAAAAAAAATACAATTTTTATGGACAAAGCAGGATAAGATTAAAACACACTAGGGAAATATATAACACAAATATATACAAAAACAATTACTGATTGATATAAATAAATATATCATCAATGGTTATTAAAATGTTAGAAAATATAAAAAAATTTAAAAAAAAAGAACAAATTTGTTACCTAAAATAATTGCAAAAGTTTAAAAAAAAAATACAAACTGCAATACATAATATGAAAAAATCAATAAAATACAAAAAATTTACAGCTACTGGAAGTGATATTCAAGACGTTTTAATTATTCATTTAGGAACTCATCCACTGAATAATATGATCTCTCAATGAGATACTCTTTAGTCATTTTTCTAAATTTAGTAAAAGAAGTCGCCGATTTAATTTGCACAGGGAGGTGATTGTACAATTTTTTTGCGTGATAAATTATTGACTTTCTTACTAATTCGGTGGATGGGATTGGCAAATAAACATCATAACTCGAGTTTCTAGTGGAGTAGCCATGGTTGGGTCTCGTAGGAAAAATATGTAAATGCTTTCGAATCAGACATACAGTTTCTAGAATAAATAATGAAGGGAGTGTTAGGATTCCGTTCCTTTGAAAGTATGGCTTGCAGTGGGTTCTTGAGCTAAGTCCAAGGAGATAACGAATTGCTCTCTTTTGTAATTTAAAAATAGCGTTGAATTGTGCAAGGCTACTAGAACCCCAAAAGGGAAGTCCGTAGCGAAGATGAGATTCAAAGAGAGAGAAATAAGTTATTTTGGCAGAGTGGAGATTTAGTTCTTTAGAAACCGATCTAATCGCGAAGCATGCTGATGCTAGTTTCTTCGTTAGTGAATCTGTGTGAAGAGACCACTTTAGACTGCTGTCAATGAAAAGACCTAGAAATTTTACAGACTCAACGACACTGACGGAATTGCTTTCAAGAAGTATTGGATGAAAGGCTTCTTTATAGGATAATGCAACTGTCTTCTCGACATTGAAGCAAAGCAAGTTACAATCGGACCAGTTTTTGATTGTAATAAGATCATTAGAAATGTCGGCATGTAAAGATGGATTATCGATGTTGCTCCAGGTGATACTAGTATCATCAGCAAATAGAAAGATTTTTCCTTTAATTTTTAAATTAGTGATGTCATTAATAAAGAGTAAAAAAAGTATGGGACCTAACACGGAACCTTGAGGTACTCCACTAGTAATTAATCTGCAGCTAGAATCTTTACCGTTTGTTCTGACTAGTTGTTTCCTATTTTCCAAGTAAGACTTGAACCAGTTCAGTGAAATGCCACGAATACCGTAGAACTCTAATTTTTTTAATAAAATATTATGATTTACACAATCAAATGCCTTGGCGTAGTCACAGAAAACTGTAGCGGTGGAATGATTATTATTAAGAGATGAGTAAACTTCATTGAGCACTGAAAACATGGCATCGTTTGTGCACTTATTTGACAGAAATCCAAACTGATTTTGTGATAGAATATTGTGCTTAAGGAGAAAAGGCATGAGTCGGACTTTTATTAATCTTTCGATAATTTTGGAAAGGGCCGGTAACAAAGCAATAGGTCGGTAATTACCGGTAATTAATTGTTCACCACCTTTGTGAAGAGGAATGACTATAGCCGTTTTCAAGCATTCAGGAAATACTCCGTTTTCAAAAGATCTATTAATTAGAGATGATAGTATTTCTATCACATTATCAGGAAGGTTTATGAAGATTTTGATAGATAAGCCGTCTGTACTACAAGAAGATTTACTTTTAATATTGTTGATTGTTTGTTTAAGTTCTGAACAATTCACTGGATTTAAAAAGAAGGTGTTTGCAACATTTTTAGAGGCGGGAAGAAAAGAGATAGGATCGAACTTAGGCGAGATGTTTGCAGTCAGATTATTACTGACATTAACAAAGTATTCGTTTAAATCATCGGAACTGGGAAAGGGGAATTTTTGATCCACTGAGTTAGTTTTATTACGAAGATCATTAATAATGGACCAAGTCTCTTTAGAAACATTTTTGGAACTATCTAGTTTATGTTGGTAATACCGTTGTTTAGCTATTTTTATTATTTTTAAATAATCATTCCTATATTTTTTTATATATTCGGTGACATGGATGTTAGCAGTAAATTTCTTGATGTATAATAAGGAGCGCATATTCTTGGCAGAATTACGTATACCTTTAGTAGTCCAAGGTTTATGACGTTTGGATTTAATGGGTTTAAGAGGAAAGGCTTTGTTAAAAGCGTTAACAATTTTGTTTAAAAATTTACTGTAGTTTGAGTTGATATCATTGGACAGAAAGATCTCTTCTGGTTATAGGTTCTCAGGAGCATCTTCGGTGGTCTTAGATCTTTAAGATTGTTTCAGTACCTACTTGGATTTTTCTCTATTCACTTCTTTCTTTAGTTTTTTAAGACTGTACTCCTGCTGATTCCACAAGATGGTTCTGGTTTAAATATGTGGTTTCAGCTCCGTTTTTTGCCAGCTTATCTTCTGTTTGGTTTTCTTCTATTTTTATCTGTCCTGGAACCCATAAGAGGGTTACAGTGTTGTTATTTTGTCCTAGTTCATTTAGTTTGTCTAGGCAATCCCAGATCATTGAAGAATGCTTGAGTATGTATTTGGCTCTAGGTTTAAAAACCTCTGTTAGTATTCCTTCATCTGTCTTGGAGCCGTCCGTATACAATTTTATAACATTTTGGTTTAGCTCCAATATATGGTGTCTTTGTCCCATGCATGCTCAGGCTATTTTCTGAATCTACGAGAGGTTTGTCCTCTTAGCAGTCAAATTATTAGCTCTAGCTCTCGTGTTCTAAGCTACTGCCCCATAAGTGATGATTGGTGTGTACCTACTTCCATTGAAATGTACTTGGATTACAACCTCAGTTTATTTCTTTAATGGTTCTGCACATCATAAGTGCCTTTGTAGCTTTGTGTATTATTTGGTTTTCGAGTTTATTTCAGAGTAACCTGTTATCTAGGGTTAGCTCTAGATATTTAACCTCTGTTGTCCACTCATCGATATTTTCACCTACTTTGACGGTTTTTGAGTTAGGTTTCTTTTGCTTGTAAAGGCTACTAAAGTGGTATTTATCAGTTACTTTTATACCTATAACTTTACACCACACCCTATAAAAATAGCTATTCAAATAAGGCTTTTGGATTAAACTAAAAATCTATTTTACCAGTCCTCTAACTTAATAAAAATATGAGATAAGGTAGAGGTGGAGGTGAGAATGTCGCTACTATCACATCGTTTACACTTTCGTTACTGAATATACATATATCGATCGTGATTTTAGTTTATTCTTCAGTCAGCGATTATGCTTTAAGCTCGCTGACGGATAACATATACCTTGTACTGACTAGGCGCAAATACGCCGAAACCGGTCTGCAAACCAGAATGGTTGGTTTAAATTATCTATTAGATATGCCAACCCCGTTTGACTTTGAAGTGTAATCCAATATCCGTCGGGGCCTATAGCCCGGGAAGTAGTTGTTTCTTTTTAGTTAAACGGTCAATGTCGTTGAAAATGTTTTTTAAAAACTTGTAAAGCGTTAGAATAATAATATTCTATGATATCTATGGGTAACTCGCTTTATTAAATACGACAATATTACAGTTTGCTGTAATAATACTTTGTAGAAAAAGTGACTTAAATTATCGATTTGGCAAATAATCTTACTCTTATTAACGTCTTACCCATATGTACGCAAAGACGACTTAGGTTAAATTAAAATATGATCGAAACGCCAACTTAGGTACTGCTAGATTTATCTGTAGCCAAGTAGTTAAAGAAGTTGTTGAGGATTAAAATAGGTCGAAGGTTCGATTTCTGTCAGATGTAACATTTTTTTAAATGTTTTCTTAATATAATTAAATGTTTGTCTAATTTTTACGTTTAGTAATTCTTATAAGTTTCAAAACCACGTTTGTAGTTTGGTTTTATATTGATTATGTTCATAAGGAAAAATATTGGTATTCCTATAACATTTGGTTAATATTATTTAAAATACGACCATTTCCTGATAATACACTCACAAAATCTCAATATAATATTTATGGTTAAGTCGTTGCGGTATAGGTTATGTCAATCAATATAATTAATAGAAGTTGTACTTATATTCGCCTTAAGTGTCATCATGGTGAAGAAAAATCACCAATTTTACGATAGGTTATTAATTAATGTATATTATTACTATTATACTCACCATCAATAATCTTAACTTTCTATTTAATAAAATAAAAAAGAATATTAATAATTGCTTTTTTAAAGATAAGCCTAGTTACTTGTTATTAAGGATATTTTACTGGACCACGGAATGTACGATGAAAATATAGGATATTTTTAATTGTTAATCAGAGAAAATCGATATTAAGTACCAATATTAATGTATTGGTATAAATTGTACAATTTATTGATATAAATTGTACAATTTAATATTTCTGTGGATAATTAAAGACCTTATAGAAAGTTTGATTAATTCAAAATTAATTATTAAAATGATTAATAAAGCAAAATAGTCCCACTAAAGTGGGACTATTTTAATTACAGATAACTATAAATATATCTGCTTAAATAGATGTCAAAGATAATAATAGTATAATACTATTATGACGTTTTACAGAGTCTTTGAAAATCAAAGAACATATAGACCGTTTACTAAGAACCAACAACTACTTCCCTGGCTATATGCCACGACGGACATTGAATTACAGTTCAAAGTTAAACGGAGTTAGTATATCTGCAAGATAGAAGTAACCATTTTAGTTTGCAATTCGAAAGGATATCACTTGTAGACCGGTTTCGACGTATTGCGTCTCATCAGTACAAGGAAGATATCCGTCCAGAAGCTCTAAGAGCATCTAGACTGGAGATATGTCTGAAATCACACAAATACATTATCTTTAGCGTCAAAAAAATGTTATTTTATCGTTTCTAAATTCATGAACGTCACAGTTCCAAATGTAAAACGCCAAAACGTCAAAATATTATTATCATTTTTAGTTAATTAACTGTAAGTAGTAAGCCACTGTAGGACACTTTTTGACCTTTGAACCTGTGACGTCATCTGACAGTTTTAGCGTCAAAAAAATTTGTCACTTTGAAACGACATTTTTCCATAAGAAATACATGTAAATCAAAAATTTCTTTTTACCAATTTTTTAAACCGTTATTGCGTCAAATTTTAGCGCTATTTTGACGTTTTGGCGTTTTACATTTGGAACTGTGACGTTCATGAATTTAGAAACGATAAAATAACATTTTTTTGACGCTAAAGCTGTCAGATGACGTCACAGGTTCAAAGGTCAAAAAGTGTCCTACGGTGGCTTACTATCTACTACTGTAATATTGTATAATTCTCTTTCTTTTGAATAAATTCTTTTCTGTGTATAATAATATGGCCTAGGTTTCTTATAATTTTCCATAACTTCTTAAAATAATGCAGTAACCAGAATTTCTGTGGGAAAATATACATCTTCATTATCACGTAATTTTTGGGTGCAACTCTATGATTGACCAATTAGAGTCATTTCTCGTGGCGTTGGTTGATCCCTGTATGGTACTTGATAATTTCTCTCTTACATATTTCATTCACTGATTGTTGCTTCACTTTTGGTTTAGTCTTGCGAGAAATCGATCAATTTTTTAATTGTGACTGGTGATTAGTCGAAATATCTTTTTACCATTATCTTTTACCAGAACTCGTAACTGGGTTGTGATACCCATTTTCGTTTTTATTTTATTTATTTTTTATTTTTTTAGTTTTAACTCTTTATTCAGTTCTAACAAATCCACGGCTCGCTTTTCACCAAACAACTGAATGCTTAAGTGAACTTTCATTTCAGTAAAACGTTTATCAAATAAATGACAATTGATTAGCAGGAAACTGTAAATCAAGTAGTTAACCCTAGAAAGCCAAAAGGTTTTTTGTCAAATAGAATTTCAGTTTGTGATTAGTTATGAAGTTGTCGCTATTATCGCACTTTTAACATTTTCTTTACTAAAGATAATGTATTTGTGTGATTTCAGACATATCTCCAGTCTAGATGCTCTTAGAGCTTCTGGACGGATATCTTCCTTGTACTGATGAGGCGCAATACGCCGAAACCGGTCTACAAGTGATATCCTTTCGAATTGCAAACTGAAATGGTTAGTTCTTGCAGATATACTAACCCCGTTTAACTTTGAACTGTAATTCAATGTCCGTCGAGATAAATAGCCAGGGAAGTAGTTGTTGGTTCTTAGTAAACGGTCTATATGTTTTTTGATTTTCAAAGACTTTGTAAAACGTCATAATAGTATTAAACTATTATTACCTTTGACATCTATAAATTTTATGAATTTCATTTTTTTACGAATGGAGCACAAATCGGGCATGATGGTGTAACACAACTTTATAATAAACATCATTACTATTACGAAAATCCTCATTTGTATTGGATTGTGCGTTTCAGAATAAGTTTTCTATGAATGTATGTACCGATATCGTAGGAGATCATTTAATTGAACAACTCACAAAGGTTTGATGGTTAGGTTTATCTACACTTATTAAAAAATAATCTATTTGTTTTGTTACGAAAAGCGATATAAAATGTGTTTCCTGCTAGAAATTTTTCTCAGGGCTAGAGAAAAAACGGTAATTCCTAAACTGATCAATGTCTTGAATCCGATGATAAATATTCATAATAAACATTATTGGTGTATGAAGAATCCTTATTTACTAGTGGGACGTGGGTTTCAGAAAAAAATGTCCTTGAATGTTTGGGCAGTATCTTAAAATATCTTCTCCAGAACATTAAACTATTTTCTTGATATTCTGGGACAGATTTGGCAGCCGGGTGTCTCGCTTGTCTTTCTAGAGCTCTGAGAACACGAATTCAAAGTTCTTCTGATTTTAAGAAATTTTTGGTCTCTTCTAAAAACTCAATTCCTATTTGTTTAGTTTTAGTGTTAAAGGCAATAATTTAGCCAGTTAAGTTTAATTTCCCTAATTAAGTATTTATATGTAGCTATCATTGATGCTCTGAAGAAACACTGGGACTTCTTTTAACAATTTGGGACACAAAATTGGTCCTGTTGTTTTAATGCGACTCTTTGCGGACTTTGTTTGTTTCTGTTCTTGAAAGTTCTTAGTTACAAGTATCCCTTGCATATGTTGTCGATACTTTGGATAATGCCTATTATTTCTGGCATGTTGCTTCGGGGTATTCCTTGTTCAATGATAGCCAGAACTGTTTTCTCTGTACATCTGTTAAGACATAAGAAAAACGTTGTTTTTTAGATCGAAATAAACACAAAATTCAGGAAGTTTTGTTTATTACAAAAGCCTTATTTTAAAGTTAGATTATCATTCTTACAAAAAGTTTATTTAGAAAAACAGTGAATCCATTTAAATTTAGTTGTGATTTTAATATATTTATTTTTGGGAAACTCATATTTTTCATTGTTATACAAATATATGCATTAAAAAGACTGACACTAATATGTGTTACTATCTCTATTTCAAATCAATAACTGCAAATTTTTTCAATTGCAATCTATTGGTAATTAACAAAATGTCTTCATTTTAATAAAACGCAAATAGAAAGTCAAGTATAGCCCCATTCAACTTTCAAAACTATCAACAACTAAGGACATTAATCTCTGTAATTTTACTTATTCTTTCTACCCACTGTCGGAAAAGTTCTCCGCCGAATATATCAAAGTGACAATGGCGACTTGTGTGGGCTCGAATACCTATCTAATTGAGCCCCAGGCGGTCCAACAGTCAGCACTATGCTGTGATGATTAATATTTCACCAATGAAGATGGATGTTAATATAAAAAAGTACTAAATTTGTTAAAAATCAACAATTTTTTGTTAACAATCCGTGTAAGTAGTCGATGTTTCACAGCTATTTAAGTACAATACATTCGAAAAGGCTAAAGCTTAATCAATTTATTTCGACTATTCTTAACGATTATTAATTTATTTTAGAGGTCGGATTTTATCAACAAAATCGTGTTATGTTATATATTTTATTGTTAATAAAAAATAAAGAAATACATAAAATACGTATATACGAGCAAAATTTTGGGTGACAGATAAAACTGTGACCTATAAGATTTTCTATTTTGTATTATCCTAGGTATCCGCCCTGGAATTACGTAATGCAATGCATTCTGAGAATATGTGTATTGAGGTTTCGTCCACTTCCTCATACAATCTTTACTTTGCTTCATCTACCAATCCTAGTTTCTTCATGTGTCCTTTTAATCGACAGTGCCTGGTTAATATTCCCGTTATAATACGTTGGTTGTTTTTACTAAGGTTTACATCGCTGTAAAGATCTATTGTGGTTGTCTTAGTCCTTCAAGATCGTTCCAGTACTTGAATGTTTCTGTATTCACTTCTTTTCTTAGTTTTTCTAATGCTGACTCCACAAGACGGTTCTAATCCCAAGTATGGGGTTTCAGCCTCTTTTTTTGCCAGCTTATCTGCTGTTTTGTTTCCTTCTATTTGTATGTGTCCTGGAACCTATAAAAAGGTACCAGTGTTATTTTAGCCTAGTTCATAGTTTGCGTAGTCATTCCTAGACCATCTTTGAACTGATCTAGTTCAGAGCTTTGATGGCTGCTTAATTACCTGACTTGATTACAATCTTTTGTCTACGATAGTTCCTTTCGATGTTAAATTCTATACATCTCTCAATGGCACGGATTTCCACTTAAAATATGCTTGTGTATTTGGCTCTAAGTTCAAAAACACCTGCTTCTGTTCGTTCACCTTTCTTGGTATACCATTTTATGGCATTTTGGTTTAGCCCCAATATGGTGTTTTTGTCCCATTCATATTTACTACTTAGTTTTGTGGTGAATTTTTATACAAAGTTAAATTTCTTATGCATGTCATCTTGGGTCATTTTCCAAGTTTGATCAAATTGAAGTGAATAAGGTTTTTCGTTGATTGTTCCCTTCTTAGCCATTCTATATATTGTTTTCTTCCTTATACTTTCTACTTGAATGTGTTGTGGCGTGAGATTCAGGTATTAAATCAATCCTTATAAGCTTGAATTATGTGTATTATAAAAAACTTGCAAAAGATAGACATGTAAAACTATATCTTATAATATAAACTAGCTGACCCGGCGAACTTCGTACCGACTACTGATGTTTTTTTATTTATTATTTGTGTGATTATTTTAAGCTTATTGACAGATGATAGAAGTGAAGTTAGTTGATTTGCTTTTTGAATAGTTCATTTTTAGGCGATACGTTGCAGAGCCGCCTAGTGGTGAGTTACATCAATTTGCATAGCATATTCGTTTTCTCCGTGAAAAAATACATATACATACCAGTTTTCATGACAATCGGTTGAACGGGGCAGAAGTTGCTACTCTACAGTGCCACCTGTTGGCGAGTGGCATCAATGTGCATAGCATATTCGTTTTCTCTGTGAAAAAATACATATATACACCAATTTTCATGACAATCGGTGGAACGGGGCAGAAGTTGCTACTCTGCAGCGCCACCTGGTGGCGAGTGGCATCAATGTGCATAACATATTCATTTTCTCCGTGAAAAAATACATATACATACCAATTTTCATGACAATCGGTTGAACGGGACAGAAGTTGCTACTCTGCAGTGCCACCTGGTGGCGAGTGGCATCAATGAGTATAGCATATTCGTTTTTTCCGTGAAAAAATACAAATACATACCAATTTTCATGACAATCGGTTGAACGGGGCAGAAGTTGCTACTTTGCAGCGCCACCTGGTGGCGAGTGGCATCAATGAGCATATCATATAAACCTTCTCCGTGGAAAAATACATATATATTATAACATATACCTGAGTGTATGAATAATACTTTGTTTTGATTATATAAATTACTATGTTATAAAATATTCCTTACCATGAATTAATTTTGAATTTAAATATAAATATTAAATAGGTAAGAATTAACTTAATTTAATTATTTTCCAATATTATTATTTAAATATGCTACCGGCTATTCTCTTATATCAGGGTCAGAGTTCAAAATATTCAAAAAAAAACTGAATAGATTCAAAATCAGTTAATATAAAACTTTTCAACTAAATGACTGTAAAACCTCACTATCCTAGACCAATGATGTTCTCTAGGCATAGATTGTATATAAATTTCTAACCTTACTAATTCAAAAATGTGACAAACCTCAAGAAACCGTTGTTAAAACCAAATATGCATCAAATATATGAAATGAAATATTCTGACTTTTGTTAATAAACAATTCAAATTAAACTTATTAAATAGTGAATAATAATTTAGTTAAACATGTAAAACAGTGAAATACAAATGTTCATCAAAATTATAAAAATCAAACACATAAAAACTCTTTATTGTAACGAGTGAAAAGTGGTTACCATTTGAATGAAACTTCGCTCCTCTTCTGGAAAACCAGGATTCGGAATTCACTTCTCAGGACAATCTACTTTCTTCCCCGGAACAGCAAAGATTTCAGGACACTTTGTAGAGATCGAACAATAAATTCTTCTTCAATCAAAAGATAAACTGCTACTACATCCACTGGTAAGTGTAATTATGACTTTCTTTATTATTAAATATTAGTTTAATCTTCATTAACTTAATTAAAATGCAGTTATACCCATATACTGCTCAGCCCACAATTTAAATATCTATTTCTTCATAAAATATTGTAATTTTCTCTTACCAATTGCTTTCGCTGGTTACCTTGTGATAATATTAATACTTTAAACTGATTTAAAACTTTCTTTTATCAATATTTTCAAAAAAAAACTCAAAATTTCAACGGAGCAATTTTTAATACATCTTACATATCAAGAATCGGAAAACAAGAGACTTTCCATCAAATCAACAAAAAAACAACTGAAAAATTCAACAAACTTAAATCTATGCATCCTTACCACCTAATCGCCTACTAATTCCTTATTTAAATAAAATTACTAACAAAATCTAATTCTTGATTCATTATTACAATTTAAAACAATGATTATTCTTTTTATTTTTATAAAATTTACTAGCACTATAAACTAATATTTTTCTTTTTTCAGAATATTTCATTTGGAATTTGAACTATTAACAAATTAGAATATGGTTGATAAATTTGTATATTTTAAAAGTAAGTAAAAATTTTAATATTTATTTTAATTATTTGTGATATTTTCATCATTTAATTTTCTTATTTAATTATACCCTTAATTCATTTAAAAATTAATGTTTAATTACTAACGTATTGGCAACTTTATAAGCTTTTAAATATTTACTTTTCCCATTTATCAATTTCATAATTATTGAAACTTTATATAATGTAGATTAAACCATTTTGAATCTTTAAAAAAAATCTTTGAAATGAATTTGTATTTTTTTCTTTTTTATTCTATTTTCTTTTTCCTTTTTTAGGAATTATGAAGAAGATGATGATAATTAATCCTACTGTTACTGCATTTGCGCTCTGACCCGAAATAAGAAAATTTTCCTTTCTCTATTTGCCATAAGATTTTCATTCTACATTCTTATTTAATATAGCATAGTAACTCATATCATCTCAATATATATATATATATATATATATTGAAATGGATCCTCCTTCCGGAACACCCTCTTTCAATAAATTTATCGGTCGTGGATTCAAGAATTTTTAAATTGATTGTCCTAAAAATACAAAAATTATAAATAAAAAAATAAATTATCTTCTTTTAAATCTTTCTACTTCCGTTTTTCCACTCTTTCTCTATATCTTCGTCTTCCAACTACTTTCCAACTCCTTCTTGCTGCTGCCTTTCCATCTATTTAATACCTTTCTGCTGCTCAACTCTTTCTCTATACTTTCCTCTTCCTACAATTTTCCAACTCCTTCTTGCTACCGCCTTTCTACTTATCTATCACCTTTCTGCTCTCTTAAAATTTCCAACTCTCTGCTTTTCTATATCTTTCAAGTTTTGGTTTCTTTGTATTTTATTATTCTTTTAATTATTTATTACTATTATGTTTTTATTTTAATTTAAATTCAAATGCTTTCATTTACAATCGTTTTATTTTATGACATTTTTCAAATTCAACTTAATGACAATCTAATCAATAATCATCTCTTAACAACCTAACAATCTATAAACTAAACAAAAACAAATACCATATCAAAAAAATACTTAATCCAGACAACCGATTTAAAAATCATGAACACATTCCAACATTTCACTGAAAGAACATGCACCACGAAGAAAAATCCATATCAATTTCCCCCAAATTTGATTTGACTTGGTGAATCACTTCACCTTGCCAAATCAAATTTCCTTTCAGTAGGAAATTTTTCTTCACCATCAGTTGTCAAGCTTTTAATTTAGAATATTTGAATTTTACTATAAAATACACTACCCCTAGCATATCAATTCCCATCACTATATCTAATTTGAACTTCTTCTTTTATTTCTATTTTTTTTATTCCCCCTTCTTAACTTTTATCAAAATATAATTTTTTTTTTAAAGTTTTAGATTTGTTCCCCCGCTTTTGGAATTTCCCTATACATAACTTCTTTCTAAATTTAAATACCTTCCCCCTTTCCTGATATTTCCCACGATACAAACTTTTAATAAATTTAAATTTCTTTCCCCTTTCCTGATATTTCCCACGATACAAACTCTTAATAAATTTAAATTTCTTTCCCCTTTCCTGATAGTTCCCTCGATACAAACTTTTTATAAATTTAAATTGTTTTCCCCTTTCTTGATATTTCCCTGTATATAACTTTTTCCTAAATTTGGATTGAACAAAATTCCCCCAGAAATAACTCAAAAACATCTTCTTAAATTTTTCAAACACAAATATTTCATCTTTACTGGCAAAACATATCAATGCCTGCCCATCTAACATCTCACGCAGGTACTTTCTTAATTCTTCATGATCTTCACACCATTTTAACTTATTTTTCACAATTCTTATAAAAATTTTTAGATGAATCTTATTAATATTTCCATTAACTTCATGTTCACTTTTACTTATTTTCATATTATTTTGATTTTTCTTTATTTTTCTTTTTTCCATTTCTTCCAATAACATTTCACATTCTTTTTCTTGTACTACATTTATTTCTTCTACTTTTTCTTCAATCTCATATATCTTCTTTATTGTATTTTGCATTTCTTCTATTACATTTTCCTTTTCCACATTCTCTTGTTTTATAATTATCTCTAAGTCATTTAATTTTATATTTGTATTAGCATTAATTTCTTTTATTTCATCTTTGCATTTCTTGTTAATAATTGTTTTAATTTTTACTTCTTGTAATTCCTCTAATTCTGTTTTTCTCATTATCATTTCGGTTATTATTTCTGTTTTTGTTTCTTCTAATGTTTCTCTATACATTTCCATTTGCTTCTTTATCTCATTTTTGACTGTTTCTATGTTTTTGTTCATTTCTTCTTTTATTTCTTTTTTCATAGAATCCATATTCTTGTTCATGTCTTGTTTTATTTCTTTTTTCATTGCATCCATATTCAAATTTATTGCTTGAATATCTCTGTTCATGTCTTTTTTCATTGTATCCATATTTGAATTTATTGCTTTAATATCTCTGTTCATGTCTTCATTGTTTTTGTTCATATTTTTCAACATTTCCATCATTTGTTCCCATGATGAATCCCTTCTATCCCCTATTTTACTATCCTGATTACCCTGATTATCCTGAATCCCCTGACTACCCTGATTATCCTGACTAATTTGATTACCCTGACTTCCCTGACCATCCTGTCCATCCTGACTCTCCTGATTATCAATATTATCCCCTTGCTCTAACATTCTATCTGTAATTTCCTTTCCCCCTCTTAATTTCATACAACTATTTATAATTTATCTAATCTTTCACTCCGAATCACACACCTTTGTTTTTTAATAAAGCAAGCTTGACACCTAATAGCTAAGAAAAATCTCTCACCCTCAGTGCCGAAGCAGCCACACGTTCTGGGCGCCAATTGAAATGGATCCTCCTTCTGGAACACCCACTTTCAATAAAATTTATTGGTCGTGGATTCAAGAATTTTTAAATTGATTGTCCTAAAAATACAAAAATTATAAATAAAAAAATAAATTATCTTCTTTTAAATCTTTCTACTTCCGTTTTTCCACTCTTTCTCTATATCTTCGTCTTCCAACTACTTTCCAACTCCTTCTTGCTGCTGCCTTTCCATCTATTTAATACCTTTCTGCTGCTCAACTCTTTCTCTATACTTTCCTCTTCCTACAATTTTCCAACTCCTTCTTGCTACCGCCTTTCTACTTATCTATCACCTTTCTGCTCTCTTAAAATTTCCAACTCTCTGCTTTTCTATATCTTTCAAGTTTTGGTTTCTTTGTATTTTATTATTCTTTTAATTATTTATTACTATTATGTTTTTATTTTAATTTAAATTCAAATGCTTTCATTTACAATCGTTTTATTTTATGACATTTTTCAAATTCAACTTAATGACAATCTAATCAATAATCATCTCTTAACAACCTAACAATCTATAAACTAAACAAAAACAAATACCATATCAAAAAAATACTTAATCCAGACAACCGATTTAAAAATCATGAACACATTCCAACATTTCACTGAAAGAACATGCACCACGAAGAAAAATCCATATCAATATATATATACCAATTTTCATAATAATTGGTCCAGTAGTTTTTGAGTTCATCGATTTCGTACATAAAAACAAATCCTTTTTTATATATAGAAGATTAGACTGTTTTTCGGCTTTTCTTTTGAAATTTTTTATGAATTTTCTTTGCTATAAACCTCACGGAGCCCGAGACCTTTCCAACGAATGCAAAACCGTGGAAATCGGTTCGTGCGTTCTGGTGTTATAGCATTAGGGAGGAAAACCCGACTGATTTTTATATATTAGATTAAGTTTGCAAATTTAATCAAATTCATTAAAAGTTTTAAATACTATGTAGTTTTGAATTTTTCAATGATTAATAGTATATTAGGTACTTTACGAGTGGAGTAAATTGCATATTACAGCAAGTACCTATGTTTGGCCCATGAGCGAGCTTGCGAGCGAATGGGCTAAAGAAACGAGCTAAATATGCAATTTGTTCCTCGAGTGAAGTAACTATGCTTTACTTACCAAATGGTTTTGTATAAAACTAAAAATAACAAAAATAAAATTTAAATTTTGGCATAAGTTGTCAAAAATATTCGATTTCGCAGACAGTTCTGTCTGAGAAATGTCAAATGTTAGTTTAATTTAATGTATACTGTAGTAGGCAACCAACATAATAATACAGGTTTCTATTTACTTACTCCACTAGTGGAGTAAATGAAACTATAACACAACTCCTCAATAATTTGACACTTACTGACAAAGATATAGGTTAAAAAATAGGCAATTTACTTATGAGTCGTGGGTAAAGAAATTTCTATTTTAATCATTAAATCTATAGATACACAGAACTGTATATTGTATATTTATAGTTATACTAAATTGTCTTTAATTATCTTTCGTTTTTATGAATAATTAAGATTAACGAAAGGGAATGACTTTTATGTTTATTAATAGTATATTACTTTACGAGTGGAGTAAATTGCATATTACAGCGAGTGTGTTTGGCCCATGAGCGAGCTTGCGAGCGAAGGGGCTAAAGAAACGAGCTAAATATGCAATTTGTTCCTCGAGTGAAGTACTATGCTTTACCCACGACTTACCAAATGGTTTTGTATAAAACTAAAAATAACAAATATAAAATTTAAATTTTGGCATAAGTTGTCAAAGTATTCGGTTTCGTAGACACTTCTGTCTGAGAAATGTCAAATGTTAGTTTAATTTAATGAAAACTGTAGGTAACCAACATAATAATACAGGTTTCTATTTACTTACTCCACTAGTTTAGTAAATGAAACTATAACACAACTCCTCAATAATTTGACACTTACGGACAGAGTTATAGGTTAAAAAATACGCAATTTACTTATGAGTCGTGGGTAAATTTATGTTACATGTATTTATATTTCTATACTTCAATATTGTTATAAATACCTCATTTGCAACTATTAACATATTATAAAACATGTTACTTAAAATACACGGATTTTAACTTTACCACACACATTTTGAATGGGAGATTTGTTTTTAAGATACTTGTTCAATTGGAACTTATCTTTCTTTTAATAAAAATGTATTGTCAAATATATTTGCTAATAATTATTACAACAATTAAGGCATATATCTCTTTTTAAAGAATTCTTGTGACTCCTACTCAAAGAGTTCTTTTATGAGATTGTTATCTCTTTGTCCGATTGAAACGATTAGGTACCTACATTTCACCCGCTTTTTCAATAGATTAAAGAAGTAATAAATCGGGGCTTAAAGATGGATGCTTTAATATCGTTTCTTTCATTGTCGATTATCTTTCACTTCTTTGCAACATGAGGCCTATTTTTGTCGTGCATCATCTTTTTTTGTTTATGATTTTCTATATATAATTGTCGATTCTCCAATTCAAATAGATTATTAGTTAAAAATACAGAATAATATGATTATTAGAATATAATTAAATGACTTTTTGGCTGTTGGAATTATATATATTAAATAAATTATATAAAATTATATCTCACTACTTCTTTTAAATAAGTTTTTTTCATACAAATCCTATACCTCGATATTGCAATCTGTATTATGCGCCAGAAGAATTTCAAATATACGGATTAGTATTTTTCTAGTCTAAGAAAATATTTATTTTTTAATATATCATTCGCAACGAAGTTTTTTGGTCATCATTAGTCAATTATACAATTTTTTATTAACAAAATTAATTCGTTACAGTTTTCTCCATATCTAAGACTACATATCTATATTATCAGTTAAATCATTTTATATACCGATTCACGTGAATATCTAACTCTAAAAAATGGTGAATGCGCCCCAGTAATATTATGCGCATTCACCAAAGTCTTAATAGAAATTTATTAGGAAAATTGAAAACAAAGTAATATATATTGAAACCAAAAATTTGGTTTGTTTTATCTTTCGTATTGTTTTCTTGGTTATCATTTAATTGTAAAGTTGAGAAGCCAAAACCGTAGTCATCATTGATAGTTATCAGTCGAGGCAATGAAGCACTAAAAATGCCAAAAGTAGGAGATCTTTTAGGATAGGACGGATTGGAATGCGGTTTTTTGCATTTGCTTTCTAACATTATTTATACCATTCCTACCTTCTTTCTAGTACAAACCGGAAGTTGCATTGCTGCAGCCAAAAATGCTTTCAAAAAATGCATTTTTTGAGAGGTTTTTTTACAAATTCAGTAATTTTGTAAATAAGAGTCAGAATTTTGTCAAGTTGGGTCCCCAGGGGTGTTTAAGGTCGCTAATCACGATTATGATTAAATTGACCCTTAAAACACCTGGAGCTCAGGAACGTCGACGAACGTCATCTCCGGGGGACTATCCCGAACTTCATGCGAGGAAGGAGAGAAACTCGACACCCGGGTATTTTTTGAGTCGCTGAATTCCAATATGGCCCCGTCGTACAACCCACAGACACCTGGTGCGCCCTTATCTGGACGCGGATGTCATCTTCGAGAATTTTCCTAGAAATAGCGACTAAAATCAACCGATAATCATTATGAGGGCATTTTGTGTGCGCTGAATCCGAATTTCATGTGGAAAACGACCTTCCGAACACCTGGTGCGCCCTAACCTTGCTGTAAACGGTATCCCCGAGGTTTTCCTAGACACAATTGAAAAAGACGAACAGACAATCGTTACGGGAGGTTTCTTGGGGCGCTCAATTCAAATATGACATCGGCGTACACGCTGCGGACACCTGGTGCGTCCTAACCTGGCGCTGAAGAGTCCTCGCGGTTTTTCCAGACACAATACGAACCGAAAATTGTCTCATAATTCCATACATTCATTCATGTGTAACTCTTCCCTGGGGTCCTGGAAAAAGGTGATCCAGTCCTGTAAAAATGAAGAGAACAATCTCCGGCTGGACCTCCGAACTTTCCCTAGCAGCCTTTCACTTTTCTTCCAACGCTCAAAACGCTTTTGTGTAAGTATACACAAATACTTTCCCCTACCTCCGGGCTCCACCCAACAACGCGTAGGACGTGTCTGGAAAACCCTCGGAAATGACGTCCAGAGCCAGGCTAGAGCACACCAGGTGTCCGTAGGGGTTCGCCGGTGCCATATTTGACTTCATCGCACCAAGAAACCACCCGTAACGATTGTCGGTTCCTATTTTTTAGTTGTGTCTGGAAAAAACTCGGGGATCACTTTCAGAGCTAGGTTAGGGTGCTCCAGATGTTTGGGGAGTCGTTTTCCACATGAAATTCAGATTTGGCTTACACAAAATGCCCCCATAATGATTTTCGGTTCGTTGTTGTCGCTATCTTCAAGAAAACTCTTGAAGATGACGTCCGCATCCAGGTTAGGGCGCACCAGGTGTTCGTGGGGTATTCGCCGGTGCCATATTTGAATTCAGCGACTCAAAAAAAAACCGGGTGTCGAGTTTCTCTCCTTCCTCGCATGAAGTTCTGCAAAGTCCCCCGGAGATGATGTTCGTCGACGTTCCTAAACTCCAGGTGTTCGGGGGGTCAATTGAAACATTATAATCGTGATCAGCGCCCTTAAAAACTCCTGGGTACCCAATTTGGGACAATTCTGACTCTTATTTACAAAGTTATTGAATTTGTCAAAGAAGACTCTTAAAAAATTCATTTTTTGAAAGCATTTTTGGCTGCATCAATGCAACTTCCGTTTTGTACTAGGTAGAAAGTAGGTAGGAATGGTATAAATAATGTTTGAAAGCAAATGCAAAAAACCGCATTCCGGTCCGTCCTATATCCTAAAAGATTTCCTATCAAAATGCTTTATTGCCTCGACTATATAGTTTGCTTGTTTGATTTCGGTATTATTGTCACTTCGTTGAATAAATTGTTAAACCAACCATAGTGTAAGATACAGGCTTTAAAAATTATTCAATCTGTTTGGAAAGAAATACAGTGAACTATTGGTAGAACTGGAAGAAGGTTAAGAGAATTGGAATTGTATCACACTAGGATAAAAACTCGCGAACACTATATAAATCAAGAAGTTGATCGCTACTTTATTGAATTTGAGAATGCTTAAAGAGTTCTACATGCAATGTCCTTAAAAGAAGATTAACATGCTTTTTATCAAGATATCCAATAAGATAAATGACAAATAAAATGAGATAATGACCACGCTTTTCCCCAAGATTTGCAATACATGAGAATATAAATCAGAAGATGATTATGCTTTCCACCGAAATGTTAACATACTGTAAACACAGATAAAGAAAAAAGATATCCATGAAGATGTTAACCCTTTCCACTGAAATATCCCAGCAGATTCATGAGAAGTAGAATGCGAAAATATTCATGTTGACAGAGATGTTCAACAAATTTAAGAGAAATCGTTCATCAGTTTACTTAAGGGATCAACTCTAGCCCATAAAGTAATTAAGCAAAAGAAAGTGATACGGCAATTACAAGATCAAATTTCCAGTTGATCTTAAAGGTGAAATTAAGTAAACTAGCTTTTATGACAAGATACCCTAGACTAACTTCTAAAAGCAGTCCAAGCTTTTGTCGATTTTGTAAAAGACATGCAAAGATGCACCGAAATCACCAATTATTTACCGGTAAGAATAGTATCGGCTAGCAAATCTATAGAAATTTTTTCATCTACAGGTACCCAAAAAGCGTCCTGTAAAATGCTGAAAATATGGTGAACTTGGACATGTAGAAAGTGTGTGCTGCAATAGATTTAAGCATCAGCAGGCAAACGGTTCCAAACAAACGAATTTAACAAGGTTAAGATAGCGATTCCAGATTAAATAGGGCAGTCAGCTCTCGCCCTAGTCAGAAATCGTCTTTGTTTCATCCCGTGACACACACTATGTTTTTTATATCACATGCATTGAAACAGCGAGTTTTGATCTCTGTAGCCAGTCGAAGTAAGACTATTTCAGACAAACAGTGTAGTAATATCTTGACAACGATTTGATGACAGCTGTCAGACGATTATGAAAGCAGCGATATCAGTCAAAACCAGTATCAAAACAAGTTATAATTACGGCGATAACATTAAAATAAATTAATGGTGGATTCCAATACTAAAACGATGCAATAGATCGTTACACAGTCAATATATCAAAAAAGCGCTCTTTAGAGTTGTCCAGCATTTAATATTTCTTTAAACGTTATTTGTCGTTCATTCATTATCATGTTTTTAGACATTATCTCTGGTTGTTGCAGTTTTGGACTGTCCTAATCACTCAGTCTTATTTATGTATAATTTTCGCAGGCATATTTAATGACAATCCTCACAGAGTCTCACATATTTGGTTTGCTTTTTTCTGCTTCTTTAAGTATTAACATACCTATTTACATGTAAGTACATTACATTTATCCTACTTAGACTGAATTTAAGAAATTACAGTTTTCAGTCTATTCAGGATTCATGGGTAACTAGGTAGGTACATACTACGCCTACATAATTATCAAAGTTCTATACTGAGAGTTGATTAAAAATTTCCTGTTTCTAATAAAACATCAAAATAAATAGAATCCAACGGATAATAACAACAAATTACAGGTTATTATAAAAATATAATATAATAATGACCATGATTATAACAAATGACTTCTCGCCATAGCAGTAAACTTTCTCATGCATTTAGAAGATAACTATGGCTTTTTGGAAACAAATATTCATTATAATAAAACCGTAATGACGTAATGATTATAACCGACTTAATCAACACATTAATGACTAATTAAAGATTTTCAATTTAAATGGGAAAAATGTAATTAAGTATTTCATATCACTTCTGATTTTATAGTTTTGATTATATATCTTCATAACAACAGTTATTTTAAAATAAATACTCCCCATATTTGTATATAATTTTTATTATGTACCTATCTATAGATTCCCAGAAAAGTGCTTCCAATCTTTAATAGTCTCTAAATTAAATTTTTAATATGCTTAAAAATTTTGAAAGTATTAATCTTGGGTCAAGGGTCGTTTTTAAAACTGAAAATGCCTAACAAAAATAAAAATATTTTTTTTAATAGATACACTTTTGTATACGTTCAAACCAATCGGTAAAACATTTATTCCAGTGTTCAGTTGACACCTGCAAAATCGCTGTTTTAAAACCATCGATTGCTTCTTCTGGCGACTGAAACCGCTGCCCACTTATTGAATTCTTGATCTTTGGGAACAAGAAGAAGTCGTTGTTATTATTATAAGGTAGATGGTCTAACAATGCAATGTTTTAAGCTCCAGCAGCTCGATTGTCTTTTGATCAGTATGAGCACTTGCATTGTCCTGGTAAACCAACGTTTAAATACCAATCGGATTTAACCATTCTTCGATCTTCTACAGCAATTGTTGTCACATGACCAGATTTGCGAACCTTTTCTATGACACACATCAAGAACGGATCACTTTTGTTAATTTTTCCTCATCGTAAAACACCTACACCACTAACAATACTATAAACGTTTTTTGAGCTTTCCTTGTAGAACCGTTCCAATATTTTTCGATACCAATTAACGCGAACCGCTTTTTGCTTTTCTGTAAGCAAATGAGGAATCCAACAGGGAACCAACTTCGTAACACCCAGTTCTGCATGTAGGATCTTTTGGATCGAGGTCTTTAAAATGCCCTAAGATGCCTTTATCTCCCGGTATGTTACACAGGGGTCATACTTAATTGGTTGACGAACCGCCTCAATAATTTGCTGTGTGACTGCTGTTTTGGGTGGACCTAGCCTGGATTCGTCGCTGAGACTAGAGCGACCACCTTGAAGTTAGCAATACCAGCGGGAAAGGGTTGAAATTTGTAAAAAATTATTGCTCGAAAATGTTCTCGACTTAGATCCTTTTTTCAATCGACTTGCTAATTTCAAAAATTCACTGTATCCACATGTTTTGTTAAAAAGACAACCCTGTTAAAAATTTAATAACAAATATTAGTAATACCATTTAAGACTTATAAAAAACATTTACTAGATTTAATGAATATTGTGTTACTGCTTTATTTTGCCTGAACATTCTCGCACAAGAATCTTATATCAAGAAATCTTGGTCGCTATGAATATGTGTAAAAAACCACTAAGATGATGAAGTTATGGACAAATAGGCTTAAATAAAAGTATTTAATATTACAATATCAAGAGTTTATCAACATAACAAATGATCATACGAGACGCTTAGGTTAAGACAGAAGAAGAGTCACAACTTTTTGTCATGATAGTTTGGTCAGACTTCGTGCTTTGAGAGATTTTTTCATCAAAATTAGAAATTCTATAGATAAAACAAAAGTTATATTGTATCAATGGTTTTTGGGCTATTAGGCCGGCGTCGATTGTCTTGCTGACTTGACGTTTCGCCAACACGAGCGGTTGGCATCTTCAGAAGTTGCCTCCTGGTTGACAGTCTGTGAACTACTAAGCTCTGCGTGATCGGAGCCCGTATTTATACGTCGAGAAGAAAGTGGGCGGGGCCTCAGTTGCTTTCGATTCCAATCGGTTCTGGTCGGTGTTGTTCGTTAAGGGTAGAGTTTTCGCACCCTTTATTATCGGGACCCATGTTTTGTTAATCTTGACTGCTTCCTCTTTTTTATTAAAGTTGTTCTGGTGCTTCTCTATCTCTATGGCTTCCCTATAGAGTCTGGAATGGTATGCTGATGTAGTAGCGAGAACTTGGGTCTCCTCAAACTTAATCCGATGGTCCATAGTGAGGGTATGTTCCTCTACGGCGGATTTGTCTTTCTGCCCCAGACGACAATTGGCCTTGTGCTCTTTAATCCTGGTGTTGATCGAACGTTTGGTGGTTCCTATGTACACGCTTCCACATGTGCACGGAATGCGGTAAATTCCCGAAGCCGACAGTGGATCTCTTCTGTCTTTTGCCGATCGAAGACATTCTTTGATTTTTTCCGTTGGTTTGAAAATAGTTTTCACATTTTTCTTTCTTAGCAATCGACCAATTCTGTCTGTCACTCCCGGAATAAAAGGCAGAAATGCTTTTGCCACTGGTTGGATTTGCTCATTTTCCTTGGGTCTACGATTTGTTGGTCCAATCGATCTTTTGATTTCCCGTTCTGAATAACCATTGGCCCTTAAAGCATTATGAATATGAGTTAGCTCTGCGTTTAGTGCCTCGGGTTCGCATATCCTTCTTGCCCTTTCTGCTAAGGTTTTGATGACTCCATATTTCTGACATGGGTGGTGGTTGGAATCCCTATGTAAATACCGATCCGTATGTGCAGGTTTTCTGTACACTGGTGGCTCAATGATCTTCTTTTTCGTGATAATAACACATCAAGGAACGCCAGCTTGTTGTTGTCTTCGATTTCCATCGTAAACTGTATCTTTTCATGGATGCTGTTAATGTGTGTCAGAAATTCTTGCAATTTATCCTGCCCATGGCTCCATATTACAAATGTGTCATCTATATATCTATACCAAACTATTGGCTTGTATGGGGCACTGTCCAACGCCAGTTGTTCGAACTTTTCCATAAAGAAATTTGCTATTACCGGGCTGAGAGGGCTTCCCATTGCTACTCCTTCGATCTGTTCGTAAATCTTATTGTCCCATGAAAAATAAGTGGTGGTGAGGCAATGTTTGAACAAATTGGAGATGTCCTCTGGGAATTTATCATCTATATGTTTCATTGCATTGCTTAGGGGCACTTTTGTAAAGAGAGATACTACATCAAAACTTACTAATATAGCATTCTCTTCAAGAACTAAGTTTTTAATTTTTGAAATAAAATGGGTGGAATAGCCCAAAAACCATTGATACAATAGACAATGGCCGCGAAAGCCTTTCACAAAACAAAAGTTAGTAGGTACTAATTTTGTACAAAGCTGACACACTGAATAAGATTTGCACCCAGCTTTAAATGATTATATATCATCGCAAAAGCATTTTGCTTTTCGTCTGGAATGCTGATTATTGGGAACATAATAAAGGCGTGTTTACATGATGCCAGTGACTGGCGCCAGTCTCGCTGGCATGGTACTGGCATCATGTAAACACTTTCTTGTGTCAGTCCAGCGCTGTCTGCCAGCGCTGTCTCGAATAGAAAGTTGGTCTATTTTTCATGCCAGTGGCCCTCGTGCGCGTGCCCTCCAACCCTGCGCCAGTGGTTGTAGACACGTGTAAATGTAAATACAGCGTTTCAGTGACTGGCGTACATGTGAAGGGTAAACTTCACCAAGTAGGAACTAGGGTGCCAGTAAGACTGTCGCGAGCTACTGAATACGTGTAAACGTACCAGTCCAGCGCTGTCCTAATCAAGCACTGGCATGCCAGTAAGACTGGCGCCAGTTACTGGCATCATGTAAACACGCCATAATTCCACAGTTCACACAGACTTATAAAAGCTATTCTACGGCCAACAGAACAGTTTGGAACATTTTCTTTTACATTTTTATGTATACAAAAATCATTCTACTCATATGGTTATTCCTTTCTACTCTTTTTTTCCAATCCTTATTATTCCCCGCTTTACATTTCCGTATCATGTTCATACTTTCTTCTCTAACCCATTATCATTTTTTTTTTAAATTTGAATTTTTGCTGTTTTCCGCCATATTTTTGTTCTTCTTTGTTTATGTTGGTTTGTGTTGCTGCTGCGTTAATTTTTATTGGTTTGGTCAATGTTTTAAAATTCTGCCTTTAATATTTTTCCCAACATTTTTGTTTTTCTATATTGTATCATTCAAGCATTTTGGGATTTACTTAATATTTTACTTTTACTTGTTCTTTTATTTGTTCCTTCACATCTCTGGCTTACACCTAGATAGGTCTTTTGTTTCAACCATGAATTTTATTGCTTTTGATAAAAGTCTGATATTATATATTTTTTTGAAATATATTTGTAATTTTAAAGATTTAAGGAGGAGCACTTTATGTTATATGTCAAAATCCAATAATATTTTTTTTTATCATTCTACAAAACCACTTTGTAATTTTAGGTAGAGAGGATGATAGTGACACGGAATCTGAACCTGGGATACCGTTAAAACGAAAACAGCGACGTTCAAGAACTACATTTTCCGGAGAACAACTGGAAGCACTGGAAAGAGCGTTTGCTAGAACACAGTATCCAGATGTATATGTCAGAGAGGAACTAGCACAACAAACCGGTCTCACTGAAGCACGCATTCAAGTAAGTAACTTTAAACTTTATAAGTAGCACTATAATGATTTAGTCTATAGTTTTAGAAGGAATTAGTAAAAAATTAGAATTTGTGGTTTTTGAAGGTTTATAGATACCCTTTATTCTTTAATCAGTACATAAACTGATCCAGCAAAAGTTAAATGCACATAAAGCTATGCCATTAGCATGTAGCTGAATATTGCTATTTTATGGCTCTCAATAAGAGAAGTGGTTGGATTTTAATTACCTTAAATAAACTAAATTGTAAGTCGAAGAGGTCAAACTTAATGAGCCTTATTCTTTGAATTTAGGTTAATGTGATATAATTTTTGATTGAGTCTAGAATGCCCTCTTTATTCAAAGGTTTCTAGTTTCTATACATCTAGAAGTATGGCTAAAGCTACTATTCTTGATTAATTGCTGTTGCTGCGAATGTTTACAGCCTAATTTTGGGAATTTGGCTAAATTGATGGGGTGTCTGAAATCGCATTGGAATTGGGATATGATGAAAATTATAATTTTATAGGTGTCTTCAAATTTGGTCTTATCCTAAATGAACATTTTAGTTAAAAGTTAGAGGTGAAGCTTTTAGTTACATAAATTCTTCTTTTTCATATACTTCTTATTGATGAAGGTTCCTGCTGGACTATAGTTCTTCTAAGATATTAGCCGTATGTGGGTATTATTTAAATTATTACACTATCTCTTCTTTGACTGTCAACACTTTATTGTCCATATGATCTCAAACTATTCGTACAATTCTATCTTTTGACATTTTTCTTATGTTTTAAGTGTCATTTTTGTTTTCATTTTGTTACCCGCTTAATTCCTTTTGTTTTTACTTCTCTTTCTATCTGTTATTCTTCGTCTTTTTTGTTTCTAGCATTTTTTTTTGGTTTAGATGTTATAGATTATAGAAGGTCTAATAGTTGTTTTATAGATCCTTGTTTTGGGTCCTTTCTTAGGTACTTGTTCTTCCAGATTGTATTATTAAATAACTGGCTGCTTTACTTGCTTTTAAGACTTGTTATCTTACCTTTTCTTTAACATTTATAGAGCTAGTTATATCTATTTCCAAGTATTAGAACTTTATTTTTTGTTTTATTTTTTCCTTTTGTTTCAATTTAACATCGTAGGGAATGTTTCGGTTGAGATTATCACATCGTATTTTTTGGTGTTGTATTAAAGGCTAGCGTTTTTTTAAATTTCTATATTTATACCTAACTAAATTTAAAATTAATTTCAGGTATGGTTTTCAAATCGAAGAGCCAGACTACGTAAAAGCGCTACTAGCAGTAACCCCGGCTCAGCTTTAGGTTTTCCAGTTTTGCCAGTAGGTAATATGACCTGTCAATATCCAAGAGAAGGACAGTATGACTGGCGAAATACCCAGTTCTATAACTACAACATGCAATCAGCATACAATCAAGACTATACTCGTGCTGATTATTCAGCACTATTAGAAACAAACTACGCACTAGCTCAAGCTCAAATAAACCAAGCTCAAGCGCAAGCCCATGCTCATTTAGAAGCTCAAGTCCATGCTAATAAAGTACGCGAAAATGAAAGTTATGTTCAGTCTCACACACAAGTTACCAACAGTTTACGTATGAAGGATGCCGAGTTTAGCACACCACAAAATATGATTGTGCAATCCGAACTTTCACATCGGATTAAAGAATGTCATTTAGGTTATCACAATCCGGAAAGCTTAAATCGTCCATCAGATGAAATAAAAGAACTAGATTTAAGTAACGAAGGCACAACTAGTACTACTGGTTTAGAAGCATCGTGGGAGAAAGTGGCGGAATGGAAACAAAATTCTAATGTACATATGGGTAGTTTTAGTGGAAATGATAATTTTCAACCGCATTATCAAACTGATCAAAAAAATTATTGGGCATGATGCAACAAAGCAGTCTGTATTTGTAGAATTAGTAGATATTAAATTTATATACGTACAACAGTCATTTAATTTATTACTTAGCTCTATCCAGAAAGGTAATTAACCATTCGACAAACTGTCAATACTGTTTTTAATTTGAGGAACTGTAAGGAAATGGTAACGTAGTACTAGTCATTTGCTGACCTTAAGTTTTGAGAACATGATTTATTTTTGCACCTTATTTTGGAACGAAGTTCCCTTTCGGGCGTTACGAACAGTTACGACTGACGCTAGGAGCTAGCCAAAAAAAATTCATACCAAAATTTGTCACGACACGACACGACATACGCATGTTGTCTCTCTCTCTCTCTCTAATAGATAGATATACCTATCTTTATTGGAACGAAGTTCCCTTTCGGGCGTTACGAACAGTTACGACTGACGCTAGGAGCTAGCCAAAAAAAAAATCATACCAAAAGTTGTCACGACACGACACGACACCGCATGTTTCTCTCTCTCTCACAGACCAAAAAATAAATAACTCTCTCTCCCTCTCTCTCATAGATAGATATATTACAATTATTAAAAAGACACTATTTTAAATTAAAAGAAAATGTACATTAAAACGAAAATACTGTAGAAAAAAAATAATTACCTATAAAGTATTATATTTTATTTCATCCTGTTTTTATAAATTAATAAATTCATAAACATTTTAAAAATAGTTCGTAACTTGACTAGTTAGATACCTACCTACGTCAAATTACCTTAACTGTCAGTTACTGTCAAATATTTTAATTTTAAAATTTTGGATTGAATTGTTAATTCCTGTTTTAAATTATAAAAAGTAATTCTAAAAAGATGTGTTATCTAAAGCTCTGGTATTGTATAAATGGACACTTTTGTTAAAAGAAAAGAACTGTTGGAGATATTCAGGTGAAAATGGTGATAATCTATTTTGCTTTGAACAGTGTAGTGTCGCGACTTTGTTAAGTTTATACACGTTTTTTGTAGATAATAAATATTAAAATAATAGAAAATAATAACAATAATGTATCCTGATTGTGTTTCTGCACAAGTTCCGTTAGGTAAGAAGAGAATTTATTCAGACAATAAAACATGCTTATGTATGTATAAACACTCTGTTGTGTTTACAAATTACTAATTCCTTCAATAATTAATCGAAAGGAACTTCGTTCCATCCGGGTATCCCTTGACACCTCACACTTTTTTTAAATAGGAAACCCTAATATAATAAATACTAAAAAAAGTACAATAAAAAAGAGACTAATTTAAATTAAAAGAAAAAAAGTGAGAGGTGTCAAAGGACACCCGGATGGAACGAAGTTCCTTTCGATTAATTAGTGAAGGAATTGTAATTTGTAAACACAACAGAGAGTTTGTATATACATAAGCATTTATTATCGTCTGTATAAAATCTCTACTTACCTAACTCTATCAACAATATCCGGAACTTGTGCAGAAACATTGTCAGGATACATTATTGTTTTTATTTTCTATTATTTTAACATTTATTATCTACAAAAAACCTGTATTAACAAAGTCGCGACACTACTACACTGTTCAAAGCAAAATAGAAAAAAAATGTAAAAAAATTGCAGTTTTTCTGCTCGCTATAATGTTTGCAATTGGGGACGAAACACATCACCATTTTTACTGCAACAGAATACTATTTAATAGTTAAAGAATACATAATTATTTACAAGATTCCCATAATAAAATTTATAAACTTTGAAACAAAACATAACCTCAATTCCACTAAAATGCATATAAAATTTAAACACTTACACTAACTTTCAATGTTTATTCACTATCACAAATTGGATACAATAGGTCGTATGAAAAGTGTCCGGAAAACGTTAAGATTTTTGATTAGAAACCACTACAAGTAATAGAATAGTTATTATCCTAACAAGTGCGGAAAGTTATACTTTCCCGCACGCGAACTGCAGATGCCCGAACGACGCGAAGCGGAGTTCGGGCAAGCAGTTTAAGTGCGGGAAAGTTAATTTCCGCAAGTGTTAGGATCAATACTTTATACAACTACTGCTCTGGAAGTAGAATTTAAGAGGAATATAACAAATAATTTTTTCTTTTGACACATCTGGCAATAAATTTGTTGTTGCATTTTTAGCTGATTCAACTAGTTCAGGTGGAGTTAAACATCTTGTCAAATCGACCATTATTTTAAATAGTACACTTTTTTTAAATACCTACACTTTCTTTTTGCGTTTAATACAGTTGCGTTGTGACAGTTGTGACATAAATTAAAAAAGGTTAGGACTGATCGAGTAGTCTCTCTAGTCAAATAAAAACGACAGATAGTTTAGGCAGAATCCGTGTAGTTATGTGGTCATAACCAAACATGTGCGTTTATGAAATACATATAGTCAAGTATGCGACTATTGTGTACTTCGGAGATGACATACTGCGCTCGAAAAGTCAACTTCCAGAGCAGGCGTTGTATAAAAATCTTTTATGGCATTTTCAATGCAAATATGTTTCGTAGTTTTGTGTTTTGTTTAGAAATAGAAAGATTTGTAAGCTCCTCCCATAGCTGACGTCACACTTTTCTATGCATTGTATTATATCTATCTATGAGAGAGAGGGAGGGAGAGAGAGTTATTTATTTTTTGGTCTGTGAGAGAGAGAAAATGCGTGTGTCAGTGCATTGTGTCGGTGCATAGTGTCGTGACAAATTTTGGTATGAATTTTTTTAGGCTAGCTCCTAGCGTCAGCGTAACTGTTCGTAACGCGCGAAAGGGAACTTCGTTCCAAAATACTGTGGAAAAAAATAAGTAGATACCTATAATAGTATTATATTTTATTTCATCCTGTTCATAAACATTTTAAAAATGGTTCTTAACTTGGCTAGTTAGGTACCTACGTCAAATTACCTTAACTGTCAGTTACTGTCAAATATTTTAATTTTAAAATTTTGTATTAAATTGTTAATTCCTGTTTTAAATTAAATTGAAATAAAAAGTAATTCTAGGTAGATGTATATCCTCTAATCCTCTGTATAAATGGACACTTTTGTTAAAAGAAACGAACAGTTGAAAATAATGGATTTACTATATTTTTTTTCTATTTTGCTTTGAACAGTGTAGTAGTGTCGCGACTTTGTTAAGTTTATACAGGTTTTTTGTAGATAATAAATATTAAAATAATAGAAAATAAAAACAATAATGTATCCTGACAGTGTTTCTGCACAAGTTCCGGATATTGCTGATAGAGTTAGGTAAGTAGAGATTTTATACAGACGATAATATATGCTTATGTATGTACAAACTCTCTGTTGTGTTTACAAATTACAATTCCTTCACTAATTAATCGAAAGGAACTTCGTTCCATCCGGGTGTCCCTTGACACCTCTCACTTTTTTTTAATTTAGTTATAATTATTTAAAATTACAATGAGACATTTGTTCGCAACAAATCTTAACTTCTTAAATACTATTTTGTTAATAATTTAGTATGCATAAAAGTAAAACAATTAAAAGTAGCTGATTAATTGAAGAATTTAGCATATATAAACCAAAAGTTTATTTTCATTTTTACAATATTGTAAATTTTATATTTGTTATTGGTAAAAGGCATCATTTTAGCTTATAGTGGAGTTAAAGACCATATATATTTTATATTTTTTTGTATTGTTTTGTCATTAGTTTGATTAAGAATTTTAAAAGCAATGATATCTACTATCTAGAAACCTTTAGGGCCAATGTATTTTTTTATTATTAATCAAGTGTTACAGAACCCGAAAGATTAATAAAGCTTTAAGGGCTTGTAAACCATTTTTTACAATGATTTTTCGCGTTTTATTCAAAAAAATCAGCTCGAGTGGTCATGTGTTTTACACACTGGTGGAATTACATACTAGCTGCTATAAATCTCGTGCGTAATTTTTCCACTGGTGTGTAAACCGCTCATTACCACTCTTTTTAAGTACAATAATATGGACTCAAACATATTGAATTCATGAAATGTATTTTCGACTTTTATGGCCAATTTTAACACGTAGCGCTTCGTCTGTATGGATCCAATATTGGTGACGTAACATATTGAGTATTATGTTTTTACATATCTTCTTTGGTAAAATTTCTTAAACGAAATATATTTTTCCTTCTCTGAAAATATATTGCAAATGTTGAAGCTATTTATTTGTTTCAGATTTTAGAGTTATTTGATTTAATACAGATGTCAAAAATCTTTTGTTAGCTGAAAAAATGTTCTTGCTATTGCTCCTCATCACTCATTTTTATTCGACTTAAGTCTTCTTCAATAAAATTCAGTAAGGAAATAAGATGAAAAAATGAAAATTAGAAAAAATGGAATACATTATTCTGTAAGATATAAGATACTGCACTTTTCAAGCAGCGAAGCATATTTTCTTTAAATTTTAACTTTTAAAATGGAGCTATTTTTTGTAGTGTAGGAATAACCCTCCTAAAATAACAACATAGATGCCAGATTTAAGAAATTTTTTATCAAAAATTTTTGGGCCATGAAGAAGCAGAGCATTTTATAAATTGCTGCTGTGTTTCTGTACAAAGAGTAATAATAGGATATGCTATCCTTCTCGGGTCGCTTAATGCCATCAAAAGGCAGGAGGGGAGTACTCACCAGCCAGTCAAGCTAATCGGAGCGGAGGACAGTTTTCTATCTGTCTCACACATCAGTTTCGCATCGGATCCTCGAAGGTTTCAAATCAAAGACATCGTAAGCCATGATTATGCCCTAACACGCTTTTGGTTAACATTTACACATTCGGTGACCTATTTTCAGAGTCTTCTCTCATGTCCAAATCGGCTTGAATATTATTGAAGCGTCAGATGAAATATTTAATAACTTAGATAGTACTTGTTCTTTTTTTTCAATTCGGTAAGATAAAATAGAATGAAACATTCATTTACCACGTTACCAAAACTGGCTTTAAAAATCTGTTTACTTACATCTTTAATACAGATGGCTGGATACTGTAATTAGTCAATTTTGACAATTTCGGTAATCATCCTTTTTTACAACCACTTTCAGGACTTAATACGTACACTACTATTTTATTTAATTGTATTTGACTTTAAGAAATTACTAAATTTTTTGTTAAAATAAATAAGTTTTTGAAAAAAAAAGACTTGAACGAAAATAATGTTTCGATGAAGTCAAAATTGGAAGACAATTAAGGGTCTACACTTCTTCGTTGCCTCTGTGCCTTAATACCTCCAATTCCGGCCTTGCTGTATGGATGGGAAAATAAAAAAAATATCCTACATATTACATATTTTTATTTATGTTTATATTACATTTAGATTTAACTTCAATTCTAAATAAATATTGGCAAGAAAGCCTTATTTTGTAAACATAGATATCCATTTATATTATTGTCTACAGATTAAACATTTATTGTCTTAATTACTTTGATTTTTTTATATTCTTTTTAAATATTGTCCCACACAGCTTGTGATTATTTAAAATATCCAGCCCCTTCAATATACACATTACATTTTACCATTATTATAAAGAAGAAAATATATAAATTGGCCTTATACCCTATTATAGAACTACTCCCTAGTGATTAATTATATGTATGATGATGATATTCTTGATTGGAGAAATAATCTCAGATGTTATCTTAATATAGTTGATAGATAGATCTTCATTGATATGAAAAGTTAGTTTGGATATGTTTCTGGAAAAAATTTATCTGAATATCAAATTTCTGGAGATCATATTAAAACAAACTAATTTATTCTGATCTTTCCACTTTAAAGTAATCTACTTAGAAAAATAAAATAATGAAAAATAATCTACTTAAAATGCAGAAACTAAAGAAACAGCTGTTCTCTAAATATCAAAAAGGAATTTTCTTCTTTACCTTGAACGTATTCATGATGAGGCTGAATACAATTACATCTAGTAATTTGTATAGTAAACATTAAAATTGTAATATTTTTTCAGGATAAAATTTCCAGAAAGAAACATTAGTAGTTTATTGTATATCTTTAAAAATCAATATATGTGTAAATAGGAGTTGATTATTAAAAATATGTATGTATTCCAATAAAATGATTCCAAAATATGTCATATTTGTAAGACAGAGAAATAATGATAAAGATTTCTAATTGACTGGAACTACTTACTAAAAGTCTGTTAACAAATTTTTACCTCAATATCTTGAGCAACTCTATGCGATTAACTCGGTTAAGGAACAACTCGGCATAGGAACAACTAGTTGCGTACAATTCGGCACAGAAACAAATCGGTGCGTATAACTCGATAAAGGAACAACTATTTGCGTACACTTCGGCACAGAAACAAATCGGTGCGTATAACTCGATATAGGAACAATTAGTTGTGTACAATTCGGCAAAGAAACAAATCAGTGCGTTATAACTCGATACAGGAACAACTATTTGCATACACTTCGGCACAGAAACAAATCGGTACGTACAAATCGATACAGGAACAACTAGTTGCGTACAATTCGGCACAGAAACAAATCGGTGCGTATAACTCGATACAGGAACTATTAGTTGCGTACAATTCGGCAAAGAAACAAATCAGTGCGTTATAACTCGATACAGGAACAATTAGTTGCGTACAATTCGGCACTGAAACAAATCGGATGCGTATAACTCGATACAGGAACAATTAGTTGCGTACAATTCGGCACTGAAACAAATCGGATGCGTATAACTCGATACAGGAACAACTAGTTCCGTACAATTCGGCAAAGAAACAGATCGGTGTGTATAACTCGATACAGGAACAACTAGGTGCGTACAACTTGTCGCGAAAAACTCGTTCATAAAAGCTATACCTTCAAGGTATTGAATACGGTTCGTAGTTCAAAATTAGAGCAAGTCTAAACATCCTTTATCCATTTTTTATAAACCAATTTTTTGGTTGAATGTTCATTACGTGCAACACGTGTTCAAAAAAGGTCGCGAGCTTTTTAGGACCATTGTTGACGAAAACATAACTTTCCAAATGAATGGATGGAACCTTCCTTAATTTGGAAACTCCTTTTATCCTTCGGTTTATGTACGTATCTTAAAACCAATTGAGAAAAGAAATTAAGCTAAAAACAACCCATTTAGTCACTCAACTATGAATAATATTAAAAAATCCCATGAGACGAATTAAAAGTATCAATATCAATGTCAATGTTCTTTAAACAAAGGTTCTTGCGCAGAGTAGGTACTTTTGTGCCGAAGTGCCTCCTCGCCGAGTTGGTCTTGTTAAGGTGCTAAAATGCAACGCTCAGCTGTTGAGGTCCAGTTTTTTGTGTATATATTCAGATTGTGTTTTTTTATGTAGCCAATAACCGGCTTAATATGAAACCTAAAACGGAGAAAACTCACCTCCATTGAAAATATGTTAAAACTATAAATTATTATCAAAAGAATTTTAACTTTGTAGTAAATTTGATTACTTTTTATTTAGATATGATTTTAGAAAATAGAAACTTTTATCACTAATTCCCACTCTATCAACTACTTATCATTTATAATTTTAATAAAATCGACTCATTGGATGAGAAAATACCCGTTTAAGATATAGTTTATCAGGTATATTATAAGAATATTTATCGTTCTGTTTTAATAATAACGACTCGTTTTCGGAGTTGCTGTTGATTTCGGTTTTCCCATTTGTGGTAGACGACCTGTAAATAAAAGAACATTAATAATTGTGCTGCAATTGTATATTTAAATTTATGCAGTTTAATGCAAAATTATAACGAAACGTGACAAGAATCTGATGATACTTTTAGCAGAAAACAATGTTGGGAAAAATAGAGCTGTACGTAAATATTGACATTTAAAATTCTACACCATATCACTAAAACGTAGTCGGAATTTTTTTATTTAAGTCATAAGCATATTTTTTATGAAACAATTTATCTTTCTATACAAAAATCTCCTGTATGTGTGTGTTCAAGTGGATTCAAAAATGATTCACTATTAAGTCAACTATTAAATAATTTTTTAAGTTAATAATTTACATATTCATAAAAATATATTGCTTAGTTCTATGGATTCCTAATAGACGACAATGGGTCTGTTCCAACAGACCAAAAAAACCGTTCTAGAACCGTTAGGAAACAACTCAGTAAATTAAAGGGATCGAGATCTCGTCTACTGCGCAGTTCCCGGACCGTTCTAGAATGGTTTTTTGGTCTGTCGGAATGTAAACTAACGCATGGTTTAAGGTCTTGATTGCATAGACAGTCGGTAGATACCGCTGTTTTCATATTTCTACATTATAAAGGTAAAAACTGGAATGTAAAATGAAATTAAAAAATAAATGCTAAAATGGTAAATTGGAAAAACATAAAAAAAGATAGAGAAATGTAAAAAATCGAATAAAGAACGGAAAACACGATAAACAGAAACAATTAAAAAAGAAAAAACGTTAAAAAAAAGAATCAAAGACAAAAATAAAAGTTAAAAAGAAAAGAAAAAAAATAAAATTGTAAAAATTACACAAATTGGAAAAACAATAAATAAGAAAAAAGAAAAAAAAAAAGAAAAATATCAAAGAATTTGAAAAAATAATAAACAGAAACAATGAATAAAAAACTGGAAATGGGCGAAAAAATAAAATATAAAAAATTACATTATACAGAAATTAATAAAAATACCAATAAATGAGGAAATTTACGAAAAAATGAGAACAAATAAAAAAAAATGAAAAATTAAAAAAGGAATACAAAAAATGTAAAAAAAATAAAAAAACAAGAATAATAAAAGAATGTGTAAAAATGGGTAGGAAAATGGAACTAAACAACGAGAAAATAAAATAAAGTTTAAAACAAAATAACATGAACATTAAATAAAATACAAAACTTACAGAAAAACGCAAAAATGGCAAACAAAAGAAAAAAAGGAAAAGCTGAAAAAATTCTAAAAAGGGAAAAACAATTTTAGATAAAAATTGGTAAAAAAGTCGAATCAAATGAGAAAATACGATATAATCACAAGAATAAAAACATAAAGCAAACAATAATCGCATTTTTTTAAGAACAGAAACAAAATCAAGAAAATAAAAGAAATTATTTATTGCTATGCCACCTTATATAGACAAGAATAGTACAATCACTCTGCGAATCGCCTTTGAAGTTCTTTGATCCACATTTCGCTCCGGTTAGCCGACGGTTTTTGTAGAGTTTTGTGAGAACTGGTGAGCAGCGATGCCAACTCTACCGATTTTTTGGTAGAACTACCGATTTAGTGTTATAATTTACTTTTATAATTATTTGAATTTTTTGTAACTTAATTAAATAAATACTTTTATCTACTCTACCTCATATTATGTATCAATTTTTAGTTCGTGAAAACTGTCATTATAGACAGCAGTGCGTGAAGGATTGAAAGTGTGCGTGAAGTAACAATGTATTTTAAATGGGATTTACTTTTTCACACTGTTTTTGGCACATCTTCATATAATCAAATATCCTTAGCATTCGCGTTGCCATGGTGTTGCTACGAGAGCATTAGTTTTGTTAGTATCTTGTAAATGAATTGAAAATAAATTGTTTCCTTGTAATTATTTTTTATTCGATTATCGTAGATAAAATATTGTATGAAACTGTGCGTGAAGTGCTTTTTGCGCACTTACGCGATATTATACGCGTGCGTGCGCAAAAAGCATACTTTACGAACTGTTTCATAAATAACTATTTTAAATGTTCGGCTATTTTTTAAATCCAACGATTTATACTTATTTTCAATAAAAATTTTTAGGTTGGAAAGTCTGCTGGTGAGCTGCAATGATGCAGACTGAGAGCTTCGGCGGCATGGAAACAGTATTAGGCTACGGCCACATTAGCGTGATTTCAAGCTGCTTTTCGTTCACGCAGCGTGAATTCCCGTCATTATAAAAATAATAGGCCACACTAGCAGTTTTCCCACGCGCGTGAGAATCGGCTCATCCCTTGTCACACACGTCAGTCTTCAGTCTTCGCGTGTCGGGAAGCTGAGCGAATACAAAAATGAACAAAAGTACTCTTAACGAAAATCACGCCGCGTAAATTCAACCCGTGTGTCAACCCAGGACAGCGTGAAAAGACGCTCGAAAATGGAACCAGTCCTATTCGTGAGCGGGAGACCTTGAGGATGCGTCTTTCGGGCGGGAATTCATGCCGTGTTTGGCCGGCTAAACTGACAACAGTATAGCCTATTTTTTTGCCGTGTTTTCACGTCAAAACGCAGCTTGAAATGACGATAATGTGGCCGTAGCCTTAGCGAGTGTGATCCTATTATTCTTGTCTATATAAGGTGTATGAAGTTGACCAGAGAAGCTAGTTTCTTTATAAAGAGAAAACGTGTAGCTTTCAAAACATTTAGTGTTCCTTAAAAAAAAACAAGCTACTTTGTTATAAATATTCACTTAATTCACTTAAAAATGTTTGAACACTAACAGAAGAATCGTCCTATTATTTTCGAAGGTTTTCCTAAATATACGTACTAAAACTTGCTGTGAGTGTGTTTGTTATCTTGATGATTCCTTATTAAAATTAAATTGTATCATAAAAAATCCTTAAATCTTACACATATTCTTCTAATATAAATTTCCTGCAAGAGAGAAAACTAAAATCTACTAACATAAATATTGCTTTGTTAAATATGTATCTTAAAGATACATCAAATCATGCGATACATACATAAATTTTCACAATTCTATATTACTTATTGTCTAGTCTACTTATGCTGGAACTACAGACATCCAATCGACATTAAACTTTAGTCAATCAAATCTCTGATAAATTTTAATTGCATACTTTATCTTTGATAAGTTCGATTTGTATTATAATCAGATATACCCTAGTTCTACGGAACTACTAATTAATTCAATTTGTTAGGATTTTATTTTTGGAACAAAATTAAGAATACCTATAATTATTTTTTATCAGATTGAAAAAAATTAGTACACAACCTCTTTAAAAAAGTCTTTTGATCATTAAAAAACTTCCAATTTAATTTGTGAAATATATATTAAAAAATATAATATCTGACGAGGACTGATTCATTTTGTACTGAAAAAATTTAATAACTTGATCCTTAATAAATTTAATTTTTTAAGATTTTATTTGGAAAGTAAATTAAATTGTAATTTTATTCGTATTAGGAATTTTACCGGGACTTTATATTTTCTCGTTTCTATTTTATTTGACTCGTGCTGACTTTTTCTGACACACGATGGTTCGCTTTGATGCGGTCTTCACACTTACTGCACCAATCACAGCGTTATTTTTCGCGCTTAAATTAGGAATTTACATTCATACTCAGAAATCTTAGGCCGGTCGCATACTTACAAGACATTTGTTCGCAACATGTCTGCGACATGTCGCTTCAACACAGTTGAGCACAAATGTTGGAAACAAAACTCCGTAGTTCGCACATCAGTCTACATTATGTTGTCAGATGAGGATGTGGCAATATTATCGGGTTCTAATATTGCGAAGGCGAAAGAAGAAAAATAATCGAAAATATTGGGTTCATCCATATAGTAAAGCTAATCTTCATTGCAGTATATTTATTTTCAACGATTTGCACAAATTTTACATTAAATGTTGGATTATCTTCCATTATTGAACCATATAAGTGCATTCGGAAGTAGGTGTCGGACACAAATGACGCTTGAAATTGGAGCATGCAGTGTCGTATAATAATTGTTTTCGACAAGTCTCATCCTGTCCGCGGCATGTCTGTTTGGTTTTCGACTCGCCATAAGAACCGCTGTGTTGGCAATGAAACGACATGTCTGCGACATGTCGCAGACATGTTGCGAACAAATGTCTTGTAAGTATGCGATCGGCCTAAGTTTAATTTGCGTTCATACATCAATAAAAGTTCAAATTGTGGTGAAACATAAATGAAACAGTACCTAGTAAACAATATATCAAAATTGTCTGGCAAAAATCTCTATTACTTGTTGCTAGCGCCAGACCGAATTGTTCACAAATTTTATTTAGATGGACGCTCCTAATTTTTGGAACGAAGTTCCTTTTCGGGCGATACGACCAGTTACGAGTGAGGCTAGAGGCTAGCCGGAAAAAATTCAGACCAAAATATGTCACGACACGACACGTCACACGCATGTTTCTCTGTCTGTCTGTCTGTCTGTCTGTCTGTCTGTCTGTCTCTCTCTCTTTCTCATAGATAGATATATTACAATTAAAAAGACACTAATTTAAATTAAAAGAAAATATACATTAAAAAGAAAACACTGTAGAAAAAAAATAAGTACCTATAATAGTATTATATTTTATTTCATCCTGTTTTTATAAATTAATAAATTCATTTTAAAAATAGTTCGTAACTTGACTAGCTAGGTACGTCAAATTACCTTAACTGTCAGTTACTGTCAAATATTTGAATTTTAAAATTTTGTATTAAATTGTTAATTCCTGTTTTAAATTTAATTGAAATAAAAAGTAATTCTAGGTAGATGTATGTCATCTAAACCTCTGGTATAAATGGACACTTTTGTTAAAAGAAATAAACTGTTGAAAATATTCAGGTGATAATGGATTTACTATTTTCTTTTTGCTTTGAACAGTGTAGTGTCGCGACTTTGTTAAGTTTATACAGATTTTTTGTAGATAATAAATAATAAAATAATAGAAAATAATAACAATAATGTATCCTGACAGTGTTTCTGCACAAGTTCCGGATATTGCTGATATAGAGTTAGGTAAGTAGAGATTTTATACAGACAATTAATAAATGCTTATGTATGTATAAACACTCTGTTGTGTTTACAAATTACAATTCCTTCACTAATTAATCGAAAGGAACTTCGTTCCATTCGGGTGTTCCTTGACACCTCTCACTTTTTTTTTGTTAAATTTTGACCCCCTAAACTCATTTTTTGGGTGGAAGTTTGTCCGTGTTTCAGAATAAGTGTCATTAACAAATAACCTTGTTTTTTTGACAAGTCTAAACAAAATAGTTATTTATGATATGAGTGTTAAAAGTGAGGTTTTATTTTGTGAGTGAAAACGTTTGTGAAATGAGCGGAGCGAATTGAACAATTTCACGAACAAAATAAAATCACTTTTAACACAAATACCATACAATGTTTTTTGTACAACTTCCCTATTTTGATAATGAAACGAGCGAATTTGCAATGACAATAAACCAAACCGTGTTAAAAGTAAACTAAACCGTGTTAAAAGTAAACTTGTTTACATGGCAACGTGTTAAAAGTATTTTTAACACGCTGCTATGTAAACAATCGTTTTTAACATTGTTTGCTATCATTAAAAGTGTCACTTTTAATGACAGTTGTACAAAAAATGATTTATAGAAAATTTTCGTACAACGCTTCATATCCGAAATATTGGCGATCAAACATCAACTGTTTCTCGAGTTTCCAACGCTTTTAACTGTTGATCAAGTGATTTTTTTTTTAATTCTGCAGGTCACATTTGCAGGATTGACTTTTATTATAAAAGATAAACAGAAGAGCAAAACGAATTTGTTAGGATTTCATTGTATTCATGCGTTATAAGTAAATAGCGTTTGATCGATTATTTTATATTATGATCATGGAGAAAGGCCTCCAGAACGCCTATATTGTTTCTAATTGAGCAGATATTGACATAAAATATGCTAAATATGTTCGTATTATGACTAATATTTTCAGGTTGGCTATTATCAACAAGTAGTAAATCAGGTATGTAGCCTTTTATAAAAAATTTCCGGCAGTTTGCAAAAGTTCTCTGTGTTTCGTAAAATCAAATCTCTTAATGCCAACCATCCGAGGCCAGAAATCTGGATCGTATAGCTCATCCTTGCGCTTTAACAGTGCTGTTACAACAAAGCATTTGAGTTTGTTTGGATCAGTGGGTATCTCCCTTACGCAAATATTCTCAGTTTCAAAGCCCACCTTTTTCTTTATGTAATCTGTTATCATAGCCTCAGTTGCTTGTCTTTTAACACGATTTAAATATATCCAAGCTCTTCTTTCTCCACCCGAGAAGCCATTTATTTTTTTTTCCCGGGATACCTACTTCCGCATTTCCCAGACGTTTTTTGTATTGTTGACGTTTTTTTTTTCTGTTCGGATTATCAAAATTTTCTGTTTCTGCTGTTGCTACAGGACGACTGGCCACTTGACCATATGTTTTGCGGACACGATCACAACCTGTATCCAACTTCAGCTTGGTTTGGTGTGACGTACCCTCAACCTGCGTAGTCGTAGAGCGCGTCCTACGTGCGCTCGATTTGTTCGTGCGCGCCTCCGATGGCAATGACAAAGCAATGGCGTGAGGAACAGGAGATAGAGGGGTTGTTATCTTGTTTACCTTTTCGTCACGTAATGATTTCAATTCTATGGAGAGTTTTTCTACCAGGTCTTCCATATCGTTCAGTCTACCCTGTGTCGTGATTTTCCATCATCTGGATGAGCAATTGGTTTATTAAACTGTTCTCTCTTTTTAGAGCATCGACATTGTTCCACGCATGGTCGCCATCATTTTCAGTTTCAGCACATGATGGACAGATGATTAAATTTTGACCAACCACTTTTGCGCCTCTTAGACGAACTAAGCAAGCAGGATGATACTGTTTTTCACATTTGGTACATTTTAATTCGTCTTTTAGAGATCGTTTACAACTCGCGCATATAATTTTCACATTTATATCATCATCACTCGGCGCCATCAAATATATATCAATGGCATCACTGTTAACTAATAAAACTTAATAACTACAATCACAGGCAAGTAGAAATAATTTTTTTTTTAATTAACTGTATTCAATTAAATAAATACTTAAAAAAATAAGACCAGTTGATGTGTGTCCTTACTTCAAACACGAAAACTAAACAGTAAAACGATCAATGTACAAAAACAGTGTTTACAAAACCCCATAGTGCAAAATATAATGCAACCATGTGACGGTAGTATGCACTACAATACAATACTCATTACTGAATATTATGATTAATATGATTAATATAAAATACTAAACTTTATCTGTTTACTTACGTGACAGAATTATAAAATAATCTGTCAAGCACAATGTAATACGTCACTATGATATTCCAAAACATTAGCTCAGACTGTTTTTTGTATATCTATCTCTTTTCAATGTACTGATAACTTATATGTGTTTCTGTCTCTCTCTTACTCACACCATTACATATGTAATGATTTTTGCCATTTAACCCCACACAAATCCAGTGCATAAATAGAAGTATAACTTCAAAAATTGTTTGTTTAAAAGTTATAAGCGTCGGAAAATCGGAAAAGTTTAATCGCAAATATCTCCGAAATAAAGCGTTCTACAAAAATTTTCTATAGAACATTTTAAAAAGCATGTTTTGCAAAAAAATATAATAATTTGCAAGTTAATTAAAAACAAAAAAATCTGTCCCTCAGGCAAACTTTCGCCCAAAAAATTGTGTTTAGGAGGTCAAAATCCATAAAAAAAGTTGGATGGATCTATATAAATAAAATTGACGAATAATTTGTTCTGGCCCTAGCACCAATATAAATTCATATACCCGTCGTTTAGCGCAACAAATGTATAACCAGCATTAGAGTAAAACTACAAATGTGTATATTACGATCACATATCCAACTTTAAATTTTTTATGGTAGGTTTACACGCTTAGCTAGTCTCCGCAAGCAGCCACAAGCTCCAAGCCTTTACAAACGCTTGAATTTCATTTACACGTTTGCTAGTGCGCTAACTTTCTTTGACCTGTGTTCGAAAACCGACACTGGCCTGGATCAGCAACAAGCCCAGGCCCTCCAAGCATGTAAACATAACAATTGGTGACGGTGGATTCGGATTACTGTTAGAGCTTTAAATTTTCTGCCAGAAGTGTCAAGAATGGATTAGTGGCAGTAGATAAATCGTGGTGGATGCTATTACTCACATCTTTAGAGCCTATATATTGCTCGTTTCGCTAACATTCGGGTTTTTGATTCACCTTTTTGTTGATTACTACATACGTCCATAATATGCGTTGATTGACGAACTTTAAACACAAGAAAACATTTAAATCAAAGAGTGAATCATCCCCTCGCTCAGTGATAAAACAAAATCAGAGATTAGATTGACTTAAAACACCAAAAATCTATTTCTACCACACTTTAAATAACCTGCAAGATTCATTATCTGTCGACCGGCCTGATCTATTAAACCGTCTGATATGTCTGAAAGATGGAAACCAGCCTGATCGAGCTAAAGCACCAATGTGCCGTTTATCGGGGCTTAGATATTGAGTATTTGTGGATGAAGATGGTCGAAACCATCCACTTCTTGCTACTGATCCTAATAAATAATATACATAATATAAAATACTATATTAATAGTCCAAAGAGGAGTAACTAGTTATATGATTATAGGTTGGAACAGGAAAAACAGTTCAAATCTTATTTATTATGGACTTGTGGGTTTGTCAAACATTAAAAGTTTCACATCATCCGATGTAATCTTAAGTCTTATTCCCACCTATGATATATTTACTTTTATTCATTGCTTTATCATGGTGAAAATGATATAACAAACACAGCTCAATTGAATTTAATCATTTTTTGAATCGATATTTACACTTTTAAGATTTAAATTTCTTGTGCATTGTGCAGTCTTCATTATTTTCTAAAACCTTCAAGAAAATTTGTAATGTAAATTAGTTCTAACATGGATAGAAAATTCATTACTTCACCCACTTCATCCACTTAACAAATTCCCTAATGAACTGACCAATTAATTACCTAATACGTAAATATAGATACTCACCTAAGAATCGTTTTCCAACTTCCGGATATGCATCATGAAGATCCTGAATTAGATCATCGTAATCGAAGTTTTGATAAACTGGAGAGTAATTTTCATCGTTTTCATAATAATAATCATCGGCCTGCCTCTTCCCTCTTTTCGTTACGGCAGCTTTGTTATTTAACAATAGCTTCTGCTTGCCTATTAGACCGTTAGAAGATTGTTTGCTAATTGTATTACCAACATGATTATCGGTGCTTCCTGAAATTAAAATGAACAAAGACTGTTTAAAACTCTGTCAACGTATAAACGTATTCGTGTATAATCTCTATCAGCAAACAGAGTCTTGAAAATGAATACATTTATTAACTAAATTATACAAGATAGACAATATTTTTATGGCAAAATTAATCGTATTTGTTTTTTTTTAATAAAAATGTTATAATTTCCTAACTCTAAAAATTTTTGTTTTTAATGGGGGGGATCCGCCTCCCCCAACTCGTGCTTTTTACGCACTCGTGATGGGATCACCTGCTTTCCGCACTCGTACGTAATGTACTATTCCAAAACGCATGATAAGAGATGATCTGTAAGAATGTCTAATCCCTGAAATAGAGATTAAGACCCCAAAACATGATTATTCTGCTCAACATGCCATATACAAATATTGCTTGTTTTCAAGACACCGGATGTTTTTTCGTTTTTTATTTTTACTTAAAGATTGTGCATTTTGATCCGCATTTAGCATTGATAATAGAAAGGGATACCTACTCTTGGTACCTATTGGAGGCAATTATTCCTCACAAACATAGTGTAACGAAATTACGCCACTGGGCGAATGTGGTATCAAAAAGAATAGTCTTCCCCGAACTCTCTGGAATGATCGAGAGATGGCGCTGCGATCGAATGTTCTGGTACCAAAAAGAATAAAGAGAAAAGAGCCCTTCTCGAACTCTTTTGAATAATCGAGAGATGACGCCGCGGTATACAGGGTGTCTCATTATATTCTGACTGTTTTTAAGAGCTTATATCCTCGTAACGGTTCTAGATCATACGATGCGGTTTTTACAGTTAGGTTTAAAATTACCGTAAGTTTTGTTGTGACACATTTATATAAATGGCCTACTTCCGGTTTACCCGCTAGTAAAGTGGCGTATTTTCAGAAAACAGTAGATGTAATTTTTTAAATGGGAGACCCTGTATATTTAGCAATTTCCTAAAAGACGCATATTTTTACTTTATAACAATACCTTAAAGTTTAAAATCGGTGCACAGAAAGGGAAGTTAAAATTGAAAAATTACATCTACTGTATTCTGAAAATACGCCATTTTTCTATCAGGTAAACCGGAATTAGGCCATTTTATATAAACGTGTCACAACAAAACTTAAGATAATTATAAACCTACCTGTGAAAACCGCATCTTATTATCTACAACAGTTTCGAAGATATCAGCTTTTAAAAACAGTCAGAATATAATGAGTACCAGAACATTCGCTCGCAGCGCCATCTCTCAATCATTCCAGAGAGTTCGGGGAAGACTATTCTTTTTGATACCAGAACATTTGCCCAGTGGCGTAGTTTCGTTACACTGCCCCCTCCTTAACTCTGATCGTCCCGATCAGAGACTTTCCAGTGCTTCCCAGGTGTATGACGGAAGCGACAGTTGGACCCAGCCCGACAGATTCCTTGACCAAAGAAATAACAGGCCACGCTCTTCTGTAGGTCTACTTCTTCGGTTGATAACAGCAAACTGTTATTGACACTCCGGAACCATAGAAAATTACCTCGATCATGCTCCTTACAATCTTCCAGTCAATTTGTTCCGAACCATTGCCGATCTTTGGTATCGCCAACTCCTTGATTCCGTCATACACCTGAGAAGCACTGCAAAGTCTCTGACTTATATATAGTCTCCTATTATGTTTTTTTATTTATATTTGCCATATCCTGACATCGATTAGTTACAGTTTTATTATATGTATATGTATATTACTTGCGTATAATTTGTTATAGTCCATTTCATCGTTTTTGGCCGATTTGATATTAGAAATCACTGAAATAAGATTAAACTGTCATCCAAGTTACCAATGGTGGAGAGATTTTTATTTATAAATACATAATAGTAGTTATTATTAAATTCAACTCTTCAACAACGAGCCGTACATGACGGTTACTAGAAATCTGAATTAAGTAAAGACTTCCGTATTGAATACTTTTTATCTACCGGTGAAACAAGATGCAGTTGCGTAAGTGCTGTATTAAAAAACATACGTCCTCATTTAAATTTTTAACTTGCCTGTATTTGAGAGAGAGGTATCTCTAAATTTACTTCGAGTATGATTTCTGTCATCGGCCAAAATCGGTGAAATTGATTATATATAACCTTAAATCCTTACCTGTCATTTCTTGAGGATCAGGACTTCGTTTATACTGCGAATGCTTGTAGCTACCTAAATCTCCAGATTTAGCAAGACTACTCAAAGAACGTTTTCCGGAAGTAAGTTCGTATCCTCTTACGATACTACCAATATGTCTTTTATCTGATAAGTTATCGAGTAGAGTTTGTGTGTTCCTTAAGCGTAAGTCTCCATTTCTGGCTAAAGACTCTATTCCTAAATGAAAACAGTTGGTTACATTTAACAATTTAAATAAAACTGTAAAAAACTGTAAAAAAAGCAAAGAACAACATTTTTTGTTCACAACTACTTTTAATTAAATGTTTGGAATGTTTTGAGTTTTGACATAATTTTTAGAGTTGCAGGAAGCAGAAAGTCGGGTTTTGAAACATGTTAGAAACCGACATGTCACAACGGTCACGATAGGTCACTGTTGTCACAATACGTCACGTCCATCCCGATAAGGCACATCATACGTATGTTTGGTCATAATCACAACTGATTTCAATTGATCACAAGTAATTGCAAGTAATGACAAGTTGATCACCAGTAATTGCAAGTGTTATATGACCTTGGACTCAAAATGGCGAAAAATTATGATTTATTTGGCTCAAATATGTTTAAAATATTCTTTTCCTTAGATGTTAAATTAAATGATTATTGATTACAATTTTGTTAACCTTGGTAAGTATAATACTTTTTTATAATGCACGTTCACAAAGTTTCTATTTCGACACTAAAAACAGTATCGAAATAGATTCATTGTAACACTGTTTTTGGTAACTTTTTGTTGTACACAATTGGTTGCACTGCACTGATTGTCAACGAAAGAGTTCAGGTAGTAAATCAAGAAGTATGTTGTAGTAAATTATTAACTACATTATCAGCGTTATTGCTAAATTCGGAATATTTTATACAAATTTGACAAACATTCAAATTTAAAATCATTAAAACTGACAAGTGTCAAAAGTGTCAAGATTGCCAACATAAAAAAATATTTCGAAAAACTCTCATTTTATATTTTTTTATACTTTTAAAAGTTCATTATAAAAAATAGTATGTAACACTCGAATTACAATGACGGTTTGTAGTACTCGTTCTTTGCGAAACTCACCGCTTCGCGGTTCGTTTTACAAACTGCACTCGTACTACGAAACCTGTCATTGTAACACTTGTATTACAATATACTATTGTTTACTTTGTATATTTGTAAATAGTGATAAGTTTTATTCTGTAACACGAAAGCATATTGAAAAAGTAAATCTTTATAATGGCCACCACCAAATGAAATTAAAAATTCTATTCGTGTTTTATGTTTAATCACAAAATAATTATAACACCATCAGTTTGAATAATTTAATAAATGGGTCCAATTAGGGTTTCCGCTACATAAAAACTCATCAATTATTCATTATATAATAATAAAAAAGACGCTTTTTTAAGTGTAAAAAGTTTTATTAATTTGCAGAAGGGCAGAATTGCAAATTAGATACAAGAAGTGGGTATCAATGACTCTAAAATTAGCAAGTTAATAACATTCTTGGGAATTGGATGAAATAATCAATTAAAAGATTATATTGTAAAGATCCGTGTTGAGAACTTTTTTAAATAAAACTGGTGTAAGTTTGCTTTATTTTTTATATACCCTGTGTTATGTTACCAAGTTTCAATCACTGTAAATAATGAAACACAAATATAGGACAGATAAATAATAAACAAATTAACTTCGGAAAAGTGTTATTAATACTTAGACCCTACTTTATGTTGTTATGCGTTAATAGTGTAGATCTGAGGACACCAAACCGGAAGTGAAAATATGAGTTGGATGGTCGTACTGAATACTGAATACTGAATCTTGGTAGAAGTCAGATAAGAGTACTAGTGGGCCTGCTCACTGGGAATGGGCCATTCAGACTACACCTTTGGAGGATGGGGATTCTAACACAGGAACCCACCTCGTGCCGACTGTGCGCCATGGACGATGAGACGGCAACTCACATTCTATTGGAGTGTGGGGCCTTGTACTATAAACGGTTCCTTATCTTCGGTGACACGAATTCTGAATCCTATCACCACCTTAAGGAGCTAGTCACAGAACTCTCTCTTATAAAGGGAACTGCTCTGTGGCAACAGTAACTCAAGGAATTTCGGACACCTGGACTCTAGCCTACCTGAAGATCAGAGTGATGTTGATTTTCAGCTGAACAAACGAGAGTCCTGCACGCATTGGGTGCATGTAAGGACTCTTGGTGCCGAACTTGGTCACAATATTCCCATAGGAAGCAGTGCTCAAACATGGGGATCCACAGGAGAGACCATGCCAGGTTATTTAGATTTAGATTTTTAGATCTCCCCCATCTTGAACAATACCAATGATTCTCCAGTAGTTTTATTTCATCGCAAGTAATAATGTTTGCTAACAATCTAGGATCTTCTTTTAACCTTTCAAGGAAATCTAAGCAGACCAGTTGACGCACGAACTTTTTGTCAAGAGTCAGGTTTTTTGGCACTAACTTTACACAGACTTTTGTCATGTGTAATTCCTCGTGTTAAATTATTCTAAAACTGTTTATCGTCGTTTACAGCCTTCACAATCATGTGGATTCTCTTTCGACGGTCTGCACGCAAAATTTGATTGATTTTGTTCATTATTTCCGGAGTTGAAACAGTGACAGGTCGAGCTAAGCGTTGGTCATCTTCAGTGCTCTGCCTTTTGCAACAATTTATAGCAGTTTTTTTTCATATAACAGGAAATTTTTTAAACCGCTACTGCGCAACTACTATAATAGTAACGAAAACGTGCCTTGGTACGTGGATGGAGAAAACTTCTAGATACGCAACGTTCCACTCTTTCCCCCCCCCCCCCAGGACACCTTCTTGGCGCGCAGTCTCGTTATTTAATAACCAGACCCCGTATATACCAAATATTAAACATTTCTACATTTAATTGGTTTTATTAATAGATTATTTCATTCTCATTTGTTCAATCAGTTCAAAGTTGGTCTGTGCGCCATGGACGATGAGACATCAACTCACATTCTATTCGAGTGTGAGGCCTTGGACTATAAACGGTTCCTTATCTTCGGTGACACGAATCCTGAATCCTATCACCACCTTAAGGAGCTAGTCACAGAACTCAAGTCTCTTATAAAGTTACTGTGGCAACAGTAACTCAAGGAATTTCGGACACCTGTATTCTAGCCTACCTGAAGATCAAAATGATGTTAATTTTCAGCTGAACAAACGAGAGTCCTGCACGCATTGGGTGCATGTAAGGACTCTTGGTGCCGAACCTGGTCACAATATTCCCATAGGAAGCAGTGCTCAAACATGGGGCTCCACAGGAGAGACCATGCCAGGTTATTTAGATTTAGATTTTTAGATCTCCCTCATCTTGAACAATACCAATGATCCTCCAGTAATTTTATTTCGTCGCAAGTAATAACGTTTGCTATCAATCTAGGATCTTCTTTTAACCTTTCAAGGAAATCTGAGCAGACCTGTTGACGCACGAACTTTTGGTCAAGAGTCAGGTTTTTTTGGCACCAACTTTACACAGACTTTTGTCATGTGTAATTCCCCGTGTTAAATTATTCTAACTGTTTCTTTATCGTCGTTTACAGCGTCCACAATCATGTGGATTTTTTTTCGACGTCTGCACGCAAAATTTGATTGATTTTGTTCATTATTTCCGGAGTTGAAACAGTGACAGGTCAAGCTAAGCGTTGGTCATCTTCATTGCTCTCTCGGCCCTCACTAAAGTGCCCATCATAGGCCTTTTGCAACAATTTATAGCAGTTTTTTTTTTTCATATAACAGGAATTTTTTAAACTGCTACTGCGCAACTTCTATAACAGTGACGAAAACGTGGCGTGGTACGTGCATGGAGAAAACTTCTAGATACGCAACGTTCTACTCTTTTCCCTACTAGGACGCCTTTTTGGCGCGCAGTCTCGTTATTTAATAACCAGACCCCCTGTATACCAAAAAGTAAACATTTCTACATTTAATTGGTTTTATTAATAGATTATTTAATTCTCATTTATTCAATCAGTTCAAAGATGGTCTATGGAAATGCCTAGGCAAATTAAATGAACTAGGACAGAATAACACTGTTACCCTCCTATGGGTTCCAGGACACGTAGGAATAGAAGGAAATGAAACAGCAGACGAGCAGACAAGCTGGCAAAAAAAGGAGCTGAAACCCCATACCAGAACCATCCTGTGGAATCAGCAGTAGTACAATCTAAGGAAAAAATGGAGAGCGAAACATCCAAGTATTGAAATGATCTAGAAGGACTAAGACAATCGAAGACGCTCCTGGGAAACTATAACCAGAAGAGATCTCACAGCTGCCTTAACCTGAGTAAGAAAAACCTCCGAATTATAACAGGAATACTAACCGGTCACTGTCAATTAAGAGGACACATAAAGAAACTAGGATTAGTATATGAAGCAAACTGCAGATTCTGTGAGGTAGAGGATGAAACCTCAATACACATACTTTCAGAATGCATGGCATTAAGTACTTCTAGGGTCAAATACCTAGGGTCATACGAAATAGAAAGGGAAGAACTACCTAATTTAAAACCCAATGATATCCTAAACTTTCTAAGGAAGATAGGACTAGAAGAGCTGCTATAAGTCTGAGAAATAATCAGAAATATAGCAAGAAAAGGGGAACACAATAGATCTCATAGGTCGCAGGTGTATCTGTTACCCCTAACACCATACATACATACATAGAAAAATAGTATATGCAACTCATGGTCGACAAAATATAATACACTTTTTCCATGATATTGGTATACCTATACTATATTCTTTGTATTAAAAAGTTTTAAAAATTGATATTGTAATTAAAAATTTCAAAACATTATTATGAAATGCGTACTAACTTTAATAAAAAAAATATATAGACGCACAGATTCATTGCTCATCCTTTATATTATTTTGAAGGGTAGAAATAGAGTTACCAAAGTGAAATAAGCTTTATGTGATGACAGCTTTTCAATCTAAAGTTTACAACGCTTCACTAACTACCAAAAGCTGTACTGTCAGTAGGTATACAGAAATTTGATTGATACCCTAGAAAGCTCATTAGATTTAGCCAAGCAATTATACATATAGAAAATATTAGAAACAAATATTTAACTGGTTATTGAATAGGAATAAAAGAATATATCTGATCGGCATTAAAGTTAAAAATTTCCTTTTCAAATTTATTTTGAAAATAATAAAAACAGAATAAACCTATTTATTGATTAAAAGTCAACATTCTAATGAATCTTTTGTCGCTATAATAGTAGTCAATATATTCTTTTAGAAACTAAATAAAAGACACGCAGGAAGAATATTAGAGCGGAAATTGTGACACGCCAGACAATTTAGTGGAAGAATTATATAATTGCGAACCCTCGTCTGTCATTCTAACCAACATTTTGCTTCTTGAACTATTTCAAATTAATCTCAAGTTTTATATTTATTTATTTTATTTGTTTTGTAAAGACTTAGAAATAAAATTGGGTTTATTTTCTAATAACGTCAGAAAGGCATTTATTCTTGGTTTATTTAGAATTCTCTCACTTTAATATACAAAACTAATAATACGAAAAACGAAACTGTGGTCTCATACTGAAACCAGCAATATGAAGACCAAAATGAATAAATGGTGTAAAGAACAATTACACGAATCAAAAACTAAACTAAATTATGAGATGATATAAAAATATGTAATAAACAATCGCTAAACTTTCTTACATGTTTAAGATTCATCTATATCTATACTAATACTCTAGTCAACATCTTCAAAAACGTGAAAAATTAAAATAAAGGTCCTAAAAATATGAGCGATAGCTCATTGGATTCGTAATCACCTGTAGAAAAATGTTTTTAAAGAAAAAGTGTGCAGGCAAAAAATTGCAATTGTTATTAACAAAATAAGATGAAAAAAACAGATGTTTATGTTTTTGTTAATAACTCGAAAAATATTAATATTTAAGCAATTTTTAAAAAAGCTCGTTAAAGAGGAGGAAATTTCCGAAAAAAAAGTCCGTCCTCTCGAAACTCTATCTCCATTATTTATAATAATTTGACGTTGAAAATGGGGCTTTGAGCGGCTTTTACGACATACACGCGCTACCGCTAAACGGTGTTCATCAGATAAAATATTTTTTTTATGACATAAAATGTGATTTTAAAAATTTGAAAAAATTTCAGTATTTTCCTAACACTTGAAAAAATCTAAATCAGTTGGAAAAAACATTTTATCACTGTTTTTCAAAAAGTTATTCAATTGTTAACTAACAAATTTTTTCCTAATATCTGTTGACATAAACAATGGGATAAAAGGTATAAATAATTTGCCTAAAAATTTAAAACTTTGTGTAGCCCTTTTTATATGTATACTTTACAAGATTCTGTGATAAATGTTTATAAAAGTTTATTAATTTGTTAATTATGATTTTTTATAACTATTGCAAAATATTGCGAAAAAGTAAAAAATAATACAGAATTTTTCCAAATAAATGCATAAAGTATCTAATAAAGAATAAATACGAATTTGGTTTAAGAATTATTTGAAAGAGAAATTTATTTTCTATAAAAACTCCTGAATATCCTTTATCATATCTCCAATAGTTTAAAAGATATATCATTTTTTTAATTGGCAAGTTATTTGGCGCTACAGTTAACGTCACGTATGATATTAGAAAGTATTATTAACAAATTAATAAACTTTTATGAAAATTTATCGCAGGATCTTGTAAAGTATACATATGAAAAGGGCTCCACGAAGTGTCAAATTTTTAGGCCAATTATTTATACCTTTTATCCCATTGTTTATGTCAACAGAGATTAGGAAAAAATTTGTTAGTTAACAATTGAATAACTTTTTGAAAAACAGTGAAAAAATGTTTTTTCCAACTGATTTAGATTCTTTCAAGTGTTAGGAAAATACTGAAATTTTTTCAAATTTTTAAAATGACATTTTATGTCATAAAAAAAATATTTTATCTGATGAACACCGTTTAGCGGTAGCGCGTGTATGCCGTAAAAGCCGCTCAAAGCCCCATTTTCAACGTCAAATTAAAATTAAAAATAATGGAGATAGAGTTTCGGGAGGACGGACTTTTTTTCGGAAATTTCCTCCTCTTTAACGAGCTTTTTTCAAAATTGCTTAAATATTAATATTTTTCGAGTTATTAACAAAAACATAAACATCTGTTTTTTTTTCATCTTATTTTGTTAATAACAATTGCAATTTTTTGCCTGCACACTTTTCCTTCAAAAACATTTTTCTACAGGTGATTCCGAATCCAATGAGCTATCGCTCATATTTTTAGGACCTTTATTTTAATTTTTCACGTTTTTGAAGATGTTGACTAAAGTATAATATTATAAAGAGGAAAGGTTTGATTTTTTGTTTGTTTGTTTGTCTGTTTGTTTGTTTGAAATGAATAGGCTCCGAAACTACTGGACCGATTTCAAAAATTCTTTCACCGTTGGCAAGCTACACTATTCCTGAGTGACACAGGCTATGTTTCATTTAAAAAAAAGTAGGGATCCTTACTAAAATGTCATTAATGTAACCAAAAATGACCTTAAAATCCTTACATCGCATGCGCTGAGAATACTATTGATTATAGAATAAAATAATGTACTAGGATTAGGATTTTGAAGAATATATAAATATCTACAAAAAATGCCGCGACAGCATATGTCTAACTGTTATAGTTACGTCACAATAACTATTTTTTAATTTTTTAAAAGTTTTTATCTTGGTATTAATCCTTATCAAAATAACTTATTTCATAATCACGACAGATATCACAAATTTAGCATGTACAATGGGACGAGGCTACTTATAAAGAAATTAAAGGACAATTAAGTTGTAGCAACCAATATAACTGAACCAACAGCTGGTCAACTAGCTCATACACTGAGGATACCGATGATCCCAACTGATCTACCAAATCCATTTAAACCGTTTCAATTTCCTATCAAAACATCTTTCGCTTTTACTAATAATAAGGTCAAACCTTTCAAATAGTAGGGATCGGTTTTCCTCATGGCCAACCGCCTAAGGCGGGTCGGAGCACCTGAAAATCAATTTATTTTTCTGCCAGAAAATAAAACAACATGTAATATTGTTTACAGGGAAGCGTTGACCCAATAAATTTAATGGCTTTTGTTATTTTTCTTTAATCCCCGTGCAAAGCCGGGGCGAGCTGCTAGTTATTAATAAAACCAATGCACATAACACTGAAGAAAAAATAGCTAACTGAGTAAAAATCATAAACATACCACGCTTTTGTTCTTCGTCGTGCCTTCTTGGAAGCTGCCCATTTTTTGCCAAATTAGCAATACTTCTTTTGTAGTTAGCGTCAGCATCCTCATCATCTTCAGGCAATGTTTTAATGTAACCAGCCCTTGCGAGTGCTTCGAGGTTTCTTTTATCAGGAAGATCATTAAATCTGTAAAGAAAATCAAAATATGTTGCTATTTTCTTACTACAAAAGCAATAACACAAAATCAAACTTATGCAGAATTATCTATAATTTTTTATAATGTCCTTACCAAAGAAAAATTTAAAAAAAAAAATTAAATAAAACATGGGTAATTTTAATAATCAGTGTTATCTTCTTTAGCTCTTATTGAAGCTATTAGCGTTGACAAACTCGTTATTAAATTATTAACTTTGTATTGAGATATGTTTTCCTATCCTGCTTTATTAATAAGCTGTGTGACAACTCCTTGATTGTTAAAACGAGCTTTAATCCTTTTTTGAGGTTGTCCCACAAGTAGATCTGTTTAATATGCAGGCCAGTCTAAAATAACTTCAATTTCAAGACATTTTATAGCCACTTTGATTTTAAGGAGAGATCTAATATCGTGCGTTAAAATAAGAGCTGGATCAACGTACCTCCGACCAGTTAAAATGTGTTAAACAGGTAACACTCGAGTCGTAACCTCGTAACCCTAGCAAAATGCGTTCTTAAAACATAATTGTTCCTCTAAAACATGCTATAAGATCCACCAAAAACAAAAAAAAGCGTCAGAACCAAGAGGGTTGCACCTGAACTAATTAAATGTGCATCAGAAAAACTGTTTCGAATGCTACATAGAATCTTTGACCAGGTGGTGAATTGCGAGGACCTACCAGGTAAATGGAAACAATCTACTTCATCTCTCTTTTTAAGAAGGACAACACGAGGCAGTGCAAAAATTACAAAGGTCTCAATATAATCTCTATGGTAGGAAGAATCTGCGGTAAAGTCATTAGAAACAAGATTAGAAGATGATAAAGAACAAGATAACTGAAGATCAGAAAGAGTTCACGGCGGGGAGATCATGTATTGAACACATTTACACAATCAGGTAGATGATCGGAAAGAAAAAGGAAAAGAAAAGAGACCTGCATTTCACATTTATGGACCAATAACTCTGTCCCAAAAAAAGTTATGGAAATACCTTTTCCGCTAATCCATGCAACAACAAAATTATACAGATAAATTACCGCAATCATAAAAGTAGGAAGGATGCCGACTTTAACAATTCATCCTACAAAAGAGTTTCTCCAAGGATGCTCTACGCCTCCAACTTTGATTAAAGTGTTTCTGGAATACTCTTCGAAACAAGAGAGAAGAAAATACGAAGGAATGGAAGTACCTGTCAGAAATCAACATATATATACTCTAAGTTTAGTGGATGATAAGGTGGTCATCGCACAAGACCCTGAAGAACTTAGTTACCCAATGTGGAAATTTGGAGAAGGATAAAGAATGGAAAAGGTGCCCTAATATATATCAAATAGAAGAGGCTGTTATGGTATGGCCACGTAAGGCGTACTAGAGTATTAGACTGAAGTCCAATGAGTAGAAAAAAAAGAGGTAGGCCTTGAAAATTATCGAGGGACGAAGTTGACATCGCTATGGAGAATAGAGGTTTGCAAAATGGACAGTGAAAGAAAAGAAATGTTTGGCGCCTTGGTTCGACGGGAGGAAGACGGTGAAAGCCGTAAAAACCTATTATATAAGTAGTGACGTAGCAGCCTGGAGTCTAATTCGTCTTTCGAAAGTTTTGAGTACCGGAATTGGATGATCATCTGATTTTCGGCCAATTTTGATGTCATCCAAAAACAAAACTTATTGCCAGTACTTAATTGTCCTGTTTTGATGTTGAAGGCACTAATTTAGTTGTCAATTTTACTTTGCATAGGTAGGTAACTGTGGAACCAATAACTGTCTTCTTTTTGACATTCTTCGATACCTCTTTTTCTTATAACACCTGTAGCTCCCGGAAATTGTCGTTGCAGCTATGAATAAAACGAGTTGAATCTCTTGTAGCAATGTGGTATTGTTGGTCAGTTGTGATTTTCTGACCACCTTTTCTGGGCCTGTTCTTGGGACTTCCTAGTTTCAAATAGGTACCTTGTATGTGTTTTCGTTTTAACACTCTGGTGACCGCTTTTTGCCTCATATACATCTATTTGTAACATTTCTTGTTTAATAAGAGTAATAACTCCCAATGCATCAAACAGCACTCTCACCAAAAATTTATACAGTGCTGAGATGAAACTACGAACTGTAGACTGGCCAGAGAGTTATTACCTCATCCTGGCGAGGAAACAGCAAAAAAATTTAAGGCATTGAACAGACAAAATCTCCGAACAGCTGTGGGAATCTTGACAGGTCACTGCCAATTGCGACAACATCTCTTTAGGATGAAATTAACAGAATCGCCGCTATGCAGAGGCTGCGAACAAGAAGGGGAAACAGTAGAACACATAAAGTATGACTGCTCTGCTTTTTCTGAAATCAGAAGATCCGTGTTGAGCGAGTACTGGCTTACACCAGCCGATGTCAGGGAGATCCCCCTCGGGAGCCTCATCACCTATTTTAAATCACTAGGCCTGGTGACAACCTGAGGTGAGGATATCCCTACACACGGGAGGATGCACAATGGGTCATATTATGTGGCCTCAGTGCTGGTTGGGCACTAGCTCGCCCCTCCCCAAATTTCAAGATCCAGATCCAGAACTACCAATGCATATATGTTAATCTAACATAAGGCGTTTTTGTGAACGAACCAAAATAAAAAGACCGAAGGATGGTAATTTTAATGCCGAATACAAGAAAATAAACAAGCAGTCATTTCTTCTTTATAAGGTATCTTATAGTTAGATACCAAATTTTATCATTAAAAAAATGTTACTCAGAGAGGGTTGAGTATTTTTATAGATAAACATATCTTTATAATAACATATAAATTTTTTCTTCTTTTATTTTAAATACACTGTATTAATTTCACCAGTATTTCGGTATTTTGAGTCGTACAAAGGTTCACGATTTACTATAAAAGACAAAGGATTCATATAAACCGACCAGAGATATTATCTATCGTACAGATAAAACTTTTCCCTGTTAATGTACTTTGTGTAAAGTTAAACAAAATGGATAAATCAATACTAATGTTAGCAGCTCTTTGTAGGAAATATTAGCTTACAAACCACATCATATTACTATTTAATTGTGTAAACATATTGGTTTATAACTCGAATATGTTAACAAAGAAAAAGAGTATTTAGTGAAGTTTGGAATATTATGCATAAATACCCTTCAGCTCTAGTGGTGGATGAAAACGGTGACAAAGGATATTCATAGCAACGGAATTCAGAGTATGTTGTTTAATTATGTTTAATAAGGATATAGCGTAGGTTAATAATATAAATGTTAAAGTTCTAGTACATATTGCTGCTAGTATACAAGAATGTAGGTAAATTTTCATTGCACCAAATATTATGTTAGAATTTATGATTTCCAATTTCAAATATGTTCCAAATGAAACTTTTATAGAATTACACATTTATGTTATAATTTGATTTTCAGAATTTTGTTTACGGTTTTCATAGTATTGGAATTAAAAGGGTTTTTCATTAATGCATTTATTAAATTAATCTATTACGCTGAAAATAGCCTCTGTTCCAAATATTCGTAACGCAGATTTGTTTGTTATATTTATTCTAAACATTACCAGGAATTTGATCACGGCTTTGTGAAATATAATGTTAAAACTTTCATAATAATTTGATAATAATTTAATGGGTTAGTAAATACTTATAATAAATATTTAAGCGATTTCAAAAAAGGAGGAGGATTCTTAATTCGACCGTATATATATTTTTGAAGTTATACTTCTATTCATGCAGTCGGTGGAAAAAAATTGTGTACAGTTAGATGCGAAAAATCATTACATATGTAATGGTGTGAGTAAGAGAGAGACAGAAACACTTTTAAGCTATATTGGTCGGCAAAAAGAAAGATGAAATATTTACCACATGTTATTAGTCATAACTATAAGTCCTTTGAATACCGTTTCAACATTCAGTACATTGAAAAGGGATAGATATACAAAAAACAGTCTGAACTAATGTATGAATATCATAGTGACGGACCACATGATTAGTTGACAGATTATTTTATAATCCTGTCACGTAGGTATACATATAAAGTTTAGCATTTTATATTAATAATAATATTTAGTAATAAGTATTGTATTGTAGTCTAAAATATCGTCACATGGTTGCAGTATATTCTGCTCTTCGCTTTTAAGGTTGTTGGCTACATAGACAGAGTTTTTACGAATAGTCGAGGAAATAAAGCACTAAAACCTCCGAATTTTGTAACGTAAGATGGATCGGAATGCTTTTTTTGCACTGGATTCGTTAGAGTATCAGAAAATTTGTCGCTATTTTATATAATGTAAAAATGGGAAATTGCATATCTGCATTCGAAAAGTACATTCCGAACAGACAATAGAGAGAAAACTTACAACTCGGTAAGTATTGCTGAAAATGGGTTCAATTTATATACTCGGGGTTTTTCGAGTCGCTGAACACGAATATCATGATGCCGAAAGTCTCCGCAGCACTTGGTGCCTAGGGTGTTTACCTCTTCTCCTGGGGTTTTATGTAAATTCTGTACGAAATCACTGCACAATTTGTACTCGGCGGTTTTTTGAGTCGCTAAATACGATTATAATAATGGCGATGGTCTTCGAAACACCTGGTGCTTAAGACGGACCTCGTCTCCAGGAATTTTATGCAAATTCGATACAAAAAGAGTGTGCACACGGTACTAGGAGGTTTTTGGGGTCGCTTACCACAAATATCATATAATGATTTTGCTAAATCATTCGCATACAAATTTATGAATCCATGCGCGTGCATAGAAGTATAACTTCTGCCGGCAGTCCCACTGACTGCCACACTAGTTTTTTTAATGTTTTTTATTGTTGGATAGCAGATATTTTAAAAATCTTCCCATAAAAAAGAAATCAGGGTATGAAAGACCAGAGCAATCAAGGGGATCTTTCTCTATGAAAAAAATGGTGAGAGCAAAGCGCATTCACCATTTATTAGAAGAAAACCTATATAATATTTACTTTAATAAATTCGATATTTATTAACCAACTTTAAAAAAGAGAAGTTCTCAGCATGACCTGTATGTATGTATGTTTGCCCGTGATTATCTCACAATTATACATCTATTTGTTGTCTAAAAAACATTCAAATCTAGAAAAAAATAAGATTTTCCATGTTCACATACTTAAATAGGATTTTATAAAGCATAAAAAATTTGAAAAATCACCACAAACTAAAAAACATTGAAAAAATGGAAAAAATTCTGAATAAATAAAAAACGAGTGTGCGTGTAACCTTTACGCGCGATTAAAGTAAAACTTATTTGACGTACCTACGTATCATCGCAAAATAAATTCAAATTCAAAATATGTTTATTAACAAGTAGCTACAGGTTTTTAATTTTTTCGTTTATTATTATTATTTGTTAATGAAAGAGTAAAATATTCTTAAGAATCCGCCATTTTATTCAAGTGACAACTATTTTGTTTTGTAATTTATCTAAAATTCATTAATTTCACTTTCACGTTTTAAAAAAGTTTGACAGAAATTAACGGTTAGGTTAGCTAATCAAAAGTTTTGACGTACGTATCGCAAAATGTATCGCAAGGAAGTAAGTAGAAACATAAAGAACTGTGTGTGTTAAAATCATGAGAAATCTGATAATTTATTCCGTATTTTAAATGTTAACTGTCAATCAATTTCTAACAAAACTAATAGAATAGACCTAATCTTAAAGCAATATGAACCAGACATATTATGTCTATCCGAAACATGGTCCAATAATGACAATATCGGCTACATACGATTTAATAATTACTCTGTTACTGTTACTTCAATAGAACTAATAAATCACATGGCGGTGTACCAATTTTGACAAAATCTTCCATAGAAATTAAGAAACACGATTTTTTGACTCATTTATCACTTGAAGTGTATATTGAAATCTCCAGTATCTCTTTTAAAATACTTCAAACCACCTGTTGTATATTAAATATTTATAGATACCCATCTGGAAATTTCAATACATTTATAGATAGACTTTATAGTGCATTAATTTTCTGTACAAATAACATTATATCTTTTATTCTTTGTGGAGATTTCAACATTAATTTTTTAAACGATTCACAGGAAAATAAAATGTATGCATATAGAGTACTCACTCATTTTTATTCAATATTTTTTCATCACTTTCTTCATTAATAAATCCACTTTGTTTATTCATATTTAAAACAAACACTTTATACACAAATTTTAGGCGTAAAACTATTCACCAACAATATATTTTGGTTGATTAGCTGTCAATTTGACAGGTCAGCAAAGTATGTAAATTATGTTGCCTACCATAATATACAATTACAGATTTAACTTTTATTTAATATAGTAGGCGGAATCGTGTTAGGTTTTTTGTATCAGGTTTTTTGCGTTACATAGAATATGACGTCACGTCCGTTAGAATTACTGAGTTACCCCTAGTCGCGCCTAAAGAAGTTTTACTTCAAAAAGTAAAAAGTTATAAAAAAATATTTTATCAAAATCTTGTAAAAGAAAACGTAAGGAGTATAACAATCATTCCGTATATTTTTATTATTAAAAATTTGTGCCTAGTTACAATTCTGATATAAAAAAATATTTAAAAAATATCTATTTTTTTAATAAAAAACTATATGCAACCTACTTTCCTAGGTTTTTTTTACATATACAAGATTAAAGTTATTCTTACTCGTATTAAATCAATTTTTCTTTGTATAAGCACATCTTACTGTATTTTCCTTTGTCATTTCCATCGAACATATTTTATATTCAGATCTTACAAGTGGTATTCAAATATTTACTTTTTTATATTAAACCTTAAGGCACCGGATATATTCACAGCTTGTATAACATTCCGTCGCACGTTCCTTACAAATCAATTTCCAGGTTGAATATATTGGGGTTCAAAAGGTTTAATAATAAATTTTAGAAGAATCTATAACGTAATTTATTGCTTTACATACATTTTTATATTGCTTGTTTTAGTTATTAATTAAATTATTATATGAACGTAAATGGTTGTACCTGAATTAATAAATTATTTTAGAGATTAATGGGTTATATACTAGTTCGCTCTGGTGGTCAGTTTTTATAATCCCTTTTAAAACCTGGTACCGATGAGGGCTTTCTGAACGGCCGGATACGAAATGCCTCCCGAAAAAGGGTTTCTTACCTGTCGCTAAAAGGGTCACATACGAATTGCCTCCTAAGCTCTAAATAAATTACCAGCTTCTAATCTTTGTACGAAGGTGAGACGTTGCCAAACTTTCGTCCTTTTATAGAATTTCGTTAATAACTCAATATTAACCATTATTTTTTGGTTTTAATATTTTGATTATTTTGATCAAAAACATAAAGACATGATAAGTATTTTATACATTTATTAAAACAAATCATCAGCAGAAACTTACAAAATTACATAATATTATCATCGCAGAAAATTTAAAAACACCAATTTTTAAGAAAATTACGACTCAAACAATAAAATTCAGTCTGCAGACTGAACTATTCAATTTTATATACAAATCATCAGTACTCAAAAGTTCCGTCGACATACCAATTGGAAACAGTCGAAAGAAAAGAAAGATTTGAAGAACAGGATAATATAACAATGTGATTATCTTTGTCATTTTTAATTATAAAATTTTCGTTCCTATTTGTAATAATCGAAGTTGAATCGATAGCAATATGAAATTCAGATATACTTTTAGGAAGTTTAATTAAAGAATTAGTTGTTCTAGCGTAATATAAATTCTGTCTCACCCTATAGATATCGTTGGTAGTAAATGTCTCTATATTCGTCTTCTTAAGTTCTTTACATATGAGCTTCATTGGTTTTTCGTTGATATCTTCCACGGCTGCTCTTTTTATCGAATTGCTTACGGCTTTCCTATTGGACACTTCGGCAGACAACTTCTCGTGATTGTGATCTAATATCGACTCAATTATCGAATTGTCACATCCCTGCGTTTTCACAAATGCTTTGCAGGTTTTCTTAGTACATGTCCATCGCTTTACCGTATCTTTGGCCAACATTTTTTGAAAACCGAATGTGAAACCATCAATTGATATTAAAGGTTTGCCCTTTTGACTCGAACACATCGTTGATTCCATTATTTCGAATATTATAACTTAATCCACTTAAACACAATTTGAACTTAAAATTGACAAACTGATACAAGCTTTAAATCGACAAAACTGAGACAAGAACTAATAAACTTGAAGTATTTATACAAAAATTCAGTGATCACATAATTATAGAAAGAATATTTATTATAAACAACTAATTACCAGATTTAGTAGGTGCAAACTACCCTATTCATGGAATAGATTAGAGATTAGAATCGTGTTAGATCAAAACAATTAGAATACTTAGTGTAGGTACATCGGCTTTATTTTTAATGGTAAACAATTTTATTTTCTAAACAAAAATGTACACTGATTAAGTAATCACATCATTATAGAAAGGATATTTATTATAAACAACTAATTACCAGATTTAGTAGGTGCAAACTACCCTATTCATGGAATAGATTAGAGATTAGAATCGTGTTAGATCAAAACAATTGGAATACTAAGTGTACTTCGGCTTTGTTTTTAATTGTAAACAATTTTATTTTCTAAACAAAAATGTCGTACTCTGAAATATTTTGTTAACAGATTTTATGTACAGTGCATAAGAATTAGAAAAATAAAAATAGATATATATTTACCTATTCAAATTATAATTTGGCAACATTGTGTCATTATACAAAGATTAAGCACACAAAATATTACCATAAATGATTAAGGACCCGGAGGCATTTCGATTGTACCCGGGAGGCATTTCATCTATGAAAATAGGTACCTGAAAAAACGGGAGGCATTTCGATAACACCGTTCTGAACCATAGTGATAATTGATAATCTATAATTCTAGGATTTTAAAGCTGGTATATAAATTGTTTTTTATGTACCTGAAGATCAAATAAATGGATATATAGCAACATATTTACAACTAGATGTACTCGCAACGTCGTTCGCGTAGCGTTTGATTGTTGTATAAAAATTTCTTTACTCACCTCGTTAAAGGGGTGGGGGGAGAAAGTTTTATACATCAGATGTTAAGTTGAAAGAAGACAAATACGTCTTTGAAAACCGCATTCGAATAGGATCAGTAGTTTTCATGTGATGCGCGCACAAACATATACATTTCTACAGTTTTATTATATGTATAGAATATAGAATAGATGTATAGATATACTTACTTATATTTGAACTACCCTTTTTATATGCTGATAAAGTTGTAAAATAGATTTAAGTAAAACACAACCAGTTAATAACAAAATTGCGGAATTTGCAGACTATTTAGAGGAAAATTGTTTTAGTAAACATGTGATCTTTCGTGGCAGATTGCACCTCATTGTTGCAGATGGATATCCAACTTTATCTCCAACAGGCACATCCAAGTTGCTGTAGATGGACATTCCTCCAACCTCTACAGGATCAACGCAGGAGTTCCCCAAGGATCGGCTCTAGCTCTTATTACACATTAATGATCTACTAGAAGCCACTAATAACCCCATACGAGGTTTTGCAGATGATAGCAACCTACACTGTAGCAAAGCGCACAACCGTCCCATACCTCTAGATATTCTGGAAGAGGGCAGAAGATCCACAGCGGCTTCTCTCAATCAAGATTTGAAAATTGTAGACGAGTGGTGAAGAAAGAATCTTGTTAATTTCAACGCTTCCAAGACAAAGACATGTTGTCTATCCAACAAGAGGAAAACATGCAACTCATCCATTATAATCAACGATCAGACACTTGTAGCGGGCGACTCCATTACGCTGGTTGGTGTAACGATCTCCCAGGACTTACTATGGAACGAGCATATCGCATCCATAGCAACTGCAGCAGGAAAGAAATTAGGCTTTCTGTTTAGAGCACGGAAATATTTTTCTCCATCCAACTTAGCTACTCTTTACAAAGCCCAAATACGACCTAATCTTGAATACTACTCGCATGTATGGGGTTTGGTGGCTCCGTCAAGGCTAGGAGTTCTTGATGCAATACAGAGAAGAGAAGAGCAGTTCGACTAATAAACGACACCAGTATCACCAAAAACCTAGCCCCATTATCCGACCGAAGAGCAGTGGCTGATGTTTCCTTGTTTTACCGATACATAAACGGGTTTTACTCAGAAGAACTCCGCTCTATAATGCCTCCACTTGTCAGACCAACCAGAGCAACGTGACGTGCCAACTCCATGCAGCCTTATACTGTTCAATGCCCGACATCGAGAACGGATCGATTCGATCGTTCCTTCATCCCCAGGGTCTCCAGATTGTGGAACTCCTTACCTTCCCACGTCTTCCCCACTCGTCCCAACTTATTGCAGGCCTTTAAATGCCTAATTAATAAATTGTCTCTTCTGCCCCAATAGATGTTCTCGGTACATATATATTTAGGTCTATACCTACGAAGACACCTTTAATAAAAAAAAAATAAAGAGAACTAAGAATGGGTGTGAAGGTTTTCATTCCAAATTTAATAAATCATTTTATACAAGTCATCCAAATTTATATCAATTTAAAGAAGTTTTAGATCAAATATAAACCAAAACATAAAAATAAATAGTTTTAATATTCCCAGAAAAAATTAAATTTAATTACAAATTTTATTCGATTCCAAAGTTGGGAGCGAATTTACCTGTCATTAATACTAACCACCGAAACGAACTAGTATGTTTGTGATTGAATTGGTCATCGATAAAAAAAATTATGTTAAATTCCTGACAATTGTATATATTTCTTTTTTAAGTTACCGAGTTGAAAAAGCACAGTGCAACAATGTAGGATAGTTATTTTTCAAATTGTCAGAAAAACGATCTATTTTCTGTCAATATTGCCAAGAGCATAGAAATTCAATTTGAAAGAAAAAAAATTCGACGAAAACATATTGGCAGATAAATCCAGATGCAGCACTTTGGCAGTCGCGATAAAATTAAAAATTGTTTAAATATTGATCTTAAATGATCAACAATTTTGCTGTTGGCAGATAACTCCGAAGATTAGAACGGTTTATTAAAAATGGTGCGCAAGAACATTTAATTGCTTGAATTTTACTTTATTTAATTTCAATTTTACTACATTTTGTTTTGACCCCTTAAGAATATATCAGAACGAATCAGAGACTGCGTCCGAAAACTCTAAAACCCCCATATGGAATTGCATATCATTATTTTAATTAGCACCACTTAAAAGTAAAGTTGAATTGAAGAAACAAAGAAGACTCAAAAAAAAGATAATTTGTTAAAAAAACAAGTAGAAGTAAAGAAATCAAAGAAAAACTAAAATGATCCCAAAAATAGAGTAGAAAGCAGATAGGTCACAAAAAAGAAGAATTAAAAATGATATAATTCTAAGGAACTAGACGAAAGTCTTATTTACATAAATTCAATAGCAGATATAACTTGCCTAGAAAAAGGAATTTAAAATCTGCAAATTCTTCACCTTTTTAATCCTTTATTTCGTTCAATCATCCCTCAGTAGTATTAAATGTTTGTTGGCAAGTTAATTCACTCTTCTAGAAAGGTGATGGCATAAATAGCAGTAAATCAAAAATTCGCTCTGTTTTTTGGGCAAGATGAACAGTTCGCTAATTACCTATAGAATTAAGACTAAAATATTTTCTAGAAGAATCGCTTTTAATTAGTAGATTCTTATATACGAACTTATCCACAGTATTTACAATTTTAGTAAAAAAAATTCGTTTTGGTAAAAGTATAGTTAAAAGTGTTACATATTGTTTTCTATAAATTCAGTAAATTGCAGTTAGTTTATACGCCAGTTTGTCCTTGATTATGACGACTTGATCTTCTTCTACCACTAGTGATAGAATAACTGCAAAACGATCACACGTTTTAATGGAAGCAAATATTGTGCCATTGCAAAGCACTGGTTTGCAGAAAACAGATAACTTTACAAACAAATGGTATAATTGAAATAAGTTGGAATACTATGTAATATACCAGGAAACAGTGAAACAACACCAGGAAAACCAGGACTAGTGCACCAAATGGCACCGAGGGACTGATACTGATTTCATCCCAAACTCCACCATCCATCCCTGAAAAGGACATCAACTTCTATAACAAAGTACTTAAACCTTACACCCAAAACCCACCAACATTACACTCCTGTAAACAGATTACTTCTTGCATCCTTGCATCCTATAGGTACATACTATGTTGTGTATGTAATGTGTATAACTATTTTGCATTAAGTCGCAATGGAAATTGTAATAATTATTTTATTTTGACATAATTTTACATAAAGTCATAATTAATTTCTTTACAAAATTGTATCCATAACAACACCAAATACCAAAGTCTACTGAGAAAACCCAACACTCTTTCTCATGTCAACTATTCAAATTAACGAAGATTAAAAAAAATGTAACAATCTATATATAAATACTAAATTACTACTTTAGCGCATTTGATTAATATGCCTCTTCCAAACTCTACCATCATTAAGTTTAACCAAATAATGTAATTTCCCTAATTTATCTTTCACCTTACCAGCAACCCATCTATTGTGACCTGTATAATTAATTTCTAACCATAACTGGTTCATTTACTAAGAAATTACGAATATTTTCACTGTTTGTACTAAATGAAGCATTTGGAGAATTCCCTAATTTTGGTTTAATATTATCAATTCGCGATCTAATCTCCCTTTTAAACATTAAATTAGAAGGAGATTGTTTAGTTACTGAATGAGGCATTTTTCGATACTGTAATAAAAATTCTTGTAGTTGTACGTCCACATCTTTTTCACTATCAAAAGGATTTAGTGTTTTTAGATGTTTCTTTACTGTTTGCACACATCTCTCCACTAACCCATTAGTTGCGGGATGATATGGGGCTATTAATTTATGTTTAATTCCATTTGATTTGAGAAAATTTTGAAATTTATAAGATTTAAATTGTTGTGCATTATCGCTAACTAAACACCGAGAAATACCAAATGTAGAGAATATTTTTCAGCAAATAAATATAGTTGTAACACTAGATTTGTCTTTAGTTATATAAACTTCTAACCAACGCGAATAAGCGTCAACTAAGATAAAATAATTTCTTCCACCAAATTCCATATAATCTATATGTACCCTATCAAATGGCTCTGAACTTTGTTCCCAAGGATGCACTGGCACTTTTATTGGGTTTGCAGTTGTCTACATTCTATACAATTTCTAACAATAGTTTCAATATCTTTGTCCATATTAGAGTGTTGGGTTTTCTATAGCAATGATCTCTTCAGAATTTTCATTTTGTGAATCAACTTGATTTGTTCTGTTGAATAATTTCTTCCTACAAACACTTTGAAGATGACCCCTCTTATTACAAAAAGAGCAAATTAAGTCAGTTTTATTACAAGTAGAAGCAATATGTGTTTTATCACCACATCTAAAGCAATAAACATTTCGGTCTGATGTTGTATTTGTATATTTTTGAAACTTGCTAAAATTTTGATTTGATTTTGATCTTAAATCCACTTTATCGATACCTTTACTATTCTGCATCTCAGCAGTGTCTTTTGCTGAAAGTTCCATCCCAACAGCTATTTCAATGGCACTATCAAATGTTAAATCTTTTTGTTCTAGTAATCGATTTTGTATTCGTTCATTACGTAAACCCCACACAAACTGATTACGCAACGCTTTCTTCAAATAGTTACCAAAATTACAATAAATTGACATTTTCTGTAAAGCTGTAACGTATTGTTGTATGCTCTCAGTTTCCTGTTGTTTTCGTTGGTGTAATCTATAGATTTCTGCAATTTCTAAAGGTATATGACTAAAATATTCTTGCAAGATTTGAACTAATTCATTAAAATTTTTACTATTAGGCTGATCTGGAGTTAATCTGTCACATAAAATATCGTACGTTTCAGGTCCCATAAAATGTAAAAAATAAGAAACTTTACTTAGTCTACTGAGAAAACCCAACATACTATATGAAATTTATTAAATTCCAACATTTATCGATTATTTGTGATGCATTTCATTTTTTTAAATACAAACCGAGGTCACGTGACAGCTCATTTGAAACTGACTGACTGACATAGTGATCTACCAACGCACAGCCCAAACCGCTGGACGAATGGGGCTGAAATTTGGCATGCAGGTAGATGCTATAATGTAGGCATCCGCTAAGAAAGGATTTTGATTAATTCCACCCCCAAGGGGATAAAATAGGGGATGAAAGTTTGTGTGAAACTTTGTCAATTTTAAACCGATCGGGCTGAGATTTTGCGTGCATATAGCTTCTATAACGTAGCCATCCCCTAAAAAAGGATTTTGATAAATTCTACCCCTACGGAGATAAAATAGGCGATGAAAGTTTGTATGAAACTTTGTCAATTTTAAACCAATTGGGCTGAGATTTTGCATGCATATAGCTACTATGACGTAGGCATTCCTAAGAAGGGATTTTGATAAATTCCACCCCTAAGAGGATACAATAGGCGATGAAAGTTTGTATGAAAGTTTGTCAATTTTAAACCGATCGGGCTGAGATTTTGCATGCATATAGCTACTATGGCGTAGGCATCCCCGAATAAAGGATTTTGATTAATTCCAGTCCTAAGCGGATAAAACAGGGGATGAAAGTTTATATGAAACTTTGTCAATTTCAAACCGATCGGGCTGAGATTTTGCATGCATATAGCATGCAAGTTTTTATAGTTTTAAAATAATAATAGTCTAATACCACTCGCGCTTGAACGAGCGGGGTGTGTGGAGCGGTGAGGCGGTAGCACGCTGCTGCTGGCCGACATGACACTGTCGATAGACGCGTAGAGTCTTGAAAATTCCAGAATATTTTTTTTTATTACGTAGTGGTGTACTAAGAAATGACTTATTTAAATTTCACTTCTAAGGATTTAAAATAGGAGTTGAAAATTTGTATGAAATTCGGTGGCAAAAAACTAGTTCACGCGGATAAAGTCGCGGGCGGCTGCTAGTCTTATTATACAGCTATTGTAAATAAATCGATGATAAGTGTGTAATTTTTCTTACAATGTAGAAAAATCTATCTTACTACGCCACAAAGTAGCCAGTTTTAATTTTATTACAGTGAACTCAGAATACCTACAAAATAAACATAAAAAATTGACATATAAATACTTTAAAATCGTTTTACATTACCTATCGATAAGCCATCAATCTACCTCAACCATGTGAACTTTACTGATTTAAAACAAAAAAAGTTTAATTGGAAATCAATAAAAAGTTATTACCGTATAAATTGAAACTACTGGCGCATACATGGAGCAATTTTTATTTGAATCAACATGTGGAAAAATGGCTCTGATATTAATGCGGCATTATAACTCAAACAAATCTGGCTATTAAAATAGATATTATAACAAATTAATATTTTACTACGCTTCTGCCCTAAATCCATTTTACCCTATCCAATATTTATGTACGCAACGGTACCTAGGTACTGGCTACAAGTGTTTGGTAACCTTGAGGAGAGGGCATGTGTTCGTTGCTGCAGGCAAAGGCAAAATTCAGTTTTCAAGATTAGAGTTATTTTTTGAACATATAAAGAAAGGGTACTCGTCACGCTCTAGCATATTATTACGTAATATTACCTTTTTGTATTTTATTCGCAATAAATATTTACAAACGTTAAAGCTGTTATTTCGAATCGAACCCTTACTTGGAATAAACATATTCTACACTGGCGCCCATCGTTGTGCCGAAATAACGTGTTGTTCGTGGATTTTGTTGCGAAAATACAAAAATCACGCGAGTTTTGTTTGTACCCTACAATAACCAATGCATTAAAGTTCCCGGTTTCGCCGATTTCGGACTATAAAGTGCATCAAGTTTGTCGTTTGTCGCGTTTTCAGTTCCCGGTTTTCCGATTTTGGACTGGTAAATGCACATTCTTATACTGAAATTGCGTTTTCAGCTCCCGGTTTTCCGATTTTGGACTGGTAAATGCACATTTTTATACGTAAATCGCGTTTTCAGCTCCCGGATTTCCGATTTTGGACTGGTAAATGCACATTTTCATACTGAAATTGATTTTCAGCTCCCGGTTTTCCCGATTTTGGACTGAAAATAGTGAAAATTTAACATTTCACGCGTAGATCATTTGTCTGCTCCCGGTTTTTTTCCGCTTTTGGACTGCATAAGTGAAAATACGTTCTTTGTTGCGCAGAAAAGTGGTTGACTACGATTACATCCTGTTTTGCATACCGGTTGCCTTGTATTTGTGGTTGTAATTTGTGCTTTTTGGACCCAATTGAGTGCGTCTTCATCACGAGCATTACAAACCAGGATACAGTGAGTAGGTTTATACCAACAAAATAAAAAGGATTACAAACTGTAAGTACGTAGTTCTAAGATCTTCTGCATATTTTCAAGCTGGACGACGGGTATTTCTTGCGTTCTCGTAGTAAACGAACTGGAAGTGAGACAGACAGATTATCGGAGAGTTCGACTAGTTCTTTTGCGAGTACTTTTGACGAGACTGAGAACATGTCGGTTACGCTAACAGATGATCAGTTTCAGCAACTTTTGCAGAGACTTACGGTTGCAAATCAGCCAGCCGCGGGAGTTTTACCTGTTTTAACTGGAAATTTCGCAAAGTGTACGTCACGTTTTAACGGGGCAAAAACTTCGGACGTTAACGCATTTATTGACGCTATTTTGATATATAAAGACTGTACGCAAGTGTCAGATGACAATGCATTGAAAGGGTTGCCAATGTTACTAGAGGGTTTTGCGGCTACCTGGTACCAAGGGGTAAAAAGTTCGGTTATTGACTGGACAAGTGCTATTGACCTGTTGCGCGATACCTTTGGACCGAAAAAACCGGCTTATCGAGTTTATCGGGAACTTTTCGAAAAGGAGCAAGACAGTAACACTCCTACAGACATTTTTATTTGTGAAGCTAGATCTATTCTTGCACAACTTGAGCCAAATACGTTATCTGAACAAATACAGTTAGATATGGTGTACGGACTGCTTAATCGCTGTATTCGTGAAAAAATTCCCCGCGATAAAGTAAATGACTTTAACGAACTGTTACAACAAGCTCGGCAGCACGAAGAGACGTTTGAGCGACACGAAAAACCTAACGCGAGTGAAAATAACAAAGATAAACGTCCGCATTGTCAATATTGTCGGAATGTTGGACATAGTAGGGAGGAGTGCAGAAAACTTCAAAATAAACCCAAAGATGAACAAATAAATACGGAAACGTTTAGTACAAGGTCAAGTAACAGACCAAGTCAAAGTTTTCCAAATACGACATCTAGTACGATGCCTACGTTAACGTGCTATGGTTGCGGTAAACCTGGCTTTATTCGGTCAAACTGTCCGGTGTGTCAAAAAAATGAAACAGCCGCGATGGAATTTTTTAGTTTAGACTCTTTAGTGTTTCCGCGCGCGAGACCTGTTTTAAATGTTAAGATTTTGGGACATTTTGGACAAGGGCTAATAGATACAGCTGCCAAACAAAGTGTTGCTAGTCATACACTGTTTAACCTTTTAAAAAGTGAAGGACAACATTTTGACTCTGAAACAATCACAGTTACCTTAGCTGATGGGTCAAAACAAACAAAAGAAGTACATACTACACAAGTTAATGTAATTTTAGAAGAAAAAATCGTTTCTACAAAATTTATAACATTTCCTGGAACAGAAACAAAAACGCTGTTTGGAATTGATTTTATTCAAGATGCTAAAATCATTTTAGACATTGCTAGTGCAAAATGGCGTTTTTCAGACAATCCAGAACAAGAATTTGAATTAAAGTATGAAAGTACTGTACAAGATGAATTAAGTGAATTTTCCATGGCTGATTTAACAACTAATACAAATACTGATGACCTAAAGGCAGATGAAGGGACTTTGTTGTCAGAAACGGAAAGAAATATGTTAAATACGTTTTTACAACCAAGACAAGATACGTTTAGTCTGGGGGGAGAAGCAACACCCTACGCAGTTCACTACATCAAAGCCAAAGAGTTACATGAAAAACAACAAGATCGTCAGAAAGCAAATGCAGATGCCGAAAGAAGAGATGTTTCTAAATTAAATGTTGGTAAGTTTGGGTGAAAGTACATGCTTTAAGTAATGCAGCTAAAGGAGTCACTTCCAAGTTTTATTCAAAAAGAGATGGACCATATGAGATAATTAAAGTCATTTCACCAACTAGTTACCAAATTGCCAATGTTAAAGATTTGACAGTGCCATTGGGGGTTCATCATGTATCGTCATTAGAACCAGCAAATGTTCTAGACAAGGACGAACAACCCGTTGTGGTCATAAAAAAGAGAGGAAGGCTTAAGAACAAGAACAATTAGCTGGTCTCTTCTCATACGCTCGAGACCAGGGGGGGAGAGTATAACAAATTAATATTTTACTACGCTTCTGCCCTAAATCCATTTTACCCTATCCAATATTTATGTACGCAACGGTACCTACTGGCTACAAGTGTTTGGTAACCTTGAGGAGAGGGCATGTGTTCGTTGCTGCAGGCAAAGGCAAAATTCAGTTTTCAAGATTAGAGTTATTTTTTGAACATATAAAGAAAGGGTACTCGTCACGCTCTAGCATATTATTACGTAATATTACCTTTTTGTATTTTATTCGCAATAAATATTTACAAACGTTAAAGCTGTTATTTCGAATCGAACCCTTACTTGGAATAAACATATTCTACAATATTAATTTAAAATAACGTAAACAAACAAATCGACGTGCCATGTAATTAAAATGCTGTATAATATTAGAAGTGAGCATGTTTTCAAATCAAATGTTGTTATAGATTTATAAGATTTACTTATATATTGTCACATACGATGAGAGGGCAGTTTTGCCCTACATATTAATTTATTAGTTTATATTTTACTGTATTGTTTTGTATTACATTTTACCAGGTCAAAGTCATTGCGTTAGATCTCGACACGTGTTTAAATAGTTTAATTTTTATTCTCACGTGGAATATGAATTGGCTATAAAAGCAAGTTGTTGAGGTCGTACACGAGGAGTTCGGAGTCTGAGGTTGTCTGTAAGGGTCACCCTTTGGGGTGTCCCTAAAACGGACCATTGGGTCTGGGCCGTTGTGATTCTTGACGTATTTTCGTGAGTAAGTATTATTCATTGTTACTGCTTATTTATTCGTTAATATACTTGTTGTTTGTTTCCTGTTGTTTATCTTATTTTCCCCTTGGTTAGTTTGCTGCCTTCAGTAGGATACCTACCAGGAGGGTAGATAACCACGATTTGGGTAAAAAGTGCCTCTAGTAAAGCTACCCCTCATCACAAACCATTATGGCACATACCCCCTATCCCCCCTCCAGGCGTGACAATATTGATTGGGATTGTCAGAAAAAGAATGAAAAAATAACATATAATTTATCTGAATAGAATTAATTTTAAAAGGTAAAATAGAATATAATTTAAAAATCTAATAAAGATAATATAAAGAGCAGATTATAAAAGAAACACATAAAAGAAAAGTAATTGGAAATGGACAAGTGGAGACAGGTATCGAACAATAGAAAAAAGGAGTTCATCGATACAGAGGAGCAGAAACAAAACCAGATAAGAAAAAAGAAAGAAAAGATTTTTGTTTGTAGATTTTTTGTAATAGCAATCAATTTCAAGTGCTGAGTCCACATACCCAGAGATAATATTAACAGGAAGGTGCTCCCATAGAGGAGGTCAATATTATATACGAGATATAAATAATATCATAGTTTCTTTCAATTAAAATAACACGAATATTCTGTTCTCTTTTTAATGCACTGAATGTTTAAACGGTATTCAAAAGAACTTATTGTTATGACTAATAACATGTGGCAAATATTTCATCTTTGTTTTTACCGACCAATAAACCTTATATATGTTTCGTTCTCTTTCTTACTCACACCATTACATACATATGTAATGATTTTGCTATTTAACCCCATACAATTTTTTACAGCCGAGCGCACGAATAGAAGTATAATTTCAATAACATAAATTTATAGAAAAAGCTCGAATTTTTCAAAAACAAATTACAGCTTGCAAAAATGCGCGATTTTTGTCTGGAAATTATCCTAAAAAACAATCTTTAAAAAAACAGTTATTTGGTATCGTAACCTCACCAAAACGTTACTTTATAACACCCAAAAACGTTCTTTGCAAACACAATTCACAATATATTGGAAAAACACAAAATTATTGGGAATACATAACGTCAAATCACAAAATTTATTTAGTTATGATAATTAAAACTTTGCTGCTTTAATTTTAAGCTTTATGGAAAGTTTTTAATTAATACAAATCCATTTTAAGCTTTACTTTTTTGACTCTATTTGAACAAACTTAGTTAATGAAATTCAACTGCGTATAAAATAAATAATGAATAATTGTTAGAATGTTTGTTGTGATAACGAAATAATGTACATGCGTCATTAATTTGTTTACTTTAAAGTTTAAAGGTGAAATTTTAAATTAGAACGAATGATTGTGTATAAACTCCTACATTTATTCTTCTACTCCTATTATATAGATTGTAGATAATAAGCCCGTTCGATTGGCCCAGGTGACCTTCTAATCTAATCTAATCTGATCTAAGTAACCTGGCATGGTCTCACCTATGGAGCCCCATGTTTGAGCACTACTTCCTGTGGGAATATTGTGACCAGGTTCGGCACCAAGAGTCCTTACATGCCCCGTGCTTGCAGTTTGTTCAGCTGAAAATCAGCATCCTGCTGATCCTCAGGTAGGCTAGAATCGAGGTGTCCTAAATTCCTTGAGTTACTGTTGCCACAGGGCAGTTCCCTTTATAAGAGATTTGAGTCCCGTGACCAGCTCCTCAAGGTGGTGATAGGATTCAGGATTAGTGTCACCGAAGATGAGGAACCGTTTATAGTCCAAGGCCTCACACTCGAATAGAATGTGAGTTGCCGTCTCATCGTCCATGTCACACAGTCGGCACAAGGTGGGTTCCTGTGTCAGAATCGCCATCCTCCGAAGGTGTAGTCTGAATGGTCCATGCCCGGTGAGCAGGCTCACTAATACTCTGATCTGACTACTGCCAAGATCCAGTATGTCAGACGTGAGTTTTTTGGAGTAGCCTTTGAGCATCAGCTTCGAGTGCCTCAGCCCTACAGTGTCACTCCAGTGTTTGGTCGACTCTTTCCAGACCCAGTTCCTGACTTTGGTCCTTACCCAGGCTCTAGGCAGTCCCAATACAGGTTCTGGACCAGTAAATCGTGTATCCGCTCCCTTCTTGGCCAGAAGATCCGCGGTTTCATTTCCTTCAAAACCTTTATGCCCTTACTACACTGCGACCTAAAAGATCTTTTGTGTATAAGTATACTAAATTTAATTATGATTCCATAAGGTTCAGACTTTAAAAAAAGTCTATTATCCGCTTATGATTTATGTACGTTTGTAACTTGATAAGGCTCTAAGAGGACCTGACCCAGAGATTTCTGTCGTTCGTGAAAAACCACTCTGCAGTCACAGCCGTTTCACCTGTATATTCACAAAATCTGCATTTTCCACAGTTCACTTTGCCTATTTTATAGATAATACCTTAGCCTTAGAGGATAACTTTAGTAAACGATTATTTGAGATTTCTTTAATTGGATTTTTTGAAAATTTTAGAAAGTATACAAACAAGAATATATTAAATGATAATTCTTGTGATTCTGGAACTGGATCTGGAAATTTGGGGATATCCTCATCTCAGGCTGTCACCAGGCCTAGTGATTTAAAATAGAGGATGAGGCTCCCGAGGGGGATCTCCCTGACATCGGCTGGTGTAAGCCAGTACTCGCCCAACACGGATCTTCTGATTTCAGAAAAAGCAGAGCAGTCATACATTATATGTTCTACTGTTTCCTCTTCTTGTTCGCAGCCTCTGCATAGCGGCGATTCTTTTAATTTTATCCTAAAGAGATTTTGTCGCAATTGGCAGTGACCTGTCAAGATTCTCACAGCTGTTCGGAGATTTTGTCTGGTCAATACCTTAAATTTTTTTAGCTGTTTCCTCGCCAGGATGGGGTAAAAACTCTCTGGCCAGTCTACAGTTCGTAGTTTCATCCCAGCACTGTATAAAGTTTTGGTGAGATAGCTGTTTGATAAGGTCCACAACTGCGGACAATGTTAGCTTGGTAGATGGGCGAGGGCTTACATATTTGTAGCCCGCAGCCCTCATTGCTAAATTGTTCGCAATGCGGTTGCCTTTAGAGTTCCCATGTCCTTTGATCCAGCTGAAAGTGACCACGTTATTCTGGCTGGCCTCAGTTAGAGATTGGTGACATTCTAGTACTAAACTTGAAGTGAAACGTGGTCTATTCAAGGTCAGTAGTGCTTGTCGGCAGTGTGTGTATATTTATATGATGTTATATGATGTTCCTATTAATTAATTCTTTTGCAGCTATGGTTATGCCTGTGAGTTCTGACTGAACCACACTTGACAAGCCATCCATAGCCCATTTTATTTTTAGGTCTAAGAATCTAGAGTAAATTCCAGATTGTAGGAGTATTTCTCTAAAGCTATTGAGAGCCTAACATAAAATCTGTAACAGCTACTTCTTTCTGTGTTTAGTATAACAAGTGAGGTTTTTTTTGAAAATTGAGCAGTTTCGTGTTGTGTTGTTGTGCTGTGAAAATCTTTCAGGTTTGAGTAGAGGTTAAAATCCTAATGGGACAAGGTTAGTGAATAGAGTACATTTGGATAAAAGTTTACGGTGTAAATTGTGAAATATAGCTATCACACAGGCTTATAATTCTTTATAAAACAGAATTGCTTTGGTCTCTTTTCTTTGATATTCTGCTTCAATTGATAATATTCAGCGGTAATCGTTGTACTCTTCTGTGTCCCAAAACACCCTGAAGTCGCCATGACTTTCTGCAGTTGGCAGCTTACTTGTCTTCTGTTTCTATTGATGGTTTGGGGCTAGAAGTGGATCTACGAATCGTCGCAAAAGGTCTGGTTGATTTGATTTATAAAGAGCCAAACATTGTTTCAAAACCATCCCGTCCTGATCGAAAATTAATAAAGACGACACCCATCTTGTTGATAGGCAGCAATCTCGGCTACCTCTGTTAATTTTAATGGACTATTAAAGGTAATACCTTTTTGGACTGTTTGAATAATTTGATCTTTATCTGTAGTACTTGTACATCCAAGTAAAGAAACAGATTCCTTTAGTGTCACGTCTAACTACACTTTTAAAAAAATTGTAATTGAAATGTTTTCATACCTGGGAAATATCAAAACCAGACAGTTTTATAAAAGAACAGAACATACCTCTCTAAAATTTTAAAGTTATACTGAAGAAATATGGAGTTTCAAAGTCTTCGAATTTTGTCCATTGTTTTTAAAGCAATATTTTTTTCTGTTTAAAGGTAGGAAAAAACTCACTAAGTTGCATTTTTATCATCTATTCATTCTTGCCAAAAACAAGTTAAAATGGTGTCGTGGGACACCAGGTAGGAACTAAGTTCCTTCGGCTAATGTAGAATCAACACATAACACTACTCGCTTCTCGCTTGTGTATACGACTGTAGCGACTGCGCACGTCTCATTTAACGGTCAATATATCAAAATCAGTGAAATCTTGGCGTTAAGAAAGAAGCTTCTGTAAAATTCAAGGTGAGCTTTAAAGAGTAATGTATACATTTATTTTTTCTCACCTTTCCTAAATACTTTCAACTATCAAGATTTTTAAAAATTATATCTCATAATACTTTAACAAAAAAAGGTAAATGTTAAGAGATATATATACAAAAAAAATTTGCATCGACCGGGAATCGAACCTAGCTCATTTAACGGTTTTTTGTTACGGTTTTTTACTATTACATTTTTTTCAGTTCAGTTACGCAGCAAAATCCCTATCTCATTCAAGCCTGCCGTAAGGAACTTAGTTCCAATTAGCAAATTTCTATGTAATGATAAAATTCCCTTTATTAAATTTTTATCTGCATGCATTCCATAAAAATGTTTTATAGTAGATATAATCACTTTAAAAAAAAGCTGTTTCATGAAACATAACACTTCCTGGTGTTCGAAATTAAACACTGATTTTAATTTCAGATTCTTTCTACCCGTAGTTTAATTAAATGTCAGAGGATATTGGAAAATGTATTGTAAGAATGAAATAGCTGAATATAAAAAACAACAATTAAAACTTAATGGCAGCATATTGTTGAACGTATAGCAATTTTTGATATTTAGTATAATTATTATTTTTCTTACCTTTCTAAAGCATAATGTGCGTGTTGTAAAGTTTCTTCATTATCCAGGCGATCCAAAGCTTCATAAACTTTTTTTAGTAATTCTCTACGTAAAGCTCTGACTTGAATTGACGGAGTTTGCTGTGGATTAAGGATTTCTTCAAGAACTTGATTTTCGTCGATGTCGTAAGATACGGTCTGTAAAGTAAATTAATTAGATCTGGACTCACACAAATCCTTCTTGATTGATAAATAAGATTTAGCGGTTCGTTTTTATGCTCTTAATTGTCTCTTTGAAAAAAAGATTTAAAAGCTTTTATGATTATTTAGGATATTTAATTTATTAATCGTAAATTGAGTTGTAGCGTTTTTAAAAAACCATATGTAATTTATCTTTTTAACAATTTTTTTGTCTAGAAGCCAGCCTTGTCTTTGTAACATTCTATTTTATTCGAGAAATAAATGCAATTTTGGCCTACGTGACAAAAAGAACATTCAGTACTTTCAACATAACGAACTTTTCAAAACGAAATTATTGATTTTTTTTCCTAACCAATCATATCCTTCGATTCAATCATGTGCTCTCGTAAAATCTACTTAAGCGGGACCCGAAGAACGGTTAGGCATTCAAGGTGTGGCTTTTTGCCACTAACCTTTAGTCATTTAGTTTCAACTTTCCCGGTCTTTTTTCTTTATCTCAAAATTATGAAGTAATTAAGTGTTTCTGGTGCCTAGTTTTGTTTGTTCCGATTAAAGGTTTATCTGAAGATTTCCAGACAGTTCTATCTTTAAGATTACTTCAAATATGGAGTAATTATGACTGCAGATTAGTCAGAATTACAGTATTTCGTTACTAGACACCTATGAAGATTCAGTGATGGTTTATTCTCTAATTACCTGTTAATCGAGACCAGAGTGGAGTCGAGATTTAACATTATATCTTATCCTATCTTTTACCGAGAGAATGAAGCAATTCGATCTTTAAACTATCTTTGAAACACTAAGAAACTAACGTAAGTTTTTGTTATAATTTTTATACCTTTATCAAATATGAAAGTACCGTTTATTTCTCTGGAAAATTTAATCTTATTTGTATTTACCGTACCGATCTACCTTCAGCAATAAAAAGTGCAGTGCCGTATTGAAATTAACCGGAAAGTGATTTTTTTCTATTTCTTACCTGTATCTTTGTCATTTACCTATATATTTTTTATGTGAGTACTCTTTTAACTCGAGTTAATACTAAAGCAAAAGATAAATCTTAATTTGGAATAATAGAAGTAATAAAAAAAAAACTCTATGTTTTTTACATATAACTTTCATAGAGTTTTTTTTTTATTACTTCTATTATTCCAAATAAAAATGAACTTTCAAGTAGTAAGGGTCGGTACAATTAATTTAAATAAATCTTAATAATTTGTTTTGTCTAAATTTCAATTGTTTCACTTTTCGCTTCAAAGGGTACACAAAAATAACAAAATAATATACATGGCTGTTATTTAAGTGTAGGTAATAAAAGATATGATTTTGGACTGATCACCAAGGTGATTGTGTAATATGTTTTTACTGTGTTAACATAGATATCTGTCTATATGATTTTTTTATTTATTTGTTTGTCTTGTTTATTATTTAAACAAATAATAAATATTGTTAATAGTTTAAATAGATATTTTCTTTCCCTTTCTAGAGCATGTTACTCTGATCAATATTTTCAGTAAATTTTCTTATCTTACAAGTTTGAATTCTAACTATAAGGATAATTAAGGAAAAGTGTAAGTATATTTATCTTATTTGTTTCATAAATAAAGAATAATCTGGCGGGTTATCTTATCTAATTTTGTATATCTTTTATCTTTTACCTGGGTTTCTTATATTTCTCCATCCTTAGGATAAAAAAAATAAGTGGCGCACATTTTCCTTTATCTTTAATTTTATTTTCTTTCATTTTTTGTCTTTTTTAATTTTTATTATCTTATTAAATATATTCCTTTTTTATTATTTCGATAATTTTTCATTGAGCTCGTCCGAATCCACGCTCGCTCTCCACCAACCAACTGAGTGCCGTTCGCACTAGTGAACCTTAAGACGAGCATTTAGCACCTATCGATTAAAAAAGGTTACAGAGTTAAACAAACCTAGAGGAATAAATTATAGATGTTTTAAATGCTTGTGACTTTTTCGACCGGATGTGTATGTATCTAATGGATTTTTAATGATAACATTAACTTTTGTTATTTTTTAGTACTTAGACATAGAAATAATGGAAACAAGCGAGTTGGTTACAAAATGATATTAAATAGCCTCATTTGCGTCGAGCGTCATTTATTTAAGTAATTTAATTACTATCAGATACTTATTTCAAAGACATTTTCTTGTTTTTTTTTTTTAATTCAATCTCCGAAGTTTTTGCCAGGAAATCGATATGTCTTTCTTTTGCACGCTATATTAAGTTTAATCTTAAATCGCCGTAACTGTACGTAAAATGTATTGGAATTCAATTCGTATCAGTTTTGTTCTGTCTGGTTTCTTTTCCATTACGTAAATTATTTCCTACTCATTGGTTTTTAAAAGAGGTTTTCTTTTTTATTTTTATCTTCAGTTTTTATTTCCAAAACGATATTAAGTTTATCTACGCCCGTGAGCTAAAATAGTACAATCCGTACTTTACATGTAACTGTTATGTAATGTACAATATAGCACAGGCAAAACTACTGCCTCAATATATTTAATATACGTTGTTACAGATGTTCCAGATTAAAATATTAAGAAAATTTTGAAAAAACATAAAATTTCTTAGAAGAAGAAGAAGAATAGAGTAGATATAGAGGAGGAGTGTGGTGTTGGTGGGAGTGTTAGATCTAAGGACCCTGTTGTAGGACTTATGTCCTTTTTAGGGAGTGGATGGGAAGGTTTGGATGATGTAAGCATCGGTCGCCGGCTCCGCTCCCACAAAACTCTGGAGGACTGGTCCAGCAGTCTTTGAGTTTTTTGGTTAAGAGTTTCAATCGACGCTGCGGATGTGTACAAGGCCGTGTCGTCAGCATAGACTTGGATGTTTTGCAGCTGGAGAATATCGCCGGCCTAGATGATGTAAAGAATTTGGGATACTACTTTTATGTAAAAACTTATGGATTTTGGGGTGTGGTCCAATAGGGTCCACAGCTTTGTAGAGTTCACTGGCTGTTACTATCGTGAGCTTCCAGAGCGTAGCTCTGGAAATGCTCAAGATTCATGATGTCAGAAGTCTTCCTAGGAGGTCTGTATTAGTGTAGCAGACACTATACTCTTAGCAGGCTTTCTAGGTGTCCGTAAAAGTGGTGTCACGGGTCTCGTTGAAATTCAGATTGTGATTAATTTCTATCTTGAATAATTTTCCAAAATATGTTCCGTGCCATATTTTTTTGATACAATATCGATTGTCAATATGTATTTCTTCTTTCTTTTTAATTTTATCTCCTTTAATATCGTCGTCTTACTCTGTTGAACAGTAGTTATTACGTATTGTATTTGGAGCCATTTCTTATGGTTTCGCTTTTTATTAGTTCCCTCAGTGTTCCTTTATTCTACTGCATGTCTAACTACTGTTTTGTAGATTCGGTTTTTTAATTCGGTGCTCATCTAATTGTTTTTCCAAATTATATCTCAAATATTTGACAATTCTTGAGGCTTTATTGGCTTGCAACTATTTTCCTAGGGCTGGTTATATCAAATAAGTATTGTAACGGGATACCCGAACAAGGAAAGGACCTTTACTTAAAAGCTTGTTTTTAGGTTATGTATTCCATGATCTTCTAGTATGTAGTAATTAGGTTAATTCATGTTTCTCGCAAGTACTAGAATCACGAAGTATACTTCGTGAGTAGAATATTCGTTTGTTCTATATAAGGGGATGTATGAGCAGTTAAGGGGAGTTCAGATACTTCATTGTCATTGTAAAACTGTTTAGACGTATTGCAGCAGAGTTCTTGTAAATCTGTTACAATTTTGGTGAATAAATTGTGTTAAAGCTTTTTTGTATTGGTCAGTAGTTTACTACACATTTGAAGTCTTATTTGTTTGGTTAATATAGGCATGTCCATTATCTTTATTTCATATATATGCATATAAAATCTTTCTGATGATTCTCTTTAGTTCTCTTCTCTGTATTCTTTATTAAAAAGTTCTTTTAAATATAATTTTTTAATGTGACTGAATTTATTTCTATATTAACTTATATTAACCTACCAAATAGCGTTTTATGATGGTTACCCATTTTTATTTATACAGTTAAAATGATTGACTGCGTAATTAGAAAATGAACTCAATTCTTTTGTAATTTGGAAATATATGTAAATCACTTAAAAAGAATTCAAGATAAAGTAAAAATTCCAGAGAATCTAAAAGTTTTTTATCACTCCCTAATTGTCTTATCTATCTAGGAGATTTCCCGAATCTATTTGGTTAGCAATGACTTTTCGAACTAACCAATTTCCGGACTAACGATTTCCCAGTATTATCCAATTTCCAGAACTATCAACCTTTCTAGAAAGAATGTCTGAAACAGTCGAATATCTAAATGATTGAATAATCGAATGTTTAGAGGTAAAACTATAAAAAAAGTAACAGTATAAGATTAGAATAATTTCTATGAAAGATTTTTTACCCTATATCACGAAATATAGATACCAGGAGTCTACACAGTATAGGCTTTTCCATAATATTTCTGGTCACAATAATCAACCCAGATCATAGTTCTAGTTTTTGCGACTGGCTGCGCAAGTAATCAGGAGATACCGATGTTAAAAGCTGTCAATAGAAACAAAACTTCCCGCGTAAGGATTTAAACGAGTATTTCTTGAACAATGGTGCACTCTACCGGCAATAGTTCTGTCCCCTAAATTGAGCCCATTTGTTCAACATTCGTTTAGACTCCTGGTATCTATACTTCGTGCCTATATGAATAGAACTTTGAATAGACATTTAATCCAGTGGGAGAAAAAATATCGGAGCAGTATTTGTTTCTCTTTCTTATATTATTACATTTAAAGTGTGTCCTTTATTGAAGTGTACTATGTATAAAAGTGTTACGTTGTCGATATGCACCGCACATTAGAAAGAGAAACAAACACTACTTTGATCTGTTCTCTTTCACACTGGAAAACGGTATTGAATCTGGAAGCGTAGTCTGGATATTATAAATCTATGAATGATAGTAGATTATGAAAAACTACCACTTATAATTCTGTTTTTAAATTTAAAGAATCTTTAAAAATAGATTTAAATAAAGCTGGTTATAACAAGGACCAAATCGACGTAAACTTTCTATTAATAGGATTCTTGATTCTGACCACTTCGTGATTCTGACACATAAACACATATTCAATAAAAAAACTTACACGAAAATCTCAAAACTGCAACTCGGATCTTTCATTCGAATTACCAATCAAACACAGATACTCTAAGATTAACTAAAAACTATACCAACAAAAAAAAACAAGTGAATAATTCAAATCTAAACGGTAATTTTATAAGTGTACCCGACAACCAATCTAATCTGGGAGATGGAAAGTTGATAGTTGAATATAAAGGGAATTATAATTCCCTTGATTAATTGCACTAATCTGCTTATTTGATATGGATCCATAAGGAAACAAGATATTCCTTTGTGTGCAGCACAGAGTATTATTATTAATCTCTAACTAATGAGCCTGTTAAACCATCAAATATCTTTTACGAAAACCCAGGTTTTAAATATATACACTTCAAACAACTTTGCTCTTTTAAAATATTGTGATTATTTTCTACGCGCAACTATTTTTATGTAAAAAATTGATATTTAAGTCTTCCTAGCATTTTAGTCAGATCTACCAATAAAATGTTTTTTTCTGCGACGAGAAAAAAGTTTGACATTTTATCTCTGTTAACGGGTCACAAAACGTCACTTTTTATGAAATTATTACTTTTTTACCATGGGAAAAAAGTGATTACTTTTTTCCCGGATATAATAATAATAATATAATAATAATATATTTATTAATCCATAAAGACATTAATACAAATGTATAGGATAAGTCAAAAAGAGATAGGTACATTAATATTGTTAATAGTTATTATCCTAACAAGTGCGGAAAGTTAATTTCCGCAAGAGTTAGGATCAATATTTTTTCTACAAGCAAAATCACCTCGAAAATTATTTAGATATTTGAAAAGATGCGATTGTGACAATTAAATCTTTCATAGTGTCAATAAATACACGAATGTAGCTATAGCAACCCTACTTAAACAGGTGAGTTTGTTGTTGCTTTGAGTAAGGTTAACAGGGGTGATTTAATAAATTATGATTTTTTAAAAAAATTTTAAAAACAAACATTTTAAAAACCCCTATTTTCATGTAAAATCTAAATTTTTTTTACTATTTGTATGTAGTCCAACAAGATAAAGATAATAATACAATAATTTGTCAAAAAGGTTATCGGCAAACATCTCTAATTAATAAAAAAAAATGCGTGCGGGAAAAATTCTTTCCCGCACGCCGTGCGGGAAAAAGTATTTCCTGAGATATTTTCTGAATTGAAATGCGTGCGGGAAAGTGTTGTGTTACGCATGCTTGTAGAAAAAATACATTTTAAAATTTCCATAATAAGATAAAGTAAAAAATACACATAAACTAACGTAAAACAAAATAAAAATAGAACAAAGTATTCATATATAGGTTTACAGAGTATCTTCAAGGAACTCTCTGACTGAGTAGTAGCATTTAGTTAGCAACAAGTTTTTAATTTTCTTTTTAAAGCTGCTGAAGAGAGCAACATCCTGCAGTTCAGAAGGCAGTTTATTATATAACTTCATTCCCATAAAATTAAAACTATTTTCTAATTTTGATGTTTTACACTTGGGTATTCGAAGTATGTTAAAATTTCTTGTGCTATAATCATGTCTGCGATAGTTTCTCTCAAAATGGTTTAAATTTCCTTTAACATATAAAAGAGTACGATAAATATAAATACCATAGAATGGCATAATCTTGTGTTTAATAAATGTGGGTTTACAAGACTCCCTGAATTTTAGCCCAAACATTTTCCGAATGATTTTTTTCTGGGTTACAAAAATTTTGCTGCTATTAATAGAATTTCCCCATAATAATATGTTGAAACTTAAATGACTATAGACAAGCCCATAGTAAACATTGATAAGTGCTGCAATTGGCATAGTATCTTTTATTCTAGATATAGCATAAAAGGATTTATTTAATTTACTGTTAATCTCATTAACTTGTTCCGTCCATCTCAAACTACTATCTATATATAACCCTAAAAATTTTGTTGATGGAACAGATTCAATGACCGTGTCATCAAATTCAAATGAAATCGAATGTGCATTGTTATGGAAGGATTGGGTATGAAAATATATAATTTGGGTCTTATCAATGTTTACTATTAACCCGTTTGCTCTTGACCAGTTTACAAAAGATTCGAAAATAATTTTTATTAATGACTTCAGTTCCTCCTGACAGGATGCAGAGATCGCTAATGCAGTATCATCTGCATATATAGTCATAATACGAGTTGTAATGTGATCAGGGAGATCGTTGATAAAAATAATAAATATTAGTGGTCCCAGGACAGATCCCTGAGGAACTCCTTTGTGAATATTGTAAAATGATGAAAAAGAATTCTGATACGAAACTAACATCCTTCTATTGCTTAAATAATCCACTATCCAGTCCAAGAAAATCCCTCTGAAACCTATGTTGTAAAATTTATTTTTTATAAAATTAAAATCCAGACAATCGAAAGCACGCGATAAATCAAAAAACAGACCTACCACGTGCCTTCCCCTATCAAGATCTGTATATATGGACTCAAAAAAATGGCATGCAGCAGTTAATGTTGACCTTTCCGACCTAAAACCATGCTGATGCGGGGATATAGTATTAAAATTATTGAGAAAACAGATCATTTTATTAAGTACAACTTTTTCGAATATTTTTGATAAAACGCTCAGCACTGCTACTGGTCTATAATTTGAAATTAATTTTGGGTCATTTTTCTTATGGATCGGAATAACTCTTGCATTCTTAAGTACGTTAGGAAATTTGCCCTCAGCAATAGATAAATTTATCAAATAACTCAAGGGAGCAGAAAAGGGTGTCCCAGAATTAACTACGAAAACTTCGTATACGTATTCCTTGATGACAAATAAGTAGGGTCTTTCCTATAAAAAAAATTTTTTTAGAGACTCCTGTCAGAGTTATAACCTACTTTGCAAATGTGCGCTACTTGATCGCGATACACGATACTCAATTGACATGGTCCTACTTTTTATTTTTTTACTCCAAACCGAAACGATTTCGCAAAAAACGACAAGGAACAAAAAAGTTTCTAAATAATCAAAACTTCCTAAAATAATTTTTTGTTATTGCAAATATTAATTGCTAAGAAAGTTATAAAAAAAATATTAAGAGGGGTTCCTTGATTTGCACCCTTAGAATGGGGTAGGGCAGGTAAAAAGTGGCAGGAGAAATGCGTTTTTATAAAAATGATGTTCACCCCAATTTTTAATTTTTTATCTTGGACCAATCAGAAGATATTAAATTAAAACCGTATTTTACCACCCCTCTTTAAAGGGTTATAACTCTGACAGGAGTCTCTAAAAAAAATTTTTTTATAGGAAAGACCCTACTTATTTGTCATCAAGAAATACGTATACGAAGTTTCCGTAGTTAATTCTGGGACACCCTGTATACACATAAATAAAGGTTTCGTTAGCAGCGCAGATCTAATTGTCACTATAAGGACAAAAGCCTACTAGTTTTAAAATTCAAATTTTGCATCAGTAATTTTCCGATTTTAATATATTATTTTATTAATTTTTTTAAAATATTAAATCGTCGCCCGTCACAGAAAAAAATAGTGTATTATACACGGGAAAAATATTAGATTTTAGCTCTCGGTTTTTTGGCTCCCTCCGCTTCGCGTCGGGAGACAACACAACCTCGAGCTAAAATCTAATACTTTTTTCCCTTGTATAATAAATAACTATTTTTCTCCAAATTTGTTGTCTTAAAACATATTTATGTTTAAATAAATAGGAAAGAAATAAGAAAACTGTAATTAGGGGAGCATATGTATGCTTTTTTTTGAGTAAACTCGTTCTAGTAAAAAAATAAAAAATCTTGACAATCCTGGGACTAACCGACAGAGGCTATGCTTTATCTTCGTATATAAAAATCAGTTATAAAACCTCTTTTATATTTTTATTGCCATTTCCGGATTTCACAAAAAGTGTTTTTAAAGTTTTTACCATTTTTTACAAAGTGCTTTTTACGATTGTTTACAGTTTTCCTATTTTTCAACAGTTTTTTATGTTGAAATTTCAATTTTTTACGGTTTTGACATATTTTTATAAATTTTCTAGTTTTACTAGGATTTTTTCAATTTTCTCAGATTTTTCAAACAATTTAAATATACAACGCCAGAACGTTCCATAAGAAGCGTAGATTAAAAATGAGTCTAACACAATAACTGAAATTTTATATAACTACATGTATACATAAGAATATATAGGTGCCTTTATGTAGGTACGCTTTTTGGTCCAATAGCTTCAATAATAAAATAGGAAGAGAAAAATTGTATGTCAAAATTCTTGTCAATTTTTTACAATAGAGCCAATTACTTATAGTGCACTTACGTAGTAATCAATTAGCTTTTTTTTAATTTAAACCAAACCGATTCTCTTGTAACTAATAGGTAATCCCTACTAATATTATAAATGTGAATGTAAGTTTGTTTGTTACGCTTTCACGCGAAAACTACTCAAACCGATCATCACGAAACTTTGTACACATATTCTTGGAGGTATTATAAGTAACATAGGATACTTTTTATTAAAGACAAATATTTTTTATGAAAACTAAAAAAATTGTTTGTCAAAAAATCTCAAAAACTAGATTCTTCAACGCCATCTAGCGGTTCAGTAATGAAGTTCCAACCCTGAGTAGGCCACCGTAAGGTGGTGCAGGTAATCCCTATCCCTACTATTATTATAATATTATAAATGTGAATATAAGTTTGTTTGTTACGCTTTCACGCGAAAACTACTCAACCGATCATCATGAAACTTTGTACACATATTCTTGGAGGTATTGTCAAAAAATATTAAAAGCTAGCTTCTTTAACGCCATCTAGCGGTTCAGTAATGAAGTAATGAGTAGGCCACCGTAAGGTGGTGCAGTTAATCCCTATCCCTACTATAATATTATAAATGTGAAGTTAAGTTTGTTTGTTACGCTTTCACGCGAAAATTACTTAACTGATCATCATGAAACTTTGTACACATATTCTTGGAGGTATTAGAAGTAACATTGGATACTTTTTATTAAAGAAAAATTTTTTTTATGAAAACTAAAAAAAATTTTTGTCAAAAAATCTCAAAAACTAGCTTCTTCAACGCCATCTAGCGGTTCAGTAATAAAGTTCCAACCCTGAGTAGGGCCCCGTAAGGAGGTGCAGTTAATATCTTATAAATTTAAACTAACAATTACGACTTATAAAGTATTATGGCGCCACCGTAAGGTGAAGCAGTTTATATCACATATATTTAAAAGAGCAATTCTTACTTAAGGTTTATGACGCCACCGGAAGGTGGCGCAGTTTATATCTCAAATATTTCAACAAATTCTTGCTAAATTAAATAATATGACGTAAGGGTCGTAAGGTGTCGCAGTTGCTACCTAATATATTTAATCGATAAATTACAAAATATAATCAAAAAATAGTATACACCTGATAACTTACGAAAAAATATGATAAAAACGATAAAATCAAAAAAAAAATGAAAACCAAATAAAATCGTAAAAATTTGAAAAAACCAAAAAGGACATTAGTTTTATGCGGAACGAAGTCCGCCGGGTCAGCTAGTTATATATAAAATAAAGCCGGTAAAGCTCATTTTCCTTACAGATTTTTCTTAATTCTTTTGTACAGTTTAAGCTTCTTTGAGATTTAAAACCTTCATAGAAATCTCTGAAATGAACTTAATACGATCAAAACATCGCAAGATTCCAATTATAGTGAAGCCTTGTCAAAGAGATTAAATACAATTGCCAACATTTTCCTTTTATCTTCTTCGTACTCGACTAGCTTCGACGTTTATTCAACAAGGGCCTTAAATTTTTCTATAAAGTTTGCGGCTGTGGAAATTGAAATTTCCTAAAAAAATCGACCTTTGATACTCTCCAATTTGTGGTTTTTATAAAAACTGGACTTTTTTCCTTGAAGAAATTTTAAAGCTGCTACCATTGTTCTATATTTTCTTGTTAAGTTGATTACTTTTTGAAAAGTATTTAAAAAAGATTAAATATTTAATGAAATTGACATAAGAAGCACTTAAAATTCAAAAAAAAAATATTTTCACTTTGTTTTTGTACAAAAACGTCAGTTAAACAAAAAATCAATTATATTAGACTGACAATTATTATTAAACCGTGAAATGTGTGCCTTGAATATAGAAGAGTTATTAATTTCTTTTCACCAACTCGCCCTATTCTAAATCGTCTACCCAGGCATGACAACGTCAAATTGCAACCAATTATTATGATGGAAGTTTCGCTGAAAACATCGAATAATGGGAAACTAGAGGAAAGATTACTTATCGTTATTAAAATTCAAATGCAAACATTCCTTTCAAATATTTTTCTTTACTGGGTTCTATGAAATTCTACTAAGATTTATTGGTTGTTGGTCGTTTTTATTAAAATTGCCTTATGAATGTTATACTTAAATTCATGATGGCATCATTATCCACCTACGCTGTCTGCACACGAGCAATAGAGCAATTTTATGATTTTTTAACTCAAACATGAAAATTATTATTTAGCTCTATAGAGGTTGTTTATTGATCCGAACATCAAAGGGTCGAATTGATATACTGATTTAAATAATTATGAGTAAAACTGGAAAAAACATTAGATGTTTAGAATATTCTAGATAGATATTAAAAATACATTTCACAAATAGATATAAAAATATAGATAGATATAAAATAGTATATTACGTAACAAGAGTGGTAAGTAGGACTCAATATTTTAATTTCAATCCAAATATTTGACATCTCTAAATAAATATATAACGTACGTACTGTACTGATATCTACTCGTTTGACAGTAAATGTCATTTATACTCATTGTCACCATGCAGGGTAAGTAAGCTATAATAACGCACAGTTGTGCGTAATTAAACGTCATTCCAACATGACGTTTCATTACGCACAACTGTTCGTTATAGCTTACTTACCCTGCATGGTGACAATGAGTATAAATGACATTTACTGTCAAACGAGTAGATAAAATACATTTCACAATAATTTAGACGCCTATACAGGTTTGGAAATTGTTAAGATATTTTATTTGACAAATGCTGCTAGCTATTTGCCAAATTGTTTTTCAATTAGAATCTCTACTTCTGCTTCCGAATTAGACTTCCGCCCTTTTCGTGAACGTTTTAATTAGTCTAACAGTCGGATATTGGAATTCTAGTGGGATATTAACAACTTCAAATTCGAGGGTTGTCTTTTCAGTTTTGTATATAGCCGCTTAGAAGGGGTCACCAATAAAACCTTTAAACACAAATCTAACCTCGATCTTCTGTTGACTAAAATCCTGAGTTTCATTGCGATACAACAAGTCGTGTAGGTATAGTGAATTTTTGATATTAGCAGGTCGGTCGAAAGTAGTTCTTAGCCGAGAACATTCACGAGCAATAATCTTTTACAATTTTTGGAGAGAATTATCCGAACACCAATAGCTCGCTGAAATGGTTTCTGTGTTTGGGAATGAAACACCACATTAGTCAACAATTTCCCGCTGGTATTGCGAATTTCAACGTCATCACTCCAGTGTCAGCGACGAATCCAGGCTAGAGGCGCCCAAAACAGCAGTAACACAGCAAAACATTGATGTGGTTCATCAGCTAATTAAGGATGATTGCTGTGTAACATACCGGGAGATAGAGGCATTATTGGGCATTTTAAAGACCTCGATCCAAAAGATCCTTTATGAAGAACAGGGTGTTACGAAGTTGGTTTCTCGTTGGATCCCTTATTTGCTCACAGAAGAGCAAAAAGCAATTTGCATCAATTGGTGTCAAAAAACATTGAAACAGGTCAACAAAGGAAACTCAAAAAATGTTTATAGTATTGTTTGTGGCGATAAATCTTGAAATTATTTATACAAACAGAAAAATAAACGCCAATCCAGTGTGTGGGTGTTTCACGATAAAGAAAAACCAACAAACGTGTGTCAAAATCTAGCAACAATTACTTTAGAAGATCTAATAACGGTTACTTTCGATTGGTATATTAACATTTGTTTACTAAAAGTTATTACAAAGCTCCGACAAAACAACACACAAAAGCAAATCATCATACTTCAAAGCATCGAATTAGACAATCGACCTAAGTCCCAACGACTTTTTCACGCTCCCAAAGATTAAGAATTCAATGCGTGGGCAGCGATTCTAGTCACTAGAAGAACGCATCGATGCCTTTTAAACAGTGATTTTGTACTGGAATAACTGTTTTACCAATTGATTTGGACGTATGCAAAAGTGTATTGATTTTGGTGGGACATTAAAAAGCAATAAAGTAGTTTACGTCTATATTTTCTGTCTTTATGGCTTTATGCAAAACTAAAAAGACAACCCTGGTAATTCTTGAATTGAATGAGAGAAAAAGTAATAATAAATAATAATAATTTAAAAAAATTTACAAAACCGAAAAATTTTTATTGTATTTGTTTTTTGTCAAAATTTTCTCCAACTGCTAAAGCAGCTGATGATGATTGCTTAGTCATGATAAAGCACCTATTTGATTCTTACGTATGATTTTTTTGTATTAATAATAATCCTTTTTTGTTACGAAATCCAAAATTCTAAATAAAACCAATTATTAACATTGTAAACATTCTTGAACCATTCTTTCTTGTGTTTTCATTCGATGCTTTTTTTGTTTCTTGTATAGGACTTCTTTAAAATTGTTCAGTGTCTATTATGGTCTACCTCTCTTTGTCTTGTTTCTTTTGTATCTTCTTTAATGAAATTTTGGTCCTTAATTCTTTGGAGATGCCCCATCTAACTCGTAATTAATTTTAACTCGTTTTCAATTGCTTTTATTAAAATTAAGTTTATTTTAGAATAATTTATGCCTGTTTTATATCAAAGGCTCTTTGAGGGTTAATGAATTCAAATTTTTATTTTTTTTTTTTAGTTTAAGTATTGACTTAACAACTCTCCTCTGAGATTGTTCAATAGCATTTTGGTGTCTTTTATTTTTATTTATTTTTTTCAGTATATGATTTTATTGACTACTAGTTGTACTCGCAACGTCGTTCGCGTGGCGTGTGATTGTTGTATAAAAATGTCTTACCCCACCCCATTTAAGGAATGGGAGTAAAATTTTTATACACCAGATGTTAAGTTGAAAGAAGACAAATACATCTGTGAAAATCGCATTCGAATCATATCAGTAGTTTTCATGTGATGCGCGCACAAACATACAGACAGACAGACAAAAAAATCTAACCACATTTTTCGGTTCTATTTCGATGTACCCGCGACGTCGTTCGCGTGGAGTGTTGATTTTTGTATAAAAATTTCTTTCCTCACCCATTTAAAGGGGTGGGGGGAGAAAGTTTTATACACCAGATGTTAAGTTGAAAGAGGACAAATACGTCTTTGAAAACCGCATTCGAATAGGATCAGTAGTTTTCATGTGATGCGCGCACAAACATATACATTTCTACAGTTTTATTATATGTATAGATATTGTCCATGTTGCTATGCATTTGACGTGCTAATAAAAATCAGTTAAGTTGATATAGTCCATTTCACGGATTTTGGCCGATGACAGAAATCATACTCGAAGTAAATTTAGAGTTACATCTCTCTCAGATACAGGCAAGTTAGAAATTTAAATGATGACGTTTGTTTTTTAATACAACACTTACGTAACTGCATCTTGTTTCACCGGTAGATAAAAAGTATTCAATACGGAAGTCTTGACTTAATTCATATTCCTAGTAACTGTCATGTACGGCTCGTTGTTGAAGGGTTGAATTTAATAATTATTAATGTCATATTTTTTTAGATGTCAAACCACACTGATAGTTTTAGAAACTTACGACCTAATTTAGAAAAAAAAAAACTGTCCCCCATTGGTAACTTGCAGTGCCGACATATGGGCAAGTCGAGCGGCGCCCGACGGCGCCGAGGTAATAAAGGCGCCGCTCTTAGATTTTAAGCCGGATAAAAGCTACAAATGTGGTAGCAAAAAAAATGTTTTTACGTTTTCCATTTTTTTTTTGTGACTGTAATTTTAAACTCAATTATCAAATTACATAAAAAATAAATTTAGCAACCCCCTATCATTTTTACAATTTTTCATCTCAGCCGTTTGTCAGTATTTTGGAATTTAGATGAATGCAAATGCGCTAAATACATTTTAATGATATCATAACAATTATTCAAAGGCTATCTTTCAAAGCGTTATTTTCCTTCAATAAAATAAAGCCCAATAAAACATTTTATAAATACTGACAAAATGCAAAACAAATTTTTGAGTTTACCGAGCAGATGACCAAAAAGAATTATCAGTTATCGAAAGTGAGTGGCTTGGAGCAAAGCGTTATTGCCCTTCAATAAAATAAAGCCCAATAAAACATTTTATAAATACTGACAAAATGCAAAACAAATTTTTGAGTTTAGCGAGCAGATGACCAAAAAGAATTCTCAGTTATCGAAAGTAAGTGCATGGTGCAATGTCGAGAGTTGTTTTAGTATTTGTGTTTTTGCGATACTTAATAATTTGTGAATATTGTGATGAGTGATAAAAAAAAGAAATTGTCTGGCTACCAGAATTTAATAAAAAAACGCAAACGAGAAGAAGAGCGTGATAAGAATGCCACATGCAAAAATACAGCAATATTTTGTGTCTTTGGCACCGTCCACATCAAAACAATCGCTAGGTGGCGAGGAAGAGATTTACGAAGGTGAGGAATTAAAAAACGTGTCCAGTGGTATGTGCTTTTTTTAAAGATATGTATATATTTTTAAAAGCTATAAAAAATTCAGCATTTTATTTAAATTTTAAATAAATATATCAATGCATTTAAAATGCATTTGGTACCTATAGTGGGCGATATTTACTCATTTGTGTGTTTGTATTTTAAGATGATGCGCCTAAAGAATTGCCTGGACCTGCGCTTGATGCACCGCCGCCACCAAAAGAAAGATCAACACCAGCACCAGCTTTTCCCAAAGATGACCTAGGACTTTGGCCTGAAGTTTTGACTTCAAACATGGTTGAAAATTTAATAGAAACCCCGATTACGCAAGTAAAAATTATAATTTTCCGCGTGATTCTTCGGGACGAAAATTTTCGGATTGTTATTATGAAAGACATTTAAGAAATGGTGAAAAGTTTCATAGAAAGTGGTTGCTTTATTCTAAATCAAAAAATGCGGTTTTTTGTTTATGCTGCAAATTATTCGATTCAAAAAACAAATCTCCATTTTGCAACGGAACAAACGATTGGAAACCTTTCGCGGAATCTTGCAGTTAACACGAAAAAAGTACTGCTCATTTTAATAATTATAAAAAGTGCACAAATTTAAGTCAATCGTTAATTTTTGTTTTATTTTTTAAAGTAGTTGCATGAAATCCTGATTTAGAAAAATCTGAAATTTTATATTTATGGCTGTAATTAAATGTCTATATAAATTAAACAAATTTTAAGAAAGGCGCTTCGTAAGTTTTGCCCGACGGCGCTGATAGGGGTCGGCTCGGCACTGGTAACTTGGATGACAGTTTAATCTTATTTCAGTGGTTTCTAATGTCAAATCGGCCAAAAACGATGAAATGGACTATATATCATATTTAACGTTATGCTGTAACGATGGTTTTTACACTCACAACATTGAAACAAAACCAAGCAAAGTTAAATATGGAAGCAAATTAAACTAAAAGCTAGCACACTATTGGAGAAACGAAATGAATCAAGATAAGGTTATTATTAGTGTTTTTATTGATCTTAAACGAGCTTTTAAAACAAATAATAGAAAACTTTTATTTAAAAAATTGAAACATTATGGTGTAAATTCAGTAGCATTAAATTTAATTAGAAGTTATTTGACTGATAGGTATCATAAGACCAGAGTAGGAAATAATTTGTCTAGTGAAACAGAAAGTCACTACGGGATACCCCAAGGAAGTGTGTTGGGGCCACTTCTATTTCTCATTTACGTCAGAATATACACAAACGATTAAAGAAATCATTTATTAGCCTTTTTGCAGACGACACACTTATCTCAGTATCTGGTAGAGATTTTCAGGAAGTTATGGAAATAATAAGGGGGAACTGTCTATTTTATATGACTGGTTGTGTGCAAATAAACTTAAATTAAATACAACAAAAACCAAATATATGATCCTAGGTTCAAAAGCTCAATGAATGCAGAAGAATTGATACGCATGATCAGTCATTGGAAATAGGTGGTGAACCAATTGAACAAGTACATGCAATAAAATAGTTAGGTGTGATCATTGATCAACAGTTAACTTTCAATAACCATGCAAATTATTTATGTAAAAAGTTAGGTAAGAAAATTGGGTTTTTTAGAAGGATTTCATGTAGGTAACTTGTCGCAATGGTCAAAAACCCTCAGTTATAATACAGGGTGTCTCATTATATTCTGACTGTTTTTTAAAGCTTATATCTTCGAAACTGTTGTAGATAATAAGATGCGGTTTTCACAGTTAGGTTTATAATTATTTTAAGTTTTAATGTGACATCTTTATATAAAAATGGCCTAATTCCGGTTTACCTGATAGAAAAATGGCGTATTTTCAGAATACGGTAGATGTAATTTTTTAATTTTAACTTCCCTTTCTGTGCACCGATTTTAAACTTTAAGGTATTGTTATAAAGTAAAAATATGCGTCTTTTAGGAAATTGCTAAATATACAGGGTCTCCCATTTAAAAAATTACATCTACTGTTTTCTGAAAATACGTCACTTTTCTAGCGGGTAAACCGGAAATAGGCCATTTATATAAATGTGTCACAACAAAACTTACGGTAATTTTAAACCTGTTAAAACTGTAAAAACCGCATCGTATGATCTAGAACCGTTACGAAGATATAAGCTCTTAAAAACAGTCAGAATATAATGACAATAATACGTCCACATTTTAATTGTTGTAATGAATTGCTATTAGCGTCTACTAAAGAAAACATCAACAGATTGCAGCTCTTACAAAACAAATGTTTAAGAATAATATTAAATTGTAATATATATACTCCGATTAGAAAAATGCATGAACAACTAAATGTTGAGCAAAACATTAAAATGGCAAATTTAATACTAATATACAAAATAATTTCTTACAAGGCCCCGAGATATCTTAGTACACTACTTGTCAAGAGATCTGATCTTCATTTACGTTCACTGAGATTAATGGACAACTTTCATATTGATTTCACAAAAAAAACTTTTTTAATGGACTCATTATTTCAGGAAGGAATTCGTCTTTTTAATGCATTGCCAAAAGATATGAAAGAAGCTCCAAATTTAGGTATTTTTAAAAACAGAATTAGGAATTATTTAAGTCACCTATAGTTAAGTTAAAATTGTAATTACTGTTTATAACTAGCTGTACGAAGCTAAATAAAAATTTACTTACTTACTTACTTACTTACTTACTTACTAAGAGTGGCTATTTCTTCGTAGGGTATTTGAGAGTCATTGATTCGCACAAACAAAGCGAAAGCATATCAGTCAAGGCTTGCCAACATTAATTTAAAATTCGTTGACAAATTCTATTTGTATTGAAGAAGGAAAATCCTCCCGACGTGCCACAGACACGTTCAATCGAACATTGTTTGACAAGTTCTAAAACGCATGATGTATAAAATTGACTGAAAGGCCCAAGACGAGCAAGAGTTAAGCAAAATTTTAAACAATAATCGACATAAACATCGTTGAAAACCTAAATCGGGACATTTACTCTACACTAAAAAAAAAACGATAACAATGGTCCATTCAGTGTACACTTAATATATTTTCAACAGTTTACAAATAAATAAAAGTACCAATAATAAGATAACGACAAAAAGAAAAAGTTTAAAATCTATAGTACAATGTTCACAGTATACCTACTGTATTCTCATTTACTTATTTTAATCACTAATCAGACCCAGGATAGTTTCTCTCTTTCTTGGTTAACGCTGTTCAATCTAATTTGATTTACAAAATATTGTAACGAGCGAGAACCCCTTAGTACGCCCCTGTCGCTCTCCAGGTAAACAACGCGCTTATTCTCGAACAGAACAAACGAGAGACTTCCTTCACTATGCAGACGTTCTAGAAATTGTTACCGAAGGACGTTCTGGAAGCTGTGGACTGGTATATAAGCGGAGAGCCACGACCCACAAGGGAGTTTAAATTTAATAACGACAGTCTAAATAGTTGAGCGAACCACGAAGTGAAAATAAATAGTGAATATAAATCGAAGTTAATTGTTGTACATAAATTAGTGTGTTATAGTTAGTTTAGTTATTTAGTTATAATTCGTTTAGTTTAAAGTGTGTAAATAAATTAGACATTTTCGTTCAGCAGTGATTTATTTTGAACCCCTAGAACGTAACAATATATTAGTTTAAAATTTTTACCGTAGTCCTGTTACACTATTACGCAGTTCTTAAGTTAGAGAAGGTTCCTTGGCAATTTTGAAATTTTAAACGGTTCTTTATTGACCTGAAAGTGCACAAATCAACCTCTAGTGAGTTTTGTGTTTCTTCTCGTTACAAAGTAAGTCGCTTTTGTGTTAATAATGTAATTTACGAGTTCTATATCAATTAGAATCTAACATTTTAATTTATTATCGGGTTAAACTAGTAATAATTTGCTCTTAATTTAATATTTCTGGATGATAAGTCTTGTCCGCCCAGGGCCAGGGTAGTACAAGAACGGGTAGCATTCAATGAAATTAATCATTAGCCTTTACCCACGCATTCTCTAGATTTAAATTGTAGGCAACACAATTGATATGCTAGGAAGAGCAGTTAGTGCCTATCAACCACCTGTTTATGGGATAGCTTGAAACAGAATTACCAATTATTTAATCATAAATATAATTAGTGATGAACGATAGAGGTGGAATAACTCGATAATAATATTTGTTTAGTTACTGTATAAGCCACAAATATTTTACAAATTTTAATTGAAGCCTTTAATTTGTTTAAAAAATATAATTGCTTTCTAAAAGAGATGGGTGAAAGATTTTTTTCACAGTTCAGTTTATCCGTAACTCAAGAAAAAACTGAATTTTTTAATCTTCTGTATTTAGCTAAAAAATAAATTTATTTCAACCTTTCGGTTTAAAAACTAACGATTTTTAAAGTGCGCAAAACAAAATTGATATTTTATTTTTATTGCGTTCCGTTGTGAAATCAAAATTGATATGAAACTTTTTTCTGTTTATAAATCAGAATCGCTAGAAATTCTGGTCCGGTCTTTACGGGTGACTGTACATTACAAAAGAGTACATTTGGAACTCTACTTACCTTCATCTATGATTTTTGTAATATATTTTTAGTTGTTAAACTAAATCTTGTTATTTTTTTGGTTTTCTGTGAGATTTTATATTAAATTTCTTTTTGGTAAAACGCAGTAATTTAAAAACAGGTATATAATAAATTTCATTAAGATTCTACTCACAGTGCTTACTAAAATTGAATAACAAGGATACATGATAGAATCAAAAACGAGAGTTACTTTTTCTACTTAAAATTTTTTTGTACAACTGTCATTAAAAGTGACACTTTTAATGATAGCAAACAATGTTAAAAACGATTGTTTACATAGCAGCGTGTTAATAGTATATTGTGAAACAAGTGGGAAAAGTCGGACTTTTCTTACGAGTGTGAAAGTTGTGGCACGAGCCTGAAAGGCGAGTGCCGCAACACACGAGTAGGAAAAGTGCTTTTCCCACGTGTTGCACACCATACTTTTTCTACTACTGCAACTACAAATACGTTTAATGTACTTACCGTCAAATTTAATAATAAAATATTTAGATATTGTTGGATACTTTTAACGAAAACTTACCTTTTCTAATAAGTATATTTTATCGGGAGCCCCGTTTATAAATTTTTGGAGCTCTTCCGCTAATAAAATTTTACATTTTTTAGGGATGTATTGTTTTGATTTTCTTCTTAAAAAAGATCGCAATTTCGCATATTTAGAAATATCAATGTTATCTTTTATATTCATTGTACTTCTTAACATCGAGTATTGTAGAAGCCTTTAAAGTTTTAGATAAATGCTCAAAATAAACTAAAAGAACGTTTCCAGAAATGGAATTCACTTTACAATTTTTCTTCCAATCCATAAACTTATCGTAAGCTACTTCATATTTCTTTCTGGAAGTTACTGGTAATAAGTCCAGAGTGACATTTGCCGCTTTTCGTTAATTTCTGGCGGGATACTATCATAATCACTTTTATCTATATTCATAATAACAAATTTAATAACATTTATAAATTTATATCCTATTTTTTGTAGCTTAATCAAAATTACAATTTATAAAAGCTTTGACGTTTATGACAGAAAACAGAAAACTAAAGAACATAGACTAAAAGCCACCTATGTTATGACTAAAAAAATGTCAATTCTCCATTTAAATGTACATACCGTGGGATAAATGATTAAAGTCGTGGGATAGATTCACTTATCCCACGGCTTTGGAAAAGTCTAACATTGTAGCATCGGAAAATGTGAGAATAGAGCTATATTCTATAGCAGTCGTAGAAAAAAATACTTTTAACACGTTGCCATGTAAACAAGTTTACTTTTAACACGGTTTAGTTTACTTTTAACACGGTTTGGTTTATTGTCATTGCAAATTCGCTCGTTTCATTATCAAAATAGGGAAGTTGTACAAAAAACATTGTATGGTATTTGTGTTAAAAGTGATTTTATTTTGTTCGTGAAATTGTTCAATTCGCTCCGCTCATTTCACAAACGTTTTCACTCACAAAATAAAACCTCACTTTTAACACTCATATCATAAATAACTATTTAAGTATATACTTCTATTCATGCACTCGATTTGTGTGGGGTTAAATCATTACATAGGTAATGGTGTGAGTCAGAGAAAGATAGAAACACATATAAGGTATATTGGTCGGTAAAAACAAAGATGAAATATTTACCACATGTTTAGTCATAACTATAAGTCCTTTAAATACCGTTTAAACATTCAGTACATTGAAAAGAGATAGATATACAAAAAACAGTCTGAGCTAATGTTTTGAATATTATAGTGACGTATAACATTGTGTTTGACAATTTATTTTATAATTCTGTCACGTAAGTTAATATATTAAGATTAGTATTTTATATTAATAATATTAATAATAATATTCAGTAATGAGTACTGTATTGTAGTCTACAGTACCTACCATCACATGGTTTCAGTATATCCAGCACTATCCTTTTGAGATTTTTGGCTACATAAACAGAGTTTTTACGAATAGGAAATAAAGCACTAAATCAGTAAAACCTCCGAAATTTGTAACGTAAGATGGATTGGAATGCGGTTTTTTGCATTGGATTTGTTAGAGTATCAGGAAATTTGTCGCTATTTTTCATAATGTAAAAATGGGAAATTGCATTTTGCATTCGAAAAGCGAACAGACAATAGATAGAAAAATTACAACTCTGTAAGTATTGCTAAAAATGGGTTCAATTTATGTACTCGGGGTTTTTGGGGTCGCTGAACACGAATATCATGATGCCGAAACTCTCTGCGGCACTTGGTGCCCAGGGTGCATGGTATTTACCTCTTCTCCTGGGGTTTTATGCAAATTCTATACAAAATCAGTGCACACTTGGTACCCGGGGGTTTTTTGTGTCGGTGAATACGAATATAATGATGGCGATGGTCTCCGAGACACCTGGTGCAAATGCAAATCGGATACAAAATGAATGTATTAGGAGGTTTTTGAGGTCACTGAACACGAATATGATATTCCTGTTTAGCGACCTCATAATGATTTTGCTTAATCCTTTGCATACAAATTCATGAATCTGGGAGCGTGCATAGAAGTATAACTTCTGCCGGCAGTCCCACTGACTGCGTCACCCGTTTTTTTTTTCGCTGTGACTAGCCTCCCGGCTCCGGTATTAATACAAATCCCGGCTGGTCATAGCCGGGATCTTACTTGCATCCCGGCGCGGCAAAACCATTTTTTAGTCCGGGGAAATTAGGCAGAATGTTGTCGTGAAATTAAAAAGATTTCCAGTAGAGATTTGACTTTTTTAAACGAAAGTATATGTAGTATAGACTACTTTCCTAGATTTGTGACAAGATTCCGCTGGAGCTTGCGATGCATAACTTTTTTAGATTCGATTGTACAAAAAAATTGCAGCCATCAAAATTGTAGGGAATTTTATACCCTATAAGATGACATAATGCAATATTGAAAAAAAAATTTTTTTCAACTCTTAATTTTTGAAAAATTGAAAAAAATTTTGCAAAATGGTTTTTTAAGGGACAAACATAATTACAATAACGATAAGGACTTCATAATATATGAAAATATAGTAGTCTGGCACCTAAAAACGTTGTTTTCAGATTTCAAAAATTCAAAATGGGGGCCCTACAAAATTTCAATATATATATTTTTTTCAATCTTGTCTCATTTCATGAACATTAACGCATCGATACTAAGATTGCTGCAATTGATAGATAATAAGTTGTAGATAGTTTGATGAACCAAGATTTTTTTTTTATTTTTTACATTCATTTTTACGAGTTTAACGGAAAAAAAAATCTCTCCGTTTTTCTTAAATTTGACGTTGGAAAATATGATTCATGGATTTATTAATATTTTAAAAACGTTGGTCTTTAAAAACTACGTATTTTGAAAAAAAAATTCAGATTCGATCATTAGAAGCGGAGAAAACAGTATTCAAAGTTCAGTAGCCACTGAGACAAAAGTATTAAAAATGTCCAGTTTTTGATCGACCAATTTAAATTTCGCGCTGTTTATGTATGATGTGCGCATGCGCAGGTTTTAATTATTTTATTATTGAGAATAAAACAAATAAAATACATAATTTAACAATTAAAATGATGGACCAATACGGACCTAACGATAAAGAATACAATTTTGATTGAATTCGCCAATTTTGCAATGGATGAGGTGCTAAGGTGTAGTTTTTTTATACCCAAAATTTAAAAAATTATTTATAAAAAAACTAAAAGAGACCTAATAAAAATATTGTGGGACCTTAAAGGATCTAACGGAGACCTACCGACATTACCGATTAAGGTCATTTTCGACCCAAAATTCCATTGCTAGTGTGCTAAATTTGCGCAGGTCCATAGACCGCTCTCAAAACTTTTCTCTCCCATACGGTATTCATATCCGAGTATTGCCGATCACGGTGTTTCCTAGCCACGCCGGGATGCAAGTAAAGTCCCGGCTATGAATAACCTCATAGCCGGGATTTGTATTAATACCGGAGCCGGGAGGCTAGTCACAGCGTTTTTTTTTTCTTTAAGAGACTTTTGCTTAAAATTTATTGAAATTTGGTTCTTAGGGAATAAACTTAATAAGAGGCTTAAAACACATTATTTATTACCCTAAATAGGTATAGTTTTAAAATATACGTGTAAGATATACATCATTCAAAGCTTATTTTTATTAAAGTAGGCCTTGTTAGGGTGATGAATTTCGCCCTGTATATTTAATCTTATTCTCAGTTGTAAATGCGCTGTTGTCACGACCTCAATAAAAGCATAGTGCTAGTGACAATAAATAAAATAACAATTGCGTACTCCATTTCAGCGCCATCAAATCATTAAAAATTAGTACTTTCACAAAAAACGAAAATCGCAATTTAAAAATATATATTTAGATATAATGAATGCATTTACAAAATAATAGTACTTAATTAAATGAAAGCACACAATAAAAACATTTACAAAAAAGTCTTCATTTGCAATTAGGAACAAATTTTCTATGTCTATATAACGGTATTATAAAATAAGTTTTACAACAAACATTTAAATAGGACCAGCTATAAATGAGAAAATACAAAATATTTCATTTTGTCGATAAGTATTATAGCAGATATATATTAAAGAATTTTTCGTGGAGCTTTCCAGGTAGTGCGGTATTATGACATACCAATTGGTTTCAGCTATTTTGATAAGCAGAACAAAATGTTATGCTTCAAATAATGGAAATCCGTTTAATATGTGTTCAATAGCTACAGTGCAATAATTCAGCAGAAAAGCAGATACACTAATGGTAAAATAAGCAAAGTATAAAAAAATGAAATATACAACATTAAAAAAAACATATAAACAACAAAAATTGGGGTAACAGATTTGGTTAAAACTATTGTCACGTTCATCTATTCGTTATGTATTTTCAATTCACCTCCAGTATCAAAGGTAAAATGTTGTCAAGTAAACAGTTTTTCATGTAATAAGTCCAATCCGTCAAAATAATTTCTTTTGTGTCTACAAATTTTTTTTACATGTCTGGTGTACATTGTCTTAAAGCTTCTGTCCAAGTTTTGTCCGAATATAAAAATGCAAAATAGAGGAAATCGAAGTAAATCATGTCTATGTTAGTTTATTATTTCATCTACTACATATGTCTTATCGTTGCTTCTGTATTGTGTAAGTATAATTGTCTTTTTTTTTCATTTTTTTATCAAATTCGATGTTATTGCTGCTTAATTATCTCTGTAATATCTATTTTGTAGCTGAAAAAGTAGGTGGTCTGTTTTGTTGTACACAATGAAATGAAGCATTATCCATGTTTACTACACATTTCTCTGGAAAATTAAATAAAGCAGGAATAAGTTAATTAACAATCCAGTTTTTGAAAATATCACCATTTATAGTTTTGTAATGGTCAATGTCAGTATTTGAAGAGTCTAATAACAAATCACATCCCTCTATTGACCCACCATTTGCTCCTGCAAGTAAAATTGTAAATCGCTTTTCTTTGGATTACACATGCAATGGATTACTTTTTAAATCAGATTACTGTTTCCATCGACGCGTTGGAGTACCATTTTTTTATATCCACGTCTATGTACACGAATCTGATGATTTCATTGCACTTTTTTAATTTCATAAATTTCTGAAGGAAAGAGATTTTGCTATTCTTCGCTCAATTAAAATTTGTCGTCAGTTCACGTTTTTAAGTTTATATATCATTAATTTTGTATAAATAAGTTCGTTTACCGTTTAAATCTCAGTTTTGTTTTGCGTCAGTCAAAAGTTTATCTGAAGTAAAATATTAGTTTTTATAATTGTACGTCCAAATCTGCCGCTGCAATTTTTTTTAAATGAAGT